>KZ454427.1:1485690-1749381 GCA_002786265.1 Apostasia shenzhenica
ATTTTTGTTAGTAGTAACCAGCCGAATCTTGGTTATCGAGGAAACGGAGCGGGGCGGGGCGGGTACGGGTTTATGAAAACTAGAAGTGAGGCGGGGCGGGGCGAAAACGGGTATGGGGCGGGTATGGGTAATGAATAATATATAGCGGGGCGGGGATGGGTATTTATAAACCCGACCCAAACCCGCCCCGCTGCCATTCCTATAAATCGGCTTCCAAGGAGATATTTATGATGGATGTAAAAGGAAAAAGTGGGAGGGCTGGATCTTTTTTGGAGGGATGATTAGTTGGTGGATCTTAATAGCACGTGCAAGGGTCATATTGACACTCATATCACACCACCCCGGTGGGTGGTCGATGTTGTTTCTTTGGGTTCTATGGAAACTCAATTAGATCACTACGTTATCATTCATGGGAACTCCTGTGTCGTCATTATCATCTTTATTTGGGGCCTTAACTGGTGGCAGGATATTTTAATAAAATATTTTATTTGTTCGAGAAAAAGGGTGGAGATGACGAAAACCCGAGTTGCATGAATAACTTTAGAGAAGTAGCGGGAGAGGTGGGTCTGCGAGATTAGGATTTCAAGGAAATTCCCACTTGATGTAATTACAAGGAAGAGAATAGCGTTATTCAGCAGATGAAAAACTCCAGAACCAGATTTTCATGCTGCCTTCTTTCAACCGAACTGACACGTAAGGTAATTCTGTCACTCTTCTCTTGACATCTTGAATAACAATCAATCAGTAAAAGACTATAACGAGACCTTTATTGTCCTAATCCAAAGTCTAGGGGCTTGCTTGGTTCATGCCCAAAAATAATCAAATCATCATTTTATTAATATTATACATTCATCACAAATTTCAATAATTTTATTTCACATCTATGATACAACACAAATTTTAATATTAAAAATCAATTTTATTTCACATTCATCACAAATTTTAATATTAAAATCAACTTTATTTCATATTTTACACATCTCCAATATTAAAATAACTTTATTTTCTATCAAATACATAAACTAATTTATTTTCTCTTGCCTAAAACTAATCCTCCAACCAAACGTGCCCTAAAGATCTTAAACTGGTTTCTGAGATAGACTTATTAGGTTATGCAGTGTAATATATAAAATTATTTCTAGAATGATTGCAAATAGAATAAAAGGCTACTTTCACGGAATTATCTATGATGAACATAGTGCCTCTGTGTCGGATAATCTTATATCTAATAATGTGATTGTAGCATTTGAGACTCTCCATACTATTAGAAGAAAGACAACAAGTAAAAAATGTTTGATGCCTTTGAAACTAGACATGAGCAAAGCACATCAACAATTTATCTATTTCTTTTGCAATTACTTGGAGTATTTGGCAAGTTAGAAATCAATAGATTTTCAAAGGAATTTACTCCAACTCTTTTACAATTAAGAGTATGGAGGACTAAATCCTTGGTGATTATTACTCCCACAAAAGGTGGACCAATTAGATTTATCGCTTGAAATCTGAATAGCAAGTAAGCGGCGACGTCCTCTTTTTGGATTTGTGAAAGCCAACGTTAATGCTTCAGCTAAAGTAAGCAGGGATATGAAGAGTGTTGGAGTTGTACAGGATCACATAGGCAATGTCCTGTTGGCATCTTGTAAGTGTTTCAAAGGTCGTCTCTCACCTTACCTAGCGGAGTGCTTAGCTATCAAGGTTGGAGTTCAACTTCTCTTGGTCTATTAATTTGGAAAGTGGATCTTAGAATCTGATGCAATCAACACTTCCCCCAAATGCACCAATGGTGAAGGATATCCAAAAAGGCAAGGCATTGCAAATGCACAAAATGGCTCAATCGTCTCATGCCCTCGCTCTGAAAATTTGGTGGCATCTATTAAAGATGCTATTATTTATTTAGCTTCTTTTAACTCTTTCTGTTAAAAATGATGCTATTCCCCTCTCAATGAGCTTATTTATCTGTAATGATCTCCTTAGAGGCAACATTATTTAATGATATAACAGTTTATAATCCTCGAAAAAAAAAATCTTACAAGCTACTTAAATTTAAGTCATCTTTCAAGTGGCTTGCATTTCAAGAAGCTTAAAGAGCTTAAGCTACCTAAAAAAACAAA
This sequence comes from Apostasia shenzhenica, assembly GCA_002786265.1. Taxonomy (NCBI): domain Eukaryota; kingdom Viridiplantae; phylum Streptophyta; class Magnoliopsida; order Asparagales; family Orchidaceae; genus Apostasia; species Apostasia shenzhenica. The sequence continues at coordinate 1,487,802 of KZ454427.1, forward strand.
GTTGCTTAAAAGCCCCGAGAGATGTGCTTTAAGTTTAAGGTGCTTAAGACTTAAAGCACATCAAACAACCCTAAGATCTTTAAGCAGCTTAAACTGTTTTGCTACTACAACTACAAGACACTTGAAAGATGGCTTAAAAATTTAATCCACTTATAAAGTTTCTAAGTTGTGGAGCTCCTAGCGCAATAGCGAGAGAACTTGCCTAGATACTAAGAGGTCCTAGATTCCAATCTACATCATTGTAATTTCCAAATGGGGTGTGGAAATCATGGTGTTTGGGGGTAACAAAATTAGTTGTTTCCAAGTACAACCTGCATGCTTAAAGTAAAATGCATTCTACAGTTTTGACGTGGAATGATCTACTCAAACAAAAAAAAGCAGATTGGTCTTCATGAGCTTATGAACTTCATGGTTAGAAGCAGTAGGAAAAAAGTATGGATTACCACAAAAGAAAGACAAAAGCACCTTCACTTAAAACAAAGAATCAAGCTGTAGAAGCAAAACCAAGCACTTGTACCTGTGGTTTTCATTTGCACGAGGTGAGAAAATGAATTTACTTTGAGAAGGACTTTCAATGGTACTTCTTCCAGGAGTACTAGGGGGACTTTTTTCTGAAGCATGATCACTCTGTGCATTAGCCAATTCCGTTTCTGTAGAAACCTCTCCAGTGCTCAGAGACTTGTCCTTCTTGCTTTCTTCTTTGGAGATCAATACAGCATCCTTGTCATCATCAACTGCATCACCTGCATTAATTGTCTCAGCAGAAGGCACCTCTTTTGGTAGTGCTTTGGCACCCAGGACTGAGATGGGCTTTGTTTTTTCAGGGGCAACAATGTTTTCTACTTCAAGAGTTAGCTCCTTTATGAATGTAAACCCTAAAAATAATCAAATGCTACACAATTAGATCTGCAAAAGAGTCAAATTTGACGAAAGAATTGTATAAGAAAATCATCAAACCATAGCATTGTTTAAAATGTAGAAAACAACAAAAATCATGTACAACATTTCATATTGTTCCCGTACTTGATGGTCATGACTGAAGTTTTTAAAAAGTTCCACATTTTACAAACAGTATACTGGCTGCTAGAAAGTAACAAGCAATGAGCAGATGTTTGTTCGTCACATCAATTCAGGATTAAAAGTAGTCTTTGATCTTCATAAAGCACAAAAGAACAAAGTAAAGAAAAAAAAGAGAAACCACAGTTTACCGTCATCTTCGTCAAATTTATCCCACTTTTCATCCCAATCAGCAGAGATTTCTTGTATACCAGGTTGCCAGCCTTTAAATAAAGGAAATAGAAATAATGAGGCCCAAAAATGAAGTAAAGGGAAGTACAATTACATTGGAAAGGTATTCCAATACTACGAGTGCAATGGAGCAGGAGAATTGCGTTACATAAATATCATAATAAAATAGCAGACTTATTATATTCAAACTGTATTACAACTTACAGAAAAAGATCTTGTGATTTCAAATGCCATTTCTTCCCAGAGAATTTCACTAAATGCATTCTATAGATACTTGGAAACATTTAGGACCATTACTAAACTTTTTATCAGCCACAATAATCGCTCCTAGATTCTCTAAATTATGCTAGGCTCTGAGCTTCCACCAAGATGCATTCTGGAGGCTGACACTCCAGCTACTTATTTCTAAGTCCTTAAAGGGGATGGATCTGAAAGAGGATAAAATACATTCACGTATAAAATAGTGATCATGAATCAGGAGATAAAGAAGCTAACAATAAAGCTTAGATTTGACTGTTGTAAGCTTCCATGATTTACTAAGTCAATTCCAACAGTAGTAATGCTGTAATGATCTCCACAACGGGGAATACTAGATTATTTACAAAGTTTATTTGAAAATGACACTAAATCCCATAGATAAATCCTGAGTACATTTCAGTTCATAATTACTTTGCAAAACATTTATTACAGACTGTCACCACCCAGATGTACTAGTCTTCCACATAACATTAGACCAAAAAAGCTGGGGGATCTTAGTCAGTTAATAACAACAATTTACATAAGAGAGCAAATTTTCAAAATATAGAGAACTCCTATTTGGACATGCACTTACTGACTAGACTAATGCTCTATATGTTTACATAATCGAAATTACCATCAGCCAAGTCCAATTTCTGGCAAGATAAATCACCATCATTAGTATAAACCTCAGCCCTGCCCAAGTGTATGAGGCAACAATTTGCAGTCTATCTCACCGTTCAATCATTTGTCAAATTAATAAATCACTTAAAACAACTTCATTACCATTTTCATTATCTTTTGTACATCTAAACTTTCAATGCAGCCAATCAATAATAAGATGATCTTATAAGTGCATGAAATTGTAGTGTGCATATAGCATTAATAGCCTCACCTATTTGAGAAGCATATATTTTCAAAATCTTTACAATATCATAACATACCACTTGTGTTAAAAAATGTAATGTAATTACATATACTGTTACATTATATCCATCCAACAAACTAGTTATGCTTTGGCTTCCAACAAAATTTACAATTAACCATTTGTTTCTCCACATAATTCCAATGAACATTTATTTATTGCACCGTATCTATCAACATTAACGAAGCCAAATTTATTAAATAAAGAAGACTTACATCAATGGCTCAATGTTCTTCATCCAGTTAAAATTCTCAATACAGAAATAAAAGAAACAATGAAGCATCAATCAATTTTCCTTTTGAACCAAACTAAAGTAACAATGTGTACATTCTAAACCAAAAATTAAGCATACCAAAGGGAAGCTCCAGTAATGAAGTGGGCTTTGCACGTAATCCATACTGTTTACATCGTTCATTCAAAGCTTTTACGAGTTCATCCAAATCATTTTGTATTTGCACAGCTCGTTCCTGAAGATGTATTGTAGCGTAAGAGTTGACTCGCTAGACTAGTGGGAATAACAATAACATGATCATGATGATAACAACAATGACAAGAGTTGATATAAAAAAAACAGTAATGATCATGATCGCAATAAAGGATATAGCAATAACCATAACTAAAGCTTGCCTGAAGTGCACCATCAGATTTTTCACCTAGTTCCATTCTCACTATTGCATTATACAGTTCCAGCTTCTTCTCCTGCACAAATACAAATTGCATTACAACCATCGATGAAACAGGGACAAAGCATCCTAGGAAAAGCACCAACTAGAAAGAAGGCTTTTACAGGCTATTGAGTAAATTACCTGAATATCACGGAAAATAGCTTCATCTACTGTCAATTTAGAAGCCACATCTCCCGTTTGTTTATATTTTTCCTCATATTTTTTTGCCAAATGTTCACCCTGAGAAAAACTTATTATAGACTATAGAAAAATACTGCATCATCTCTTAAAAAGACATTCACAACTCAAAAGACAGCCCAGAGAGTGTCGGTTTAGATGATTTGGACATATAAATTATATGACGATAGAAGCTCCAATAAGGAAAGTTGGATTATTAGATCTTGCTCATGTAAAGAGAAAGAGTAAGGCCAAAAAAGATATAACAAAAAACTATAAAAAATAATCTTACATATTTAAAGCTAAAAGAGAATTTGTTATTTGATAAAGTGCAATAAAAATAAAAAAATTCATGTAATTGACCATACCTAATAGGATAAAGGCTTAATAATTGTTGTTGTTGTTGTTGTTGAAGTTTCTAAAAGACTGATGGAGCTGACAAGTATTTGTAAAGGAACCGAGATTTAATATCATCCTACTTAGTTCTTATTTGTATAAGAGGCAAGATCATCAAAATGTAATTGAATTGTAGTAGTCCAAGTATGAGTGTCATATGTTTAGCACAACTAGCTTATGAAGTAATTCAACTAAAGCAGCAGAGTTTGATGAGAAATTAGCATATATCATAATTCAATATTAAATTGAAAATCCTATCACATTGCCTTGATCTAATTCGACTGCTCAAGACATGTGGAAGGGAAGATATTGATGGACCGTTGATTTGGCTGATTAGATATCCTTTATTACTAGTGTGACTTACATTAATGAGCATCTCCTATTTTAGGATGATTTTATTTTCTAGAGTAAGAGATGTTATGTATTATTTATTTCCTAGTTCATATGAAAGATATTTAGCATGATGAACCTTTTTTTAATTACATAATCACACATGAAGGTCTAAACAAATGCCCCACAAATATTATATTTGATGATCGTTAAATAAAATGAAATTTTAATTTCCTTAAGAAAGTCTGATTTTTGAATCAATATCCTAAATAGGAAATGGCTAAGGCCTTATTTGATAATCTCTAAACCCAAGCCGCTCTAGTTCATGCCAATTTGCTGCACCACCACACCTTGTTTGAACGACATTTGGCGAATCCCTCATGCCGAGCACACCACCACAATACTCCACAACTTCGTCCATCTTCACATCGCACCAATCATCTACTTCCATTGTGCACCTGTCAACCTTTCACCATTGCCGCACTCCCATCTTGCGACTACATAGACTCGCACCAATGACTTTGCAGCTAACGCAATCTTCCAATTATATACCAAAAGCTCATTGCATCACCCGACTATCCAGCATAAGAACCACCTTCACCTTCTTGATGCCATCTAGTTCTACTGCTGCACTGCTTGCAACCTTGCACCCATTGTACAACATAGCGTTAAGTCCTTAGTCTAGCCACGTCCTTTCGCCTTGTTCCGTGGCTTAGTGCCTCATATATCGCTTTCCACCCTCACCCAAGCAAAGGCAGCGTTCTTGCTTCCTACTAGAGCCCGTTAAACTCATGCTCAGCACCCATAATGTACTCAACCTAACATCTATTCCAGGAATAACATGATTTGAGTTTAATTTTGACTGCCGACTGCCTAAGATGCAAATTTCAATATACTAATTAGTAAGTGTGGCAAAATGGGTTGGCAGGTCGAGTTCAAGCCAAAACCAAATCTAACCAGACCCAAATAACTCAATTGGAACTGACTCGACTATTAAATGGTTCAAAAATCAATGACCCAGGCCCAACCCCCATTTACTCAATATATCTCCAGCGATTAAATGTGCTACTAGTATGGGACTTTACAATAGTGGCGGAGTAGATCAGAGAGTAGGGCAACGAAGATGTGACAGCGGCAAAAGAGACCGAAATGTGAAGGAGTGGGAAGAAAGAGTATATGGGAGTGACAATATTGAAAATTTGAAGAAATATAAAGGTAAAATCCAAAATTTATTAGTGATGATTGCGAAAAAGCATCATTATAGTATTACATAAATTGTACAAACCTATATGAAAGTTTTAAAGACTATAGACCAAAATGCAATTAGAAGTTAATTGTAGAGATCTTTCAGAAATTAATCCTATGGACTTGATTGTTTAACCTATTAAAATTAATTATACTCATAAAGTTTAATATCAAAAATTAATTATATTTTATATCATACACATAATTCAAATAAAAAAGTAACTTTATTTCACACACTACACATATACCAAAATAATAACTAACTAATATCACATCTCTCGTACATCTTAATATAATAACTAATTTTATTTCATATCATTTATAATTTTCAATAAATAATATCTTCATCTAAATTTAACTTTAACCATATTAAAATATATTTGCAAACAAACAAATCTTATATTTTTTATTAAGGCAAATAATGAAAAGTTTTTACAGAGGGTTGTATATTTTCCTCAAAACTCAAAGCTTGCTTGACTTAAACTTGACTTGAATTTCTCATGACTCAAAGTCGGCTTGGTCGAAATGGGATCAACACAACTCTAACTCGATATTTTTAAATTTGTAACTTCTAAATATAATATTACACTTTTATGTAATGTATTTAAGATAATTAATATATGTTTTACGACTTATAAATATTATTTACATTTATGTATATTTTTAAGTATCAATACCATTATTTATTAAGCTCAAAGCTTGCTTGACTTAAACATGACTTGAATTTCTCGTGACTCAAAGTCGGCTTGGTCGAAATGGGATCAACACAACTCTAACTCGATATTTTTTAAATTTGTAACTTCTAAATATAATATTACACTTTTATGTAATGTATTTAAGATAATTAATATATGTTTTACGACTTATAAATATTATTTACATTTATGTATATTTTTAAGTATCAATACCATTATTTATTATAACAAATTTAATACTTGAAATATATTTTTGCTTACTACATAAGGTCGATCACTTAAATAAAATCGAAACTCAACTCAAACTCAGATGATTACAGCTCAACTCGAATCAAATTCGACTTCAACTCGCAAAGCTCAAACTCGAAATGAGGTTAGCTCACTCGAACTCGACTCAATAGTAGCCATATTACTTATAATTACATTTTTGTTCACATTTTTAGAAATATTCACTTAGGTCCCTAACATTGCTTAAAATCCTTTACTTATGTCCTAGAATTTAAAATGAGAATCTAAAAGTAAAGTAAAATAAGGACCTACTGAATTCTTACAGTTTCAAAGTGGGAACCTAATTGAAAATTTTTAAAAAACATGGATCAAAGTGTATTTATTGGTAAAATGATAAACTTATTAGTAATTTACCCATTTTATAATTAATATTGGATTGGTAATGGACCAAAACTAATTCAAATTCGATAAGGTTTGGTAACATGAACTGGACCAAATCTGATCTGCTTCATGTTACTGGCTACCAATAGTCTACCGAACCTAATCGGCTCCTACTGACAAGGATCAAAACTGACAAAACTATTCTAAAACAAGTTTGATAAGCATCCTGATCAAACGATAATGGAACTCAAGACAGTGGTAAAGAGTTCAAATAATAATTAACGAAAAGAGGAAATAATACAGGAAAATTGTAAAGTGTCAAGACAATGAGGTTTAAGGAAACTATAAAAAAGCTAAGAAATCTAAGAAGCTAATAGGGAAGCAAAAGCTAAATTTCTAGAAATCCTATACAAGAAGTTAAGTTGGTAGAAAGAGAAACATACATAAATCAAATGAAGGAAAATAGAGATTTAGACCATGTGAGATGTAACATAACAATAATAATATATTAGCGAAAGAAGTAAATATCAAGGAAACATGGAAAATATATTTTAACAAGATCTTCAACATCAAAAACTTTTTAGGTTCTCTCGAATAGAAAAAAGAATGTCAATCATACGCGAGATATTCGATACTCAGAAGTGAAAAATTTAAAGAAGTTCGGCAAAGCTCATGGACTAGATGGGATTCTTATCAAAGTATGCAAGTAATGAGTGATAATGGTGCTAAATGCCTTATGAGACTCTTTCACAAGATATTTATGATTAAAAGATACTTGATAAATGGAGAAAGAGTATTTGTGTATGTTTTTAAGAAGTAATCAGATATACAAACTTAAGGTAATCATATAAGGAACAAGCTTATTGATCATACTATGAAGCCCCACGAGAGAGTTGATGAACAAAATTTAAGAAGAGATATCATAACATTACACAACAAATTTGCTTTTATGCCTCAAATGTCAACAAGGGTATCTTCTTTGTTAGAGTGATTAAAAAGCATTGCCAAAAAGGAAGTTCATTTTAAGTTCATGGATATGACAGAGCACCGAAAAAGGTTACTTGGTGGGCATAGAAAAATAAAGATGTGTCCATCAAATATCTCAATGTCACCAAGAACATGTATGATGAAATAGTTACTAGTGTGAGAACTAATAATGGCAATTCAAAGGTGTTTCCTTTGCAATCTAACAACATCAAGGTTCGGCTTCGAAACTTTATTTTTAACTTTGATGACGTGAGTTAGCATATTTAAGGTGAAATTTTATGACGTGTGTTTTATATAAAATAATCTTCTAAAAAGAGTGACAATACTATGAAATTAAATGGAAGAAAAATCCCATCATGCAGTAACTGCAGGCACCTTTGGCCTTTTATCCATTACATTTAATCATATAATAGAGGTAGATTATTAAAATAGAACGTTATGATAAATTTTATGTGATAGGAAGATGGGAAGGTACTTGTCCTGTCAAGTGAAGTGAAAATTTTACAAAGTCAGTAAAAAATAATTATACAATAGTAAAAATAGTTGTTAACTTTATCAAAACCGTTACCCTTTTGGTTCCGCTGGCCCTGGTTACCGCATTTGCTTTTAATAACCAGGTTTATTTCAAACCATCATTATGTTCTACATACTAAACAAAGAATTCCCATTAACTATGTACAGAAATGTAAATGTAGGTATCGTTGGGACCAAAGACAAGATTAACACAACCAAAATAATAGCACCATGATACATATAATCTATGCTTATTAAGTCATTGTACGATGGGGAACTATAGTACAACTAAACATGGTGCATTACCTCATGTCTGTCTGCAGCTATCCTTTCTATAATCTCATTCAGCCTGCTATCACACTTGCTTTTATAGAGAACCTGAGAAAATTAAAAGTGGGGAAAAAGGCTTTTCTTTAAGATAGACAAGCATGATGCATATTATGTGATATCGTATAACACCAAATTAGTAAAAAGAACGTGCATTTCTATTACTTCGTAGGTTCTAGGTTGCAATACATGCATGTCGACACACATGCCCATGTGAAATGTGTAAAACATGTCCTTCCAAATGCATGGATGCAATTTTTTTAAAAAAGTAGACAATATGACTTAGGTTGAGTTTTATAAGGACGTTGTCTCAATACCATCACCAATTAATATGTAACATGCACTGGACTATGAAAAGACACTTTGTAGTGCCAGCATAAAGCTTTAGGCAATCTTTATTGCAATACTTAACACTATTAATATTTAATAACACGAGTATATAAATCATTCTCATCCAAGCCATCGAGTCATGTGGCACACTTATCTAAATAGTAAATACTGCTCATTATGGCCTGCAAATGGATCAGATAGGATCCTGAACCATCTGTTCCACTATGATAAACGGATGTTTAGGCAGGGTTACATTCGGACCTGACCAGGTTAGGCCCAGATCGCACTCAAACAGGGATTGGTCTAAGTCAGGATGCTTCCGTAATCCAATGACCAAACATTTCAGAAAAACTATATTCCATACATCCACTGATCATTTAAAGTAAGCAAAAATAATTGCATAATGATCCATATAACCAAACTGCGCAAGTATAAAAAAACCACAAAAACTTAGGCTTCATTCAGGTGTTTTACCTACAGTCAATACCATTATAATGACCATTTTTTTTGAACTAATTATAATGACCAATTTCACATATGCATAAATGTACCCATACATATGGAAAGCCAGATCTTTATCAGTCGAAGAGGATTCCCATATAGATACCTAATCAAGTTAAATGTCGGGTATAAACATAGGTAGACTCGAGCCATTTGCAGGCATAGACATAATCATTTGCTCTTCTTCAAGGAACATTGATTCACCTCCAAGCCCAATCTACCAATATTACAAAGTGGACTTACTAAGTTAATCTTTACTATGAATGTCACACCTACAGATAATCAACTCAAACTAAGGAACCACATCCTTTTAAAAGTTGGAAGAAACTTTTGATACAGACAAGATGTGCGTTCATATTTTTATATGATCCAATTCATTCAAACACAGTACAGGTTGAGTGATATGAAATTACAAAAGAACTACATATTATTAGGCACTTACAATTTCTTGCATCTTGCTACGGTATAATTCCGTCTTCTGCTTAGAATCAAGGATCTCCTTCTCCAATTCTTGAACCTTCAAGAATTATCAGTCAGTAAGATACACAGTTGGAATTTGGAACAGTGGCATTATCACATAAACAAGGCTAGTGCACTACTTGCTAAGGCAGGAAAATTATAGAGAATGTAATCACCAATACGACAACACTGTATAATGATGACTTGAAATTCAACATGTAAGATTAAAACACTGTAAGGAAAAAGGTTTCTAAACAAAAGGCTGATGAAATGAAAGAAACACTCAACTCTTCAAAACTTGGTAAAACCAACCAGACTGCCATCCTATTGCTGGTGATCATATTATAAGATGCAAACTATTTATGGAACACGAATGCATGAGAAGTTAGAAACATGAATGTTGCATGTACAGCACACTGACAAGCACCCTTCCGGAGAAGAGGGGATGCATGTATAGAAAATAACGGAAAGAATTTTGTTTATCACAGTAAGCGGCTAGGCATCTTAGCAAAGTTGACATTTGACATCAATTCAAGAACCTGCCAACCTCGAAATTAGTAATTACTCCCGGAATGAGCCACTTCATGTATTACATTGAACATGAAAAGGGTGAAATGTAGATAGATATGTCATGTGTTGACACACATTAGGTGAATTGGCAGATTTAAGTAGAAGCTCGAGGTTGGGCTTTCACCAAATTTCCTTTGGGCCCTTTTGGTCAGAGGAAAAAGTAGTCCTTGGAATTTTTTTCCTTGAAATATGTGTATGATGAGAAATAAAGTTAATTCTGTTAAATGTTTGTAGCATGTATAATGAAGCTGATGGCTGTATTGAAAGTTATATAGGAATCGAAATACTTTTTTTTTATTTTGGAGTTTGAACAGAATAAAATGTAAAATAAAGTTTTTATTTTTTTAAAATGAGAAAGATGTTAGCCATGATAAAAGTGGTCATGGCTAATTTTTCCTGTTTCCAAACATATTCTTGAACCATCTTACAAACTGATACTTCTTGCAAAGTTCAAAGTGAACCAACAGTAATCTTCTTCCTGTTTGTTATAAATTATTAAATATGAATGGCAATGACAGAATTGACGGGCAAAGTCTTCATATGTAGTAACACAAATAATTGTATTATGACATAAATTCAGAAAAAATCATCAACAGGCAAAGAGAATAAAGCAATTAATGCTTGCAGCAGTGGTCAGTGAGTGCTGAGTTTGCTAAAAAGAGAATTCTGATGGGAATATCTGGCAATACAATAAAACTCGTGATTTTGGACCACCTTAAAGACAAGAAGAGGCATCAAAAGTTATAGGATCCGGAGATAGATAGGCAATTATATATAGAGAAAAATGGACATCAACACGCTACCAAAACTACCCCTTTTTAAATAGAACAACAGAAAGGGTAAGGAGAGATATAGCAACTATTTTACCATAAATGAAATTGATCTACATGAAAGCTCCATAAAATGAACAATCTATAATGAGAAGTCATAAAAAAAATTGTTCACGTAGAAGAACCTATTCATCAACAGGTCCAAACTTATGTAACATAGATGCCATGGTTCCAAAAAATATTGTGTCCTGGGGATTTGATAAAGTTGAATCAAAATCAAAGACTATAAAACTTCAGGATATGCAAAGAAACATAGAAAGCATATGAATTCAAGAGATACAAGAGATATTTGCAGTTGTCGAGGTTGAAATAGCCAGGATGACAAATCATGTACCTTGTTATCAGCATCTGTTGCCTCCTGCAACTTTACTTTAAGCGCTTTCTGCTCTTCGTCACTAAGTTGGTTGACAAAGTTTTCCTCCAAAACTGGAACTCTTGGTTTTAGTTGCACCACAGGAGATGCACCATCAGACTGAGGCGGCATTGGAGTCCTTCCAGATGGCTCCATCCTGCTGGAGGGCCCCCTAGATCGCAAGTCAGTAACTGCTTGCGCAGGTGAGACTGATTCACAAATGAATTAAGCAGATATAAATAAAGCTGCAAAAAGGAATATAAACTGCTAATAACTAATCTTCTAATTTCAAAAAAAATAAAGGATGCTAGAAGAACAAAATTGCCAATGACGATGTGTACAAATACCGGGCCTTGGTTGCCATGCAGGAGTACCATATGCAGTAGAAGGCTGAGCTGTAGCAAGTATTAATGTCTGATCAAACCTTACACTATTTGGGAGGACAGATGGTAGCGGACGGCCTTCTCTATAGCGCTCCATCAAATAAACAGCGACGCAGAACTCTCTCAAGGAAAGCATGCTGTCATTATCTTGGTCTGACAGGTCCCATACTTGTCTCAATACCTCTGCAAATGAACACAAACAGACAAACAAATAAGGAGAGAAATCAAATATAACATATAATGAAATGAAAATTTCATCCTAATCATCAAAATTAGGATATCGTGATCTATAGGAAAATAAATTATGGCATAATAAGCTAAAAAAAACAGAAGTCATGGCAGATTATAAAAATAAACTGCACCTCTTGGTAGCCTCCAACTTAAAAACAGGTTTCGTGCCTCCTCACCAGTAATTTTACCATCCCTATCCTTATCTACTTCCAGAAACACTTTAATATACTTTCGAATGTCAGATTGAGTAATTTTTGGCCATGGAAGCTCAGTTTGAGTGGCACTAGCAGGGCCAGTAGGAAAACTGGAAACAGTGAGGGTTGAAGTGTTCTGAGTTGTGTCTTGTTGGTTCTGTTTAACTAGAGATTGAGGCTTCTGCATCTGATCTGCAGTAGGATGAAGGAATGGAATAGCCTGCACATTACCAGGTTGGCTTTGATTTACAGAAGCCTGAGAGCCGGGAATTGCAGGCACGATTGATGAATTGTAGATACTAGAGTTGGGTATAGAAGCATTAGGCTTCATCTGGGTTGCCGAAAATGCATCACCACCAAACATATCTTTCGCAGGTAAACCATTTCCAGACAAAACCAAATCTTTTGAATCCTTGGAAGATGATGGGAAGGAGGGTGGTGCTGGATCAAGAGGATTAGATGAGACTGATGAAGATATCACCAGTTGATCCACAAGCCCATCTTTGCTGATAGAGTGACCTTGACTCCCCCCTGAAGCAGTGGGCCCAAGAGACCTGCTGGTTGCACTAGTCAGCCAGTCAGTAGACAAGGCTGGCTCCTTCGAACTTTGAACTCCTGTACTTGTCATGGCATTTGCAGTTTGGAGTCCATAACCAAATCCCTGCACTGCACGTGGTACAGTCACCTGTGCAGCCTGAGGAGGCCTCACTAAATTGGGAACCTGCGGGCTTATACCTGCATATTGAGGTATCTGCTGTCCACTAACACCAGGATTTTGAGATGCAGATGGCATCATAAATCCAGTCTGACCAGCAAGTGGCGATACATTATTCGTTTGGGGTGCAGAAGTAGACAATGAATTCATCTGGGAACCTTCTGGCCTGATAAAGCTAGATTGAACAGGCTGTGAGAACATGTTTCCTCGGGGTGAGGAAGTATCCAAAGAATTAATCGGCAGAGTAGGTGGTCTCATAAAGCCTGTCTGAGAATGCTGCGGCACCAAGTTATTTGTTTGGGATGAAGCAATAGACAACTTATGCAACTGCGATGCAGGTGGCCTCATTATGCCTGCATGAGCAGCCTGTGTTACCATGGTATTTGCTTGCAGTGTAGAAGTAGCCATGGAATTCATCTGAGAAGTAGGTGGCCTTATATTTCCGGACAGATCAGGCTGTGCCGACATATTATTCGCTTGAGGTGCAGAAGAAGCAGTTGTAGGATTTATCTTCGGAGCTGGAATTTTAACTGCAGCTGGACTATATAATGCTGCCTTCACGATATCTGGTGTAAGTCCTCTTCCACTTTGCGCGACTGTCACAAGTCTCAGTGCATTGTAAAACTCCATGCGCCCAAGAAAACCAGAGTTATTTTGGCCCGCAGCGTAGGACCAAATCTGGGAGCCGTCAAAAAAGATTCAATAATACAAACAGCGATATCAATCAAGAGTTAATCATGAAGACGATTATGGTGTTTAAATCGCACCACATAAATGTTAACCTACGGAAACGTGGATTTTTGAAGACGAAGTAGATCTACAAGCATTCTACTAATGAAGAAAATGCCCTTACATACCCAAGCGAGGGGGAGGCAGATCCTCATAGAATCCTTATCGAAATTGCAACTTAGTAGCCATTTCAACAAAGCATCTAATGAAATTTTAATTCAATGAAAACAAAAGCAACTGCTCTTGCTATATCCAACTGAACAGCTAAACATGGAGACAGGAAACGTTGTCTCATTTGAGAAACGGAGAGAGATAAAGGGATAAAAAATATATATAACCTGAGCAAGGATTTCATTCGATAAGTTGGATCCCTTGAAGAAAGCGACGGCCTCCTGTCCGCTGATCCTCCCATCCCGATCCAAATCAGCTGCCCTGAAGTAGGCATCAAAAGCGTCCGCGGTGGGAGCTTGCCCTTGCCCCGCCGCCATGGACACCGACAAATTCCCAAATCGTTAGCCGAGATAACCGGAACACAGCACCGCGAGAGGCCCGCTGCGACGTGATACCCTCGACGGCGGCCGGGCGAGATCCGGCACAGCCGACGGATTTACAACTTCACAAGAGTGGCCCTTTCCCAGGATTCAACGGCCAGTTTAGCCCTAGAAGAAGCTGGCGAACGGCTTCCTTGGATGGAATCCTGAGATCGATTTTCCCTTCGCGGGTCGGTCGATCGAGAGAGAGAGACAGAGTGGAAGATGATGATATTGGTGAGAGAGGTGTCGAATTTGTGACCGTCTATTTTTGTGATTGCATGTCTCGGATGGACGGTGGTGATGGAGGCGGCCGAGAATAAAAGAAGCGCAGTGTTTCACTGAAGGGTCTTTGGTTCTAATGAATCTTAACATCTAAATAACGTAATTATTTAATTTCATATTATTTATAAATAATTTTTTATTAAATTATTAAATTATTAATTAAAAAATAATATCTAAACTATATTAAGATAACAACAAACCAAAAACTTCTTAAATTTATTTAAAATTACATTACTCTCAGGTCCTCCATATTAGAAATAGTTTAATATAGATCAATGTTCTTTGAGTTATTTCACATAAGTCCTTCAGTTTTTATCTCTGTTCTGTCCATGTCCTACTCCTTTGATTGAGCAAGAATGTTATCGAAATTTTTGATAATTAATTAATCTAAATTGTAAATGATATTGTATGGAAATTAATAACTTAGAACTCAAAAAAATTTATGAAATAAGCCAGACAGAAAGCCTTGACGAAAAGTATTGCTTCACTACTTAGGTAAATAAAATAAAAAACAGTAGTATTTTAATCAGTTTAAAATTAATCTATTTAACTTTAAATTAATATATTACATCAAAATAAATTTAATAATTTTTAATAAAAAATATTTTTATTTAAATTTGATTTTAAACTACTTAAAATTAAATTTTACAAATAAACAAGTCCTCATTAACTTATTTAACTAATCTATCTAAGTCTTTTATCAACGTAGTTATAAGATTTAGAATTTAGCAGCTAGATTTTATATTTAGAGTTACATCTAGAGTTTAGCAATTTAAGATTTTTAATTTAAAATTAGAATTTAAGATTTAAAATTTGGGATTTAAATTTTTGTCTCTATGGTTTAAGATTAAAGATTAAATTTAGTATTAGAGTTTTGTTAACTATTTAAGTCTAGTTTAGTTCAAGGCCTAAAAGTGTTAAACTTTTAGTTTATTATTATTTAAACTTTGAGTTAAATAGTCTATAAAAAAATTTACGAATAATTATGTACATAACACTCCATATTATCATAATTATGTGTATCACACCAATTTTTAAAAAATTACACTTCAGCTTTAGAAAAAGTGTGTGAGGTATAGGAAAAGTGTGTAGAGTGTAAATTTTAGGTGTGACGTGTAATTTTTAAAAAGAAATATTTGATATATAAATATGTTGACATGAAGTATTATGTATGTAAATGTCCCAAAAATTTATATAAATCTCAACAACTTTATTTTATATAAATTAAAATATTACAAATTATTTTAAATTTTATTTAATATAAAGTATAAAGTTTAATAATAAAATTAATTCTAGATCTTATGTATTCAAATACTAAAAAAAAATATTTCATATAAAATTTATAAAATAATTTATTTTTCCTTTTAATTTGAAATATCTCTTAAATTAAAGGAATCACAATGTTAAGATTTAGAAATAGATTTAAAGTTTTTAAAATATATCACTCTTTTATTAGAGGAATTAATTATGAATATTTATAAATAATAAGATAAATATGATTCTTGAATTGATTTACTGGATTCAGAAGAAATTATTTCATTATTTAACACGATGAACACTATTTGTTTTCGATAAACACTAATTTTATATCACTAAAAAAAGATTTTGAAAAAAAAAAAATATATATATATATATATATATAATTTTTTTTAATAAAATTTGAATTATGGTTAGTACTTGTTTAAACTTTTTAAAATGTTATTTTTTTGAAATTTTGAAAAAAAAAAGGTTTTTTTTACTATAGAAAAAGTTTTTTTATGTCTTTATCGCACTCTGGCTTAATTTCACTGCGCGGGGAAAACCCTCCCCAAAGAATTCCGAAACTGATAAAAATTCTAATTTCCCGCCAAATCTTTTCGATCGATAATCTTTTCCAAATACTCTTCTTCATCTCATTCACCTCAGATTTCTCGATCTCAAATCCTCTGAGAAAGAGAGATTTCCTGCCATGGATGATACCCTGGAAAGCCCTAACCCTAACTTCACCGGCAAGCCCAACATCTACCAGATCAGCGGCGTCCCCGTGGAGTTCCCTTACAAACCCTACGGCTCCCAGCTCGCCTTCATGAGCCGTGTGATTTCCACGCTCGACCGAGCGCGCCGACAGGGCCAATGCCACGCCCTTCTCGAGTCACCCACTGGGACCGGCAAGACTCTCTCCCTCCTCTGTTCCTCGCTCGCATGGCAGCAGCAACAGCGCCACCGCCCCATTTCCCAGCCGCCTCTCGCCGCTATGCCGGCTGCGGAGGACGTGGATCCTCTTCTGCACGGCGGCGGTTTTATTCCTAACCCCGAAATCAGTGTGTCTGGTATGATGCCCATCCATTTTCACCTATTTTGCATCTCCATTGCGTAAACATGTTGTTTATAGTATGGAGAGATTGTTTGCTGTTAGCAGAAGATTTGGATCAGCCCCCTCAATCAACAAAAAACCAGGCTCAGAGGAAGCTCATGATACCCAGAATTTATTATGCATCGTAAGGAATTTCAAAGTTCTGTTTCGACTGTCAAGTATTGAGTTTATTGGGTTGATTTTTGGTTTTTGGTGCGTTAAGGAGGACGCACAGTCAGATCAGTCAGGTGATTCGGGAGTTCAGGAAGACTTCTTATCGTGTGCCAATGGCCGTTCTGGTATGATTCTTCTATACTAAGCTGCTCAGTTTGAAGGAAATATTGGGTTTTCAATCAGACTGCTTGAACATATTGTAGTTCTAAAGTTTAGAAGAAGAAAAAGCATCTATTGTAATTTTTATGAGTATTTAGTTTCCAAGATGCATTTGAACAATGAAGTATTAATAAGAATTTGCAATGTTCTTTGTTTCTATGGTTAATGCTGATCTTTCAAGGCGAGAAGATTTGTGACGTATGAAAATTTGGATCTATATTGCTGTGAACCGCAATTTGACATGATTTTCTTTCTTCTCGTGGCATTACTCTGATGGAAATGGTTAAATACTATTTGATATGTCGTTCATAGGCTTCAAGGAAACACTATTGCACCAACAAGCATGTATGCGATAAAGAGAACGTTGATGAAGCATGGTATACCCTAGGTGTCTGTTAAAATCGTTTTCTTCTTGTTTCTCCACAATAAGATATTATCTGGTGATGTTGTTGCAGTAAATTACTCCTGAAGGATCCAGTTGGTGGCTGTCTTGAATTCAAGTCAGTGAACTAAATTGATGAAAATTGATCAAACTTTTAAGTTCATTTTCAAAAATTTTAACTGCTAATGCTTACAAGGAATCATAAATTGAATTGCCTGTAGGAATGCAAACAAAGTTAAAGGGCATCCTTCTCTTCAGATTGGTGGATGCCATGAGATTCATGACATAGAGGATCTTGTGAAAATAGGCCAACATGTCAAAGGTTTGACATACCGCGCTATATTTTGGTTTATTTCTAAAGCTTCCAATTCTCTTTATAAGCCAACATTTCATGTTTTTCAGGTTGTTCATACTTTGCTGCTCAATCACTTGCAACTGATGCTCAGCTAGTATTCTGCCCATACAGCTACGTTATAAATCCTATTGTTCGCAGAGCTATGGATGTTGATCTTAAAGGATCTATTATAATTCTCGATGAAGCACAGTATGCCCCTATATATTACTGATAACAAGTTCATGCCAATGTCTCAGATTACATATTTACAGAGTTTTATATTTAACATTTTAATTCGCTGCCAATTTCAAGTTCAATGATTTTTTGAACTGCATAAGAATCAGTCTGCACTTTGTTATCAGCAAGGTCCTTCAGCATCATTTTCCAAATTGTTTGGTGATTGGATTTTGTTCTTTTAACAGTAACATTGAAGACATGGCACGTGACAGTGGCAGTGTGGATGTTGAGGAAGAAGTGCTTCATGGTAAGACATTATACATATTGCTTTCCTTTTCTGTTCAATGTCATTAATAGTTCTGATGAATTTTCTTACGAAGCTCTTCAGGCTGAATTAGGGCAATTGTGCATGGCTGATAACCTTGCAAGTACATACAGGCCTCTGTATGATGTAATTCAGGTAATATTTGGGCTAGGAGTTTATTTAGCTGCTGCAGTCTAATTAAAATTTTGCTCTTCAATGAAATTCACAGGGGCTCATAGGTTGGATTAATATAAGGAAAGATAGTCTACAAAAGCATGAATTTGAGCATTACTTATCATAGTAAGTTTTGTTTGTTCAATGTATTATCCATGCTTCTCATCTTTAAGTTCAATTTTATATTAATTATAGTCTGCCTTTTGAGTTCGTAGTTTATATGGAATTAGTTAGTATTTGTGCTGTTGTAAAAGAGTATTTAGAGAAGCAGGCTATTAAAAGCATGCTTTCCTTTGTCGGCCAAGAAAGCCACCATGGTAATTTGCTAAGGATGGTATAGACATCTTTTTTGTGTGCTTTTATCTTATGTATTACTGGAAATAATAGGAAACGCAAGCTTTGATGTTGGGCTGTTGGCTTATTGTAGGATATAGTTCTAGCAGGTAATTTCATTCTTTCTTAATATATGGAATGAGCACATAATTTCATATAGCATTGTTTTGTATTAGATGAGATGTTAAATTTTATGTTTCTTATTTCTGTTTACATTATTATATTTTCTGATTTCCTATGGATATGCTTTCTTAAAAAATTACAGGAAGTATTTGCTAGTAGTCCTACAAACATCTGCTCCAGGTTTTACTTGATGGCATAAATCTTTAATAAGCATCAGATTTAAATTTGTGCTTTGCAACTTTACTTTTGTTTCAGCTATTTGATTACTTGAGTTTATGTAGTTTAATTGTTTCCCTCAATTGCTGAAATTATTTGGATTACTAAATTTTTCATTGAATTTAGTTTAGCTATTTGAACAAGATGATCTTAGTCTTAATGGCTTCCTAAGAGGAGGATGTTTCTCTATTGATCATTATTGGGTTTTTTCTAATCAAGCAAATGTAATAAAAGAAATTGCATATGATCTAGCATTAGTATTCACGTTCTGCTGCATGCATAAAAAAGATTTTATTCTTATTACATACATACATACGTACATACATACATACATACATACATACATACATACATACATACATACATACGTACGTACATACATACATACATACATACATACATACATACATGTTATATCCATTTGGTTTAGACACCATTTAATTGCCTGAAGTTTAAAAATTACAAGTAATTTTCTTGCTGCTATGCAATTTTTAGCTGGACTGGTGATAAGGCCAAGCAAGAGCTTCAGCATGCTGGAATTTCCCAGCAGTACTTCCTGGTTCTGCAAGAATGTGTCATAAAGGTATTTTCTGAAAATTTCATTGCTTTTGCCTTCTATTTTGTGTAACTTTCTTTATCTATTATGATTTTATTCAATAAAGGCAATTAAAGCAGCAACAGACGCAGCACCTGAAGCAGCACATTTGAGTGGCGTATCGTTAATTACGCTTGAGGGTATTAAAACAACTGGAAATTTTTATTCCAAGTATGTTCCTATATTACAATAATTACTAATTTTTCCATGTAGGACTCTTCTCGTCTCTCAGTTATTTTTTCTCTGGGAATGGATGTCATGCAAATGATTATCAAGTTGTGTTGCAGCGTTATGTTAAACGAAATGAGTGTAAGCACTTGATCTGAAATATTTGTTCAGAAGAGGTTTTCAATTTTGTTACGTTTTGAAGAAACTTAAGCACTTTTTCAAAGACATTTTGTGTAGCCCTCTTGCTGCTGGTCCCTTGGTCATTGAAAGGCATCTTTCATAATCTCCTTATTCTTATGGCCTTTGACACTGTTCATTACATGGAACCATGAAAACATTTGAAAAAGGATGTCTGAGATAATAGTCGGTCGAGATTGAGTTCTTTATGCTTAATTTCTTGTTCAATATGCTTTTAACAGGTTGCTTTTGCTGAAAATTATTTTCGTGTATTGTCAAGTTTTTGTTGTCTTGCTTATGTATCCGCGAGAAGTGGGTACACACAAAAGGACAAGATGAGAAATAAATATATTCGCGAGAAAATTGGAGTGATCTTAATTAACCACCTAGTGGGATAAAGGCTTGGTTTGTTGTTGTTGTTGTTGTTACTTATGTATCTTATTTATATAGGTGTTTTCTTGCAATACTGCTAGAATATTATTCATTTTTATTTGGAGTTATTGGCTCCTTGAATTGTATTGTTGTGTTTTGCAGCTAAAGCTGCTAGTGGCTGGATAGTCTCACTAAGCTTGTGGTGCTTAAATCCTGCTGTTGTTTTTAAAGATATTGCTGGTCTGTCGCTCTCCGTGATTCTAACATCCGGGTAAATACAAGTAATAGTTGCTCATATTTTTTTAGAATATTCTTGGAAATTTTGTTTTCGTTGTTGACAATCTCATTGCAAAAAGTTAAGAGAAATATATAAGTACATCTGCTCCAAAGTGAACTTTTTATAAGAATTTAGGAACAAAAAAATTGATCAGTTGTAGATTTGAGTGTAGCCCTTTTCTATAAGCCTAGTCTAGCTGGCTTTGATGGTGCAGAATAGAATGCGTTGAAGGCTTCTGCTTGTAGCCGTTTGGTAAGAGATACAAGCTGATGCGGGTATTGTGGGCACTGGAAAACAGAGAGAAACCTTAGATTAGGGTTCAATGCTAATAACACAGAAAAAGGAGATCGTGCTGAAAAAGAGAGATCTGGCCGCAAGATGGAGCTTTTGAATAAACTTATGCAGGAGATATATCGTGAAGTTGTGAGGGAGCTGAAAAAGTTCCATATCCCTCTTCACCTAAAAGATGTTCATATAAAATTGGAGTTATTATGCAATTTACCTTCTGGGATTTATGTCATAATAACATCTAGGTCCTAACAAGTATTGTACATATATTAGATGGAGGCATTCGCAACTGAGCCGCTATCACAAGTGGTTTCCCTTCCTAAGGCTTCTGGTTGGTTTATATTTTTTAAAAATAAACCAGTGTAAAATGCTTACTGTAAATAAGTTATTGGTAATATTTACCCTCTCTTTAGTTCATATATATCATTTCTCGCATTAAAAGTTACATTGTTGCACAGAACCCTCTCTCCACTGAGTTCTTTTTCATCTGAACTTGGGATAAGATTTGATACTTGCATGGAAGCACCGCATGTTATTAGTACTGAGTCTCAGGTAACTAAACCTTCTTTTAGATCTCTTGGCTCCTTATTGCTGTTCTGAATGGGTGTCCTCCGTAGCTTTGGGCAGCAGTGATCTCTTCTGGGGTTGGGAATTTTCGGTTGAATGCTAGCTATAGAACTGCTGATGCATTTGCTTTCCAGGTTTGTGTTGATCATGGTTGTTTTCCACTACTGAATTAGACTAGTTCTGTAATAAACGAAGCATTGCCTTTGTAGGATTCACTGGGAGCAACATTAGAAGAAATTTGCAAGATTGTACCAAATGGTGCTCTTGTCTTCTTTCCCAGCTATAAGTTGCTAGAAAAGCTACATGCACGTTGGTCTCAGACAGGGCAATGGTCTAGGCTGAATGCACAAAAGAAATGTTTCATTGGTGAGAACATTGTGTTCTTTCTTAACCACATATATTTGGACAAAATTTACTACGTTTAATGTTATCTGCCATTTATTTTGATAGCATATACTAACTCATAAGACATAAGTTGCACATCTTATTAAAGATAATAACTTACGATATTTTACTGGTTATTGCAGAGCCAAGGGGAAGTACTGATGAGTTTGAGACAGTTCTGAGAGGCTATTATGATATGGTTTCTGGAAAAGGAAAACCTACCTCATGGAAAATCAGAAGTGGTCCAAAGCATGTTCTTAAAGGCTGCAGCAGTAGAAGTTCTCCCCAAAGTCAAGACAGAGGAGCTGCTTTTCTTGCAGTTTGCAGAGGAAAGGTTGGTATGAAATACTTCTGTTGCTATGTTGTTCACGTACCTAGATGCCTCGTCCAACATCTGTAGTTAAAAAATTTGGTTTCAGTTTTGAATTAACCTATAATGGTATAACTTCAATTTAAAATATGCACAGATTTAGATATGAGCTAAACAGAATATATATTAGATAACTTATGCATTAATTTCATATTATATGTTTTGTATGAATTAAATATGCTTTAAGAAATAAAAAATAAGTTAGATGTCATAGCATTTTTTAAACATTGAATGAATTTTAAAAAAATCCCAGGTAGATCTACTATAGAAGCTATTCATTTATTTAGAAGTTTAATGAAGAAGTTTAAAGAGAGAAAGGAAAATCTACATTTGTTTTTTTTATTTAGAAAAAGCTTATGATAAAGTCTCAAAAGAAATATTTTGAAGAGTTTTAGAAAAAAAGGAATTTATATTGCTTATATTCAAGTTATTAAAAATATGTATAAAAGAACTATTATCTGTGTTCAAACACAAGGAGGTTTGACTAAGGATTTTCCTATTACAGTTGGATTACACCAAGGCTTAGCTTTAAGTTCGTATTTTTACTTTGATTATGGAAGTTCTGACTAGATATATCCAAGATAAGGTGCCTTGGTGTATGCTTTTCGCAGATGATATTGTTCTTATTGAGAAAACTAAAGAGGGAGTTAAAGCGAAACTCGAGTTTTGGAAGAATGCTCTAGAATCTAAAAGTTTTTATCTCAGTAGATTAAAAACTGAATATATAGAGTTCACATTTAGTCAAGAAAGAAATACTTATATTAGAGATGTAACAATTGGTGATTAAATTATCAAGAAGAGTGAGCGCTTTAGATACCTTGTATCAATCATTCAAAATGATAGTGAAATAGATAATGACGTTATTAGCAGGATTCACTCAGGATGGGTAAAATGGAGAAATATTTTTAGTGTGTTGTGCGATAGAAAAATTTCATCCAAATTTAAGGGTAGATTTTATAAAACTGTAGTAAGAGCAGCGATGATATATAATGCTAAATGCGGCCTGTAAAGAGGAAATATACAAATAAAATAAGTGTTGCAGAAATGATAGAATGAGAAATGAGTATATTCGAAAGTAAGTTGGTGTTGCACCAATTGAGGATAAACTTAGAGAAAGTCGGCTTAGATTGTTTAAACATATAAATTGTAAATCAATTGAAGCTCCAGTTAGAAAAATTGAGTTATTAAATTTTACCCATATACAAAGAGGAAGAGGGAGACCAAAGAAGAGAGAATAAGAAACTATAAGGAGTGATCTTAGTTTCTTAGACTTAGATAAGAATTTGGTAATTGATAAAGCGCAATGAAAATAAAGTATGATTAAGGCTTGGTTGTTGTTGTTGTTGTTGAATGATTTTTTTTGTAAAAAATTATATGCATTGGATGAAAGAAATGCTAATCTGTTTAAGTTATGTACAACAACTTCAAATCTCTATTGTTAATTCTGTCATTGTCTGTCAAATATGTGCTTTTAAGGAATCTGCTAGTTGTGCTAAATTTGATTGTTTGTCTTATATTAGTGTGTATTTATTTTCCACTAACTCCCAGAAAAATTCTATTGACCTTTACAGGTGTCAGAAGGAATTGACTTCTCGGATGATAATGCGAGATTAGTTGTATCCGTGCATTCTGTTTTCATGCACATGCATAAAAATACCTGAACACATAAAACAAATCATGGATGCTCTAACTTTAAGTTAAATGATCTTGATATTTAATTATATGTCATATACAACTATTCCTTAACATTGACCTTCGCAGGTGATTGTTGGCATCCCATTCCCGAACAAGTAAGATTTTCTAAACATTTCATCACAAAGTTCACTGCTATAATTTTGACATTTTAATTTTTAGCCTTTTGAGATTCTGTTAGGAATGACATCCAGGTGATGCTAAAAAAGAAATACAATGATACATACAAGTCCTCAAAAAACCTCTTAAGTGGTAGCGATTGGTACTGCCACCAAGCTTTCCGTGCTCTAAATCAAGCTGCCGGTATTGCTTCTGTTATTTACTGGTTAAATTTCTGGATAGTTATTAACGCTTTTATAAATAATGTATCAATGAACGTCTATATATTGTACTTTGGAGATCTTCAAGTTGTAATTTTCATATAATGCTTCCCTTCTAATGTATAGATGCCTCCTTCTAACACTGAATTTTAATACTGTAAAACCTGAAAATTCTAAAAAATTCAGGGAAATCCTTCAGAATTCAGAAGTGCTTGTATGTCTATTTGCATGTTTTCTTCAGTCTTTCCCTTGGTAAATGGTTAAAGGCTTGATTAGCTCTCATAGTACTTTTCTCTATTCTCTCATCTTTTGAGTTTTTCATCTAGATCCTTATCCATTACTACATTTTTTGCTTCCCGAGATTTCTCCTTAACCTTGAAAAGGATTGCTAGAGGTTAATATCCTAGACCGAGGTTAAGAGATTCTCATGGTTAACGCCACTTAATGGTCTCTTAGCGAATAGTTTGTGCTTCATTTTTTTTAAGGTCTTTCAAGACACTGGAGAAATTTATGAGGATCTTTTGGAGTGGATGCATGCTGGTAAAGTTGTACTACTAAAAGACAACAGAGTAATTTTTGAAGAATATTGTATTCAAGATCTGGTTTTTGGATGAGTTTGTTTGTGTTTGTTATGCCCATGTGCTAAATGTTTAAGTTCTAGTCACACGACTAGCCGGGTTGAATTTTGCACTGCTTATGCATTATCAACTTGTTAGTCTTTCTACTTGGTTGCACAGGCCTCATTCCGTTAGGTCACAGGAATAACCGTTGAGAATGAGTTAAAAGCCATGCAGCATGGGATAAAGGGAATTAAATCACTGATTTAGCAAAATATATCTGAAGGCATTGTACTATGAAATATCAAATTATTTTCCTCTTGAAGTTTCACCAACTTCGCATTATGCTTTGCCTAAGATACAAATCCGTTCAGTCATGTCCTGCTAGAAATAAATACCCTGATGGTTCCGTGAACCTAGCTTGGTTTTAAGGGAAAATGTCCAATCATTGTGAATGGAACAAGCTTGGAGGTTCACTGGAGTTTGATGCTCAGATTTCCTGATCTCTGTCTAAGATTGCTCGCAGCTGCGAGCTTCTATATTGCTTCATTTATGCTGCTATAATGTTGTTTATCCTACTTAATTATATTAATTACCATAAAAGCTGTATATAAACATTTTTTAATTTGTAGTGAAGCTGTTGCCAAGATGTGTGTGCCTGCACCTTCTACTTGAAATTAATATTTACAATCAAAGTCTCATGCTATTCACATTTTTTGTAGGTCGTTGCATCAGGCACAGGTTTGATTACGGAGCGATCATTCTGTTAGGTGTGTTTAGAATTTCAGTCTTTGTTATTGATTATTTGGCAGGACACTTGCTTTTAAAGATTGAGAAATTTATTCATTTTGTAAAATAAGTTTTCAGTTTGCCTTTATATGTGTTGCACAGTATCTGTGAACTCTTTTGCAATTTTTGAGGTTAATGATAGTGTTGGAAATGTATGAGAGATATAAGAGTTTCTTAGTTCATTAGGTTATTTAATATGATTTTAAAGATTAAAAGGATGCTGAATGAATCAAGAAAGAGTTTATTGGTACATTTTTATAAGAATAAAGGTGATGTATAAGATTATGCTAATTATAGAGGAATCAAGTTAATAGGTCATACTTTAAAAATTTATGAGAGAATGGTCGAACATAAATTACATCGTTATACTAGAGTGTTACAGAATTAGTTTAATTTTATGCCAAACAGGTTTACTATAAACTATAAGAAATGATATTATATATTTAGAGCTAAATAAGGATTTGTCATTTGATAGAGTACAATGAAAACAAAGGATTCATGTAGCCGATCCTACTTAGTGGGATAAAGACTTGGTGGTTATTGTTGTTGATGACAGTGTTGGAAAAATATCAATTTGTCTAGTTTAAGTGTTCACGTTACCAACCTTTTCTTATATTTTAATTTGTTCATTAATATTTGTGTAGCTAGCATGATGTGTGGCATGATGTTCTTTTATAAAATAAAAGTAACTAGTGCTTTTCTAAGTAAATTTGAAAAAACTCCAAGCTAAAACTATTTCTTTCATTCTATTTTTTGAACTTTCCAGAATCAGAATCATGAACTGTATTATTCAAATGCAACATATTGGGAACTACTAATGGAACTTAAAGATTTGTATATTAGGCTTTATGCTTATGTATTCATCAGTTTGTAAGGTGTATGTTAATCTTTAGAAGGCACTTTCTTAATGCATTTGAGCAGAAGTAACTCCCTCTATAGATGGGATCAGATATCTAGAAGTGATCTTTTCGTGCCAACGTCTCCAATGATATTTGTATCTTAGTAGCCAATAATTCCTGGCTATTCATTTCCGAGATATAACACCATCTTGTTTGTGCATTAAAGATTTTGTAGGATCCACTTCATTACCACCTAATGTTCTTTCCCAAGATTGGAGATATATCTACTTATAACTCTAATTTTATGACCAATATGCATCCTTTTACACATCATGATGTACATAAGATTTTCTAGTTTTGATGAGTAGGGCATGTCTTTTATCCTTATCAAGAGAATTCTAAATCCTAAACCTTAAACTTGGCTTTTCAGCTTTGGGGGGGTATGCCCAGGCCTTTATTGAGAAGTCATCAATGAATGTGACAAAGTGGAATGCTCCTACAAAATGGCTGCTTCATGAAGAGCGCTCTTGTTTTCTTTGCTAGACAATGTACATATTTATTAAGAGGTGTACCGTCCAAGCTTGGCATGCTCTAGGCTTCTCACACTTACATGGCCTAGTCTATGGTGCCATATCTTGTAGTCTTCTCTCGTCACTCCTACCAAGGACATACACCACCTAGGCCTTTATCTTGTAGAGGTAATGACAGTAGTTTCGTAGCCATGACGAGTGATACTTTGGTAATCTTTCACTGCTCTTTTATTAAAGGTGCTGATGCAGCCTTCTTTATCGAGCTTTCCCATTGAAATTAGATTTAGATGATTGTGATGATTTTCCTGTATATTCTTTACATCTTTTGACTCTTATCTTGGACTCAATGCTGGTTTCAGTTCAATGTTGCCAACACCAACCTTGAGAAGCCTTATTGAAAGCAAACCAAAGAAATCTTCATCCTACATCTTGATGACTCCATAACTATCGGGCTTATAAAACAAAAACAGTTTCTTTTGAAAGCTACATGGTAGGATGATCTACCATGTCATGGCTTGCCAAACACTCTTCATTTCTTCAACAACTATCTATGTTAGGAACTGATCTTCGAATGTGGGCCTTATACTCTCTTTTCCACTTACAAAAATCCTTTTCCATGTCACCTGGCTTCTCGTGGTATAAGTATTTTAGGTCCTTCGATATGGACCTTCCTTTGGACTTGTTGCGCTCCTAGGATTTTTCTCTTTTTTGACTTTGCCCCTGCTTTTTGGCAACCACACCTTCGTTGTTTGATGACTCTTTTGTCTTTTTTCTTGTCTCTTAGTTCAGCAAAAAGGTTCATGTAAATTTATACACTACCTCACTTTCATTAAAGGAAAGGCTATGTATGAAATTTTCTCCATGATTAAAGAAATAATAAAATCAATGGTTAATGATATGACAAACTGACACATGTCTGCTAGTCTTCTTCTCCAAAATGCTTGAGGATGTCTGTAATCATCTTAATCAGGATGACACCAGTTATGTTAGATAATTATTATTTGACTCTCAATTTGAACCTTCCAGTCATCATTTTGTAGGTCATCCATGTTTATATCTCTTTATTTACTTTATGGTTGTCTAAATTCTGCTGCAATACAAATTTTTGCTCTAGGTTTTCGTACGACCTTGTATAAAGCATTAACATCAATTTATTAATCAGTTTTGATTTTTTTTTGGTTTTTGGTGATTACCATGTCAGAGGTTTTGTTTTGGTTAGAGTGTGATTCTGTGGAGCAATTGGAGATTTTACAAGTTCATTATTATCAAATGATTGACAAACTTTAGGGTTTGATATTTGGTTTTCTTTCTTTACTAGGTGTTATGTTTTAAATCCAATTGACTTGCATGCAGATGAGCGTTATAAGGAGCAACGTAACATCACATATATTTCGAAGTGGTTAAGGAACTCGATTAAACTTTATGAAAACTTTGAAGACTCGCTGGGAGGATTGAAAAATTTTTTCCAAGATAAAAAGGTAAATTTTACTTAAATTTTTTTCCATTAAAAAAAAATTTTGCACATTCAGTTTTAGCGTACTCCTAAATTCACCTGCTTTTGTGACTTAATGCCCTTTTGACAGAAATCATTGAGTTTGAAAGAGGAATCATTTTGTAATGAGCTACTTGGTTCTAATAAGGAGGATAAGGTGCAGCCTTTTAAAACATCAAGTCAAGTGGCTGCACAAAAAGCGGATGAGAAGATCAAAAAGCCCATCCCTCAGGTTGGAAAGATGTTTTTTGACTTGAAGCAGACAGAAAATACCAACCAACTGACCAATGCATCAGCTCTTAAAGTGAATGATGGCTCCCCTGTCTTCCAGCCACAAAGCCCTCTGATGAACACAATGGCAGGAGGGACAAATGGAGAATTCTTGAAGAGCTGCAGAAGTCGTGATTTGAAAAGCAAAGCTCTCAATCAGTCTAGGTACAATTGTTTTTACCTTATCTCATGATATGATTTTAACAAAACTATTAGTTTTTGTATTAGTGTATGTTTTTTGCTGATGATATTCTCCTTATTAATAAAACTAAAGAAGGTGCTAAAGCGAAATTTGCGTTATGGAGAAACATATTAGAATCTAAAGATTTTCATTTTAGCAGTTAAAAAATCAAATATATGTAGTGTAAATTTAGTCAAGAAAAAAACACTTGTAGTGGGAAGATAATTAATGATCAAATTATCAGGATAAATGAGCTGTTTAGATTTCTTGGATCAATCATACAGAATAATGGTGAAATAAATGGCGGTATTATTAACATGATCTAAATAGGATAAATAAAGTGAAGGAATACATTTGACATATTGTGTGATAAAAAAGTTTCACTTAAACTTAAAAGTTAAATTATA
The DNA here is from genome assembly GCA_002786265.1 of Apostasia shenzhenica. NCBI lineage: Eukaryota > Viridiplantae > Streptophyta > Magnoliopsida > Asparagales > Orchidaceae > Apostasia > Apostasia shenzhenica. The sequence continues at coordinate 1,517,248 of KZ454427.1, forward strand.
TAAAATAGTTGTAAGACAAATGATGTTATATGGTGTTCAATATTGGCTTACAAAGCAAAAACATACAAATAAGATAAGTATTATAAAAATGAGGATGCTAAGATAGATAAGCAGGTATAGGCGAAAGGATAAGATGAAAATGAGTATATTCACAAGAAGATTGGAGTAGTTTTAATTGAAAATAAGCTTGGAAAGAGTTGGTTTAGATGGTTTGGACATATAAATTATAAATCGATAGAAGCTCCAATAAGAAAAGTTAGATTATTAGATTTGTTCTATATAAAAAGAGGAAGAATGTTAAAAAAGACATGACAAGAAAGTATAAGGAATGATTTAATATATTTGGAGCTAAATAAATATTTATTTTTTATAGATTGCAATGAAATTAAAGGATTCATGTAACTGACTGCACCTAATGGGATAAAGGCTTGGTTTGTTATTGTTGTTGTTATTAAGTTTTGTATTGAATCAATTGCTATGATTATGTTTTGAGTCACAATTGTTTTTTTGATAATTTGATTCACAATTTTTGATAGGCTATTTAAGTTCAGGTTTTGCCTTGGGGTATTCTGTCATGTTTGGTTAGTGGAATTAAACTTTAACCCCTTTGCATATTTTAGAAAAACATGCTTATGAATTGGTCAGCTTGAGTCAGGTCGATGAAGACGCTGTATTTTCTTGTTCAAGAAGCCATTCGATTATCATCTACCATTTGGAAGTTTGGTTAAATTTTATAGGTTGGAACAACTTCTGGTTTTGCTAACCACCACTTATAATAGAAATCTTACCCCTGAATTTCATGCTTTGATTTAATTGCAGTCGACAATCTTTCTCACCTGGAAGCACTCCAGACCTTCCTATGGTTGTAGATGATGAGTCTAAGGAAACACCATGTGGAATATATGATGTGGAAAATTCATACATGTCAGTAATCCCAAGCTATCACAAGGTTCCTGAAGTATCATCCTGCTTATCATGTAGCACAACTTCAGAAGGAATCTCTTCACTGGATGTTGTCATACCAGTGGTTACCCCAGAAAAAGTTGCATCTGCAGGAACTTCTGATGTCACAATGCAAGAATCATCTTTAATTATGAGTGTGAATTCTTATAATCAAAAGAAGAGAAGACTGAAGGAGTTGCACAGTGGTGGTTATCTTCCATCAGACTGTTCAAACTTCTCATGTGTGGCTGAACTTAATTCTTTGAACAATAAAAAAGTTGATATAGAGTTGAGTTCTCCAGAAAATGAGAATATGCTGACTCCTTCAACTGAGATGCACAAAGAAATGTTTATATGTATCGATTGCTTATCCTGCAGAAACTCTTTGGGTTTGCCTGAGAACAGATTTCTTGTTAAAGGCTTCATGAGCTCATTATCAAAAACGTTTTTGTCGCATGTCCAGAGATACAGTTATCTATCTTCTTTTGAGCCAAAAAACATTTCAAAGACACCTCCAACAATCATAAATGTATTAGTCTCTGATGCTTTATCCATCAATCAACAATCATTTTACAGGCAAGGTTCATCACAGAATGGCATATGGTGCGAAGAAGATGGTTGTGTGTTCAGAACTGTCATCTGTCCTTTCTGTGATGTCAGTGGGACCATTCTCGGTGTGCATGTGCTAGCAACTGATGCGTCAAATATTCATTTACTAAACAAGGTAAAGGATTTTATCTAGCAAAATGTTTCTTCTGTGCTGACATGCTGTTATTGATTTGGCATTGTGAATTTCAAGGAGCTCGTTTTTGTTGCATGTTCAGGTTCTCTTTTATGCTGACCGTCTGGACATTAAAGAGAGGTTAAATGATGAGGTATGGTTATTTGATGCATAAGAAACACTTGGATGATAAATGCATAATCATATCATTAATTGCTTTAGGGTTTGTTCTATAAATATTGTTCCTTAGCAATCTTTGAGCCAGACACGGCCCAAAAGATTTCATGACTCTAAACCTTGATCTATTTTAGATAAAATTTGCTTGACCTTAAATAAGGTTAAGATTAAACTTGGAGACGAATAAGTCAGAGCTTGAAAGTATTCAAGGTTGAATGCTAGAATTTTTACTTATCCATGTAGCAATTTAAGCATCTAGTATTTCCTTCAATAAGAAATAACACTTTTCTGATCCTAAAATCTCATTAATTTCAGAGTGTTATGCATAATGCTCGCCACCCTTTTGGTAATCACTTTGTTGTTGCTAATGGGAATAATGATCGCAAAGTTGTAACTGAGAATCCTGCACAAAAACAAGAGCAAAAGCCAGTTGCAAACAAGAAAAGGGCCTACAAGCGTCAGCCTAGACCGGTTGATACTGCAATCAAGAAACTTGCTGAAGGCCCCAAGAGGATGCCTGATAAAATAATGAAACATGCTGCCAATCTTCACTCTAGGCCAGCTGAAATTGAAAATTTTTCTTACAATCCTCAAGCTAGGTTGCTTGACAATGATAAGTTTGCTTGCAGTTTAAAATCTAAGCCAGTTGAAGTCGAGAAATATCCTCACGGCCTTCTCCACAATGGTTTTGAGTTTGTAAGTACAACAAAATCAAAAATATGCAGTCATTGTCATCATTTTTCAATTTAAAACTTGGAGATTTACTTACATGCTACATTAAATTCTGTGTTAACTGTATATCATTACAGCAGGAAATACTTTATTTTTCTTCATTTGAATGGTGTGATACATGTATCATTCAGATTTAAATGTGTCATTTGTAACTTTTTCAGATTGATGACTACTACCTAGATCTCTCCCATCTTAACTTAGATCAGAGGCAACTCAAATTGTAGCATTATAATATTGCAAGAATAGAAAGTATCATTCATTTGTTTCATCCATTGTAAGTTTTGTGCTTTGGATTTTTAAATTTTTGAAAATAAATTTGTTATGTCATTTAGCAATTTCTTTAAAAAGCTTTCATGGTGGAGATTAGACAATGACAATTTAAATTTTGCCCATTTCTTGAGATAATTAGATACATTACACAAATCTGACAAAATTATATGTTTTGCATGACCCTTTTGAAAAAAATTATGAAATAAATTATCAATGTATTTCTATGAATTTTATCGTATTGTGTATAGTTTACAAGTCTATAGCAAAGATTTTCATCTCACTAAGTTGAGTTTAAAGTAGATTATATATAGCAAATACAAAATATTAAAAATTTAAGATATAGGATTTACATTTTATGATTTAGGAGTTTTAGATTTAGTTTTTAGTGTTAAAATAACTTAGGGCATGGAGTTTAATATTTTGGATTTTAGGTTATAGTTTTAGGGTTTAGAATTTAAAGTATAGTAAAATTTTATTCAGAAATGATATAAAATTTATAATTTTTTTTTTATAAATGAAGTGTTGTATACATAATTGCCCCAATTTTCTATTGCAGCTTGAACTACCCACAAGAGATGAGTCTTTGCTTACAAGGGACATTCTGCTTGAACCTAATCTTTTTGAGCCTCCATGCTGACAGGACTCAGGATGCTACCTCAGGTAATCAAAGTTCACTGACTCAACACTATAAACTTAATTAGGTTGAAATTAATGGCATGAAATCTATTTGTCCATAAAGTAGTGGGTAAAAGCACATTTTTCATGAGCTTTAGGCTAGCAATAGTGAAATAGTAGTTGCTTGGATCAATATTCATATATTATCGTCAACTTTTAGATATTTTTATAATTTTTTATAATTTTATTTACGTATATTATCAAATTAAATAATTATATTTTTTGTAGATAATATTAAACTAAACAGTCTCTAATTAAATATTATTCTTTACAATTGTCTTTTTCTTTTCTCTATAATGCAAAGATTGGAGCTCAGTGAGTCTTGCTCTTTGAGCTATTTCATCTTCGCATTTATTGAAACTTTCAGAAGCCTTTCAATCTTTGAATTTATTGAATTCTAATATCCGTGATAATATGAACTTCATATTTTAATTTCTAGGATATTGATTAATCATCTTCGTTTTATGAGCAAAGAAATTAGTGTTTTCTTTTCCTGAAATTCAAAGAAAATTAAATAATAGAGTTGATTTTAAATTCAATAAAAATTAAATAATTATATTTTTATTAATAACTAATTTGGCATTATAAATATTAATTATAATCAGTTATAATAGGTTTTGTAATTTGTACATTTAAATCGTAAAATGACGTGGCAATTAATTAAATTTATTTTCCGTCAAAATTCATCGAATAGCGATGGCAGTACATGGAAGTATGAATTAAACTCATAAATTGCTCGAAATTTATTAGCAGTTTATTTGATTTAATTTTTTGGCTTAAAAGGTAACGATCTGGATAAATTCAATTCATTGTCAACTTTATAAATGTATAAATATATTTTAATTTTTTAAAATATATAAAAATTTTATTATATAAATATATTATAATAATCAGTAAAATAGCTATTAAAATCTTTTTTGGCATCCTAAGTTCAATATTTATAAATAATATTTTTTATTTTAAACATAAATTTATAAATAGTATTTTTACTCAAATTTATTTTAAATATAAATTTATAAGTAGTACTCTTATTTTAATTTTTATTTCGAGTACTATCTGTAAATTTTTAAAGTAATACTTTTAAATATTTCACTTAGTTAGTGGTGCTTATAAATTTTTTTTTTGAAAATGATAAATATAATTTTTTTTAAAATTATTATAAAATATAAATTTATGTAATATTATTTTTTAATTTAATAGACTTTGAATGTAATTTATATTATAATGTAATATAAGAAGTATTTATATTTATTATTTTCAAGTGGTACATTCAAAAATTTATTAGATAATTATATAGCTCAATATATATATTTAATTATAATGAATTATAAATTCATGATTTATAATTATAATCACCTTAATTTAACTTGAAGTTGATTCCAAACTAAAGTAATTTTTTCTCACCCAAATTAAAAACGATTCGAAAATCGATAACGTAATTTGGGAGTCGAACCCGAGGAAGAGAAGAGGAAGAACCTGCGAGCGAGGAATCCTGCTGATCGGCCACTGCCTCGTGCATCTCGACGAGCTGCGCACAGATCTCGGCGTAAACGGCGATCCGCCGCCGGAGAACCTCCGCTCTCTCTCTCTAGGCGTAAACGGCGATCCGCCGCCGGAGAACCTCCGCTCTCTCTCTCTCTAGGCGTAAACGGCGATCCGCCGCTGGTGAACCCCTCTCTCTCTTTCTCTCTCTCTCTCTCTCAATCCACTTCGTTGGTTCGATTATTGATCACTTGATGGTGAAAGTAAAAAAAATTAGATTACAATCCAGTAAGGGCAATCGGGTAGATGTCATCTTGGTTTCTTAAATTGAACCTTTATTTCATTTGCGTTCATAAATTTAAATTTCTTTCTAATAATTTTTTATGAATATAAATTTCTTTGTAACGAGTCTGTGAGGAATACAATATACAGAGAAGTTAAGTTAGATTTGTAGATCTACATAAAATAAAAGTTCAACATAAAAAACTTGCATGAAAACATTATATATGCCTTAGAGACTTGTCTTAAAAATATTGTATACTTTAGATATCCATTAAAAAAAAATTGTTATGCCCGTGACCGAAGAGGGCTGTGAGTGATCGCCAGATGATATTGTAAAAGAAAGGAATCACTGAGGCAAAGTGCAGCTCCTAGCAGGCTTCTAGGCCGAATAATGAGTGGTGTGAGAGGCGCAGAAATGAATCATCCTATATCAGAAAAGAAGGAAGACCTTGAGCTGTATAAATAGATAACATGATCTCAAAAAGTAAAAGAGCCTTTTGAGGCAAAACCATAAGACTAATAATAAAAAATTCTGTTAGTTAAGCGTGCTTGAGTTAGAGTAGCAATGTGATGGGTGATCTCCCGGGAAGTACTCAAATCACACAGTTTTTCTAAAACTAACGTGAATAATACATCTACAATGGGATCATGAGATGTTACAGAAATTCTAATTGCAAGACCTATTGAAAATGAATTCCAATTTGTGGTCCAACGTAATAGGGGTATAATTTCAAATACATGGATGATATTTATCTAAGATAATTGTGATGTTTAAAACTTACACGAGTTTTGATTCAAGGTAAATCCAACTGGATTTTAATTTTGAAATAGCTTTTGAACTCAAACATAAGTGTCAGACTGAGCTTGTATCAAACATGTCTCATACCATGGCTCACTCAGTTATCAAACAAAAAGAAAGCCATAGTTCGCTCGAATTTAAATTGAGTTGGTCAAGCCAATTGAAACCCTTTTAATTCAAAGTTTGAGTTTCAAAAAACCTAATTTTTTCCTTAAAATTGAGTTAGTTGAAATCAAGGTTGAATATTTTTTATTTGAGAGGCTTGCCTTGAATTTATTTTGTGCTTAAATTGACTCAATTTTCAAGTTTGAATTTTTTACAAATCTCTCGAACTCAACACAATAATAAAACTTTAATCTCACACAATTTGAGGTTGGCAGAATTCATTGATAAAAGGTGAAAAATATTACATTTATTATCAACTCACCACAACCGTCTTCCTTAAATTGGTTCACACCAATATAAACATATTTTGATCTTGTTATATCGAGTCTAATCTAAATTGGACTCATACCGAACTCATTAATCCCTTTCTTGGAACTTCAACATCTAAGCATAAAAATGAACAGAATGAGGAATCAAGAATATCTTCTTCCAAAACAATAATCACAAAAGGAGAATAATAGCATAAATAGAAATATCTCTTACTAAAGCACACAGAAAGAGAACCAAAATACTGAAATGCATAAAAAAAAATGCTTTGAAAAATGATCAATTTATTAAGAAGAAACTATAGCTGAAAAACAATTTACACAAATATTGATGCCAATCTCATGTTTGAGTTGGTAAAACATCAAATCAGGGGAAAACTCTGAATAAAAACCTCTTCAAGCCACCTGAATATTAGCAAATCTGTCCCTAGTTCTTTGCTTATTAACAACTATCACAGAAAAATGTGATTCACATGGTTGAAGATCCAACCAAAAATACTACACAAAAAAATCTGACACCAATTCATCAATTAGCTCTCCTAGAATCAGCCACTCTACTTCCATCACTGAAGAACTAGTGCCTTCGTTAGCAGCAGTTTCCCATGGCATCAAATTCACATCGCTGGCCAACACAGTGTCTACCGATTTGGCTCGATTTACCACCATCTGGTTCGCAAAGATCTGAACCTGATGCAATAGTTTTTCGAGCAACTCTTCGGCATGGCACCATCGTGCAAGACCTCGAGTCGTGCCCTTTGCTGTTAATCGGCTCAAAGGAGCTCTAAGCACAACTGGCAGCGCCTCATTCACTAAGTCGAAAAGCATCTTCCGACTGAATTTGACATCACCAAGTGTTACTGCAGAATCATCATCATCAACATGCTTACTAAATTTTCTGCGATTTTCGACTTCATAGAAAACTCGTGTACATATGGGTTTTCTGTCGCGGTGCAACATCGAAATTGCCTGATCGGTTGGAGAACCGTCACACAGCCCTGAAACAACGAGGATGTCTCTAACATAAGCTTCTGCATGGTCTTCAACATGGATTGTTGCACTACTTTCACAAAGTTGTGCTTCAGTCTCCATTTTTTCAACTACTTTGCTCTCAATATATTCTGAACATGAGAGAAGCAATTAAACGTTAAGGTAACTAAAGCATGCCATATGTGGACTCATCCCATATACAAATAAAGCATTTTTTTCTCAGTAAATCACATGATTAAAGTGAAAAACTAATTGAGAAGCTATACTTGCAACACCAACAAGCTCATCCTTATATTTGGTATTATACATCGATTAAGTTGCTTCTTAGCAGTGAAAAAAAAACATATGCCAAAGATCACCATATTACCTATTAAACACACAAAATGCTATTAAAGATATTTCATATACTACAAGAAGTAGACATTAGTTAACTTCCATTAAGGAAGCCAAGAGCATTCATTTTCGGGCTCAAATTATATCAAGTTATTAACTTATACTATGATTGATTCTACAATAATTCTTAAATTAATTTACTTTTCATCAGCAATGTATTATAGCAACGATATGTGTACTTAAATATGTGTACTTAACCAAAATGTCAGTTTGTGGTCATTAGAATTTTTTTGTTATATATCAAATAGAAACATTTGTGGTGTTTAATAGGTAATATTCTCTAATATTTATGTTACACAAGTGTTGACACAGAAAATGCAAATATACATTGCTCATTTCTTTATAGACTTTGTAAGATTACGCATGATCATGCCGAAAAAAGGAAAAAAAAACAAAAAAAGCAACATTATCTGGGAAATGATTAGGAAGTAAGAGATTAATAACAACATAGAAACTGAATTTTATTCTGACATAAAAGTGACTCCTTGATCAATATGCATGCCACAAAGGTATAATCTGGTCCTTACCTTCAAGATTCATGCTTAGTTCTCCTGATACTTGAGTTGATGAATGATCATCAATTAATGGAATGTCGAGTGGGGATACAGGACTATGATTTTCATGGACTGGGCTGCTGCAAAATGAGGCAGGAGTGGGGGGCACCTCAGTGGAATTTTCCTGTGTGAAGCAAATCCCATTTCAGAAATTGTAGATTCATGCAGAATTATTTTGATTGGGTTATGAGATTATACCTGAACCATTTCGAAGTTTCTGCTTATTGAAGGCATTGTCTCAAGGTTTCTTTTAGTCATCTTCCTGAAAAACTTGCCTCCAAGACTAAAATTACGCCTCAAATTTAAAACTTTTCCTTTAAGGTTGAGGCCATCTTTTTTGGTCTTGCTTGCTATTGGCGAATCATTATCAGACCCTTCGTGCTTCCGACATATTTGATGTTCTGAAAGAGGTTTATCTAAAGAAGTTCGAAAGGATGAAGAAGAAAACGATTTGAGTAGCTTTCGGCTTGATGCTGCTTCAGAATCAGAGGCTTCAGTTTTTTCGTCCTTTCCACTATTGAGTACGTGTTTCTCCATCTCAACATAATAGACCTGCTCGTTTAAATGAAAATCACTCTTGTATGACCTACTAGATTCAGATCTTGACAAAGTTTCCACAAGGTTCTTGTCAATAGTATCTCTGACAAAATCATTTCGACCCATCCCTTCTACTTCCAATCTGAGCCTTTCCTTTACCTCCTCAAGAAAATCTTCAATGCTCCTGTGCTTTCCAAACATCTCACATGAGTCAACACATGGCTCCTTAGTTTCATCATTCATTTTAAAGCAAGGCTTGAGAATCACTATCCTTTTAGGCGAACAAGATTTAATCCTTTTGTCCCGAAATTTTTCCATAGATGATGCTTCAAAACTCTTAGTCTTCGCGTTCACTGATTCTTTTGGCACTAAAAATATATGATTGTTGTTTTTCACTCCTGGAGTATTACCATTGTAATCAAGTTTTCTCGAACAGTCTGTTGATTGGGAATTTTGCCATGCTTGCAATTCCCTTCTAAAATTTTGAAGTATCCCTTCTTGAGGATGCTCTGTGTATCGCAGTTTATTCTTCAAATGAGATTCGAATGATGAACACGAATATAGCATGTTAGCATGCAAAGGTAGTTCCTCTTTGGCTGGCTTGAAATTTGTAAAACGAATGGGATTCAGCTTAGTTTTGCTAGTTGTAAAGCGCGAAACTTTTGATGTGTACTTTCCTGGGTCTTCATCTACATATTTTTTAGCACAAGTTGGTGATCGTATTTCTGGTGGAAAACTATCAATGCCCATTAAACGAGCAACAACGCTTGGTTCCACAAGGTGACTGTTTCCTCTATAAGGTGCCTCATTATTTGTCGACATCTTAGTAGGAGCACTGCCTTGATTGAAGCTCGATTTTGGGAGCTGCCTTACCTGATATCAAAAGTTATTTTATAGAACAAGGTGACAGTAAGTAGCAGGCTAGCAGCCATTAAACATTCTCATAGAGAAAACTCAATGTTCATACTACGTTTTTAAAGAACAACAGTAACCATGCAAGATGATATTATACATAAGCAAGTTACCTTTTAGTAGTGTATAGCTGTAGTACTTCAATCATACAATTTATTGGAACAGTAATTTGTGAAGACAATCTCAAAAGTTGATAGAGGATGTATATCTAGAGACTACAAGCTTATAGCAGTACAAGGCAATTCCTTTATTACAAAAGAGATTTTCACAAATTATTTGCATGCAGATTTGATAGAACTTTGGTATGGATAAGGGAATTCAAAAGAACGAACCGTGAAATTCTCGTTACTGACATGATTCCTTTTCACTGTCTCGAGAGACAACTCCAAACCGGGAGCTTCAAAACCTACAAAATTGTGAAAACACTCGAGAACTCAAAATCCAAGCCTCAATAGCAAGAGCAACACATAGGCACAAATGAAAATGAAAATCCCCATATTGGAGAGACCTACATTTTATGCCCAAATATCCCTAAAGCAAATGATGCTCATTGGATTTAGGGAGAAGAACATGTCATCCATGAAAAACTTAAAGGCAAGTATTTTAATGCATTTAGTTCCTCTTGGCCATTTTGCTTTTTATGAGATTTGTGCAGAACTTAAGCAAATTAACACCTTATATATGCTGAAAATTGCAACATAAAAAATCATCATTTTTTTGTTAAGAACATACCATCATGGTGCCAATTGGGTGTCATCCAGTGCCTAGGTGAATTGGCCATACTAACGGAATAAATATTTGAGTTCCCTGCCATCGATGCTAGAAACTCGAAATTTGGGGTTCCGAGTATTTTGAAAGTTTGCTTATTCTCCCCAAATGTTATCTTGTCTTCAGTATTAACAACTATCACCTGTCCAGCTGCCTTTCTCCCCTGCAAAATGGGCAAGAAATGTAAAGTATTATTCATAAGAAATAGAGTAAAATAGAGTAAAGTATTTCCAGCTTCAATAGAGTAAAATATCTCAATCTAACAAGTATTATTATTCATAAGAAATACATATCAAGCCAAAATCACATATGCATGCCAAGATATGGATAGCTATTTAAACGTTCAATTGTAAGTGAAATAATGCAGTGAGAAGAAAAACTTAATCCTGCAAAACCCAGAACTGAGTTCTTCAGTTCTGAGTTCCAGGCTTCTTCTTTAGATTGAAGATTAAGCACACATATATATACATGGTCGTGTTCATCACCTTGACTCGCTTGCACTCACGGAGATTGTTGCTTTAAATAAAACTGAATGGAGAAGAAAAATTCACGTAACGACCCAACTGGTTTGGGATTCACCATTTTTTTGTTGCATATAAACATCATTTGATGAGATTTATTTTGTTTAAAGCAGCAGAAGACGTAAACACAAACTGAACGAAAGGCAAAACAGCGTGATCAAATCGTCGTGAAAACAACGCTGACGATCCAGAACTTCAGCTTCAAGGAATGAAGAAATAAACAATAACTCCCATAAGATCTCATCACAGCGATAAGGCCCAAATCACGGGGGTAAAAGGGTTTCCATCGAATCGCATAAATCAATATTGAAATCGAAATATTTTCTTTTTGATTCAATAATCAAAAAGAAAATCATCGAAACCATAAGACCCATGAATCATTTCAGACAAAAACTTCAGCGGTTGAAATCCGCCGCATAGTAGAATCAACCGCTGATGGAAGAGGGAAAGAGGGAAAGAGAGAGAGAGAGAGAAAGGAAACTAACAAAAGAATAGAAAAAACTAATCCTAAAGCGAAGCTAGTCCCCATACCAGCCTCTTAGCAGTTATTTCGCTTCCTTCTTCCTCCTTCCAAACCCTTCTTTTCTCCACCCTTCTGCGTTCTTAAACAGAGCAATACCATGGAAGAAAGACGGAGACTCTGTTTCTCGTTAGGGGCGGAGAACAGTGGTAGGGTTTTTCTTGAACCGTTTAAACATCCGTCGAGGCAATTACATTTACCACCCTAAAGAAAACTGTTTTACTTATTTGACCTTTCAAATTAAATATTTACAAATAGATCTCATACTATATTTTTTTGAAAATTAACAAAAAAAAAAGGTCATAGCCTATATACAAATCAAAAATAAAAACATTTATGCGGTGGATTTAATATTGAAATTAAGCAAATTTCTACTGGACAGTGATTTATTGAGTGATAAATTGATAAAATTATTTACTAAAAACATTAAAAAAACTATAGTAATTTAAATTTGTTTGCCAATCAAATTTAATATTTTGCAATCAGTCTCCAATGTGAAGAATCAAAATAATTTAGTTTTAACATATTTAAAAAAAAGGGGTAAATTGCTTCCAAGACCTAGAGGATGGGAGAGTATTGTAAATTAGTCATAATTTTTAAAAAAATCTTAATTTTTATTCCTAAAATTATAAAAAATGCTACAATTTTGGTTCTTTTGAGAATCTTATCTTTTTTAGCGGCATTTTCAGATTAAAATAAATTCAATTTGATTGTGTTTTGAATAATTTGAATTATTTATATATTTTAAAGAACCATTACATTTTATATATATATTATAATATATATATATATATATATATTTAAATAATAATAATAATATAAAATTTAATTTCTTTCATCTTTTGTTTTCTCTGTTTTAAAAATTAATGATTAGAAATAATTTTTCAGTATAATGAATTATTTCTTAATTGGAATCAAACAACTGCGTTTTTACAAACTCAAAAATCTACAATGAGTTTTTAAAAAGTTGATACTAATTTGTAATACACTTATGATCTCAATGGCCCGAATGTAATTTATCCTAAAAAAAAAATTGAAGAGAAATTCTTAATGTTTTAGGACTTTGGAGCTTGGAGTAAAGAAAAATAATAATAGTAATAATAATAATAATAATAATATACAAATATTATTCAAATAAATTAACTTAAACAACCCCTATGCTTATTAAATAGAAAAGTCATAAAATGTCAACTACTTAGAATTAAAAATAATAATCATTAAACACAGCTAGTTGTATTTAGTCTTGTATGGGCTTTCATCATGATTTGCAATGTTCATTATTTAATCTCTAAAGTAATTATTTTCAATCTTAATTTTATAATATTTTTCATATAAAATTCACAGCTAGCCTTAAATTAAATTTATAGTGATTTTATAAAATAAATATATTATTGTTTGTTTTGTGTTATAATATAAATATGAATATTGATCTATGCAAAAAAGATCAAGACTGCAAAGCTTTTATTTAGGATTAATTTACAATGCTCTACAAATCTTAGGGCTCCGGATGCAATTTACCCTATATTCCAAAATGATAATGAAATTATATGCAGGACAGACAGTTGGTTAGTTGGGAACAAACGTTTCCAATTGGCTCCATGTTCCAACGGTATTCACAGCCTGTTACCTGGAATCCCTACCAAAGTATATATTCCTTCCCACTTTCATTAAAACACTAAACTCTTATTAAAATAATATATTAGTTTTAGGGAAAATTAACTTTGGGTCCACTGTTTTTTGCGTACTCGTCTCAACTTCTAAATTTTGCGTACTCGTCTCAACTTCTAAATTAGTTCTAAATTTCGTCTCAACTCCTTTCGAATGCTTAATTAGGTCACTCAGCTTAGCTTTAATCAAGCCTCAACCGACTGCATTGTTATTAACTCAAGCTAGAAACGAAAATTTACATATACGAATACTAAAGAACGGTCTCTGCCAATGCTATTCAATAAGATCTTTTTCAAACTTTCAGATATTAGGAGTCGTACAACTAATATGCAGATGAATTCTTAATTCATATATTTGATGACCCTCCACGCTTTAAAAGGAAGTAGAGAATGTATAACCAACTTTATTATTCTTTAAATTAGCCTTCGTGTGTTTGTTTGTAAGGTTAAATTTAAGAAGGTTAAAATTAAATTTGAATAGAGATATTTTTTTATTGAAAGTTGTGAATGATGTGAAATAAAGTTAGTTATTATGTTGGGATATGTGAGGGATGTGATATAAAGTTAGTTATTATGTTGAAATATGTGAGGGATGTGATATAAGTTAGTTATTATTTTAGTAATATGTGTAGGATGTGAAATAAATTTAATTTTTAATATTAAATTTTATGTGTGATATGATATGCCTGGTTAAAATTAAACCAGGTTAATTTTAAACTCCTAAACAAACGGAGCCTTAGTCTCTTAGTTTGAACTAAAAAGTGTAATCCATGAAAGGATCTGATTAAATAGAGAAAAATTGAGGGGGACCTGAAAGTAATATAGCCATTTCCAAGTAGAGAAAGAAGGTACAGCTCACGTGCAATCCCGGCCCTCCATTTGGCGCCCTCTGATTGCACTTTGAACAGCACTATTGTGATTGCCTTGAATCAAAACTTGATCAATTGGCATGAGATTGAAATAAAATTCAAATATTTTGAATCAAATTCATGAGCTTTAAATATTCTATATATGAAGTTATAAATAATTTATATCATTTTAAATAGCTTTTATTTTCATCGTTCTCATCGTTCATAAAATTTTTAAGTTTAACTCCCTATTTAGCATATAAACTATTCAAGTATCTCGTGTTGTATATCTCTCATTTTCCTGTCTGCACTGTGCAGTAGGATGCTCCCCTTCATGATTTATTAGGCAGCTGATAAGTATCTCCGCACTTGCTTGTTCCAACTCGTCTATATCTCCTGGTGACATTGCATCTCGTAATTGTCCACACTAATATAATTGAAACTTTCCCCGTTATGAATTTCTTTTCGTTCTCCCCCTACAACTTTGTAGCCTTAATGCTATACCACATTTGAAGAGCATGAAATGACAAGGTTTTCACGTTCGATGATTATAACTAATGTTGCTGATCTTAATAAAATGTAATTTTAAGTCATTCGATAGATGATTAGATCTCTTGCACGTTTCTAGATTGGTGAAACCCACTCTTTTAATATAATTAAATTTATTTTTATCATACACATATTTAAAAAATAAAAATAATTATAAATTTTGTATTAATATTTTTTTTCTCCAACTAAACATAAAAAGGACAAATTTTTAAGAAAAGTAACTAAATTTAATTAAAATTAAATATTTAATTAGTGATAATATAATTGAGTTGGGTTAAATTTGAATCAGTTGACTTTAATTTGAGTTAACTCAAATTCATAATTAAATTAATCAATCAATCAATTTAATTAAAACTCGAAAATTTCTTTTTGTTAAATGGATAGATATAATTCAGCTCTGTCAAATTCAAATTAAGATCACAAATTCTCATATATGGTATTTCTCAAATCTACCTAAATTGTTTATTTAAAAATTAAAACTTATATTACTGAAAAAAATTCATAAAATATATATATATATATATTTTCTGATTTTTTTTAAAGCTTATTAATACAATCTTTCAATTACAGCTCAATCTGAGTTGACTCAGGTAGCTCTCAATGTTTACTCAATCTGAACTTGGGCTCGATTTTTTTATAATTTGAAATCAACTTTTTCGAAATAAAATTGACCCGTAATTGGCTTGATGTCATCGTGATGATACGAATTTAAATTTTCCTGATGTATTCAACCTATTTTATGCATAAATACTTAATTAAAAAAATAAAAATTATGTTTGATTAAACTCGATAGTGAAATCGTAGAGATTTTAATTAGTTCGAATTAAACTCGATTTGAACTTGAAAAATTATAATTTGAGTTTGAGTTGAAATTAATTTGCTCGAATTTGACAAGTTTGGGCTCCAACAAGGTCAACCTCACCTCAATGATCATTCAAAAGTCATAGATTATGTCATTTATGTATGCTCAATGAATCGAAAAGAATAAAGAATGATTTAGATTTGATGTGTATTATAAATTAAAATTGTATGTACAAATTTAAGTAATAAATGATATTTACTGTATTTTTATAAGATATAGAATTAAATTTGGGTGATACTTATGATTATTTATTTGATCTTCAAAAAAATTTAAGAATATATGAAGTATAAAAGTTAGGATTTAAATATAATTTTTATAAATTTATAATTTATGTTATTAAATTAGAATCCACTAAAGAAAATAAATTTATTGTTGATTTGGAGATGATTGAAGATTTCGTATCGGTCAAAAAATTACTTAGAATGAATGATATAAGGAATATTATATTTAAAAATAATTTTTCTAATATTAAAATTTATTTAAAAAATATTAATATATATATTTGGAAATTATTTCCTTTGTTTAAATTTGAATCTATTTAAAATTTCATAATTTATTTGAATATTTATTTAAAGGGATATAATTTTGAGTCAAAAATATGATTTATTACTATTTCTTAAATTTTAAACTTATGAGATTTAATTATCCCTTAATTTTAGCTTTGGAAGATATACCAGATTTGCCTGCAGATTGAGTTATTAGAGAAAATAATACTTCTCTCCTCTCATGCATTCACCTCCTCTTAATTAGTAATCGCCAGTCCTAGCCCCCTCTTTGGCCGAAAATGAGAAAGGGAGAGAGAGAAAAAGAAAAAACAGAGAAGGGAAAGAGAAATGAGAAGGGAGAATTAAAGATCCAAGGTGACAACTTTTTTTCTACCAAGCAGGACTATGAAAAAAGAATTTTAAAAATTCGAATGAAAAGACAAAAGGAAAGAGAATAAAAAAAAAAGAGATATTTCATGATTTCATGAGGTAAAAGAGCCCTTTAATTATTATATTTTAAATTAATCAAATATAAAAATTTAAATAATTTGACATATTTTAAATAAAATTAATATTTAATTTCTTATAAAATTTTATTTTATTATATTACTATATTTTCTTTATATTTATGGCTGTAAATTTTATTTATAGACTTAAATTATTTTATTGAAAAAGTTTGTTCAGGAATTTTTTTATTTCAAATTTGAGATTTGTAATATTATTTTGGGATATCAAATGTCTCTGATTTTAATAAAAGTTACTGGTGAGTTAGATCTTAAAGTTACCTATAACTTTTGTTAAAATTTTTTTGATTAATTTTGAATGAAAAGTATAATTTCAGTGCATCAGTAAAACCTAATAGAAATTTAAATTTTTTGACTGAGTTTAATTTATAGAGGATTGGCATACCAAATGAACTCGACTTAATATGAAAATTTATATCAATGTAGAAAACATATTATACTACAACTTTTATATAAAAATCTTCTTTGAAAAATTTATTTTGGATAAGTTTTTATTAGACAAACTTAATATAAAAATCTATTTTTAAAAATGCTTGTTATCATATGTAGATTATACGGAGATTTTTTATGTCGGGCGATTATCATTAATTAAATGTAAAATTTAAAGATTATTAAGTTATTTGATTGTCTATTATATTTATATAATATTTTCATTAATTAGTGTAGAAATATATATTTTATTGTTAGAGGTTAAAACAATTAAATTACTTTAGAAGAACTATTAAATATTACATTTAGAGGAATTTGACTTATGAAATTGATTTCAGATGTTATAAAATATTGAGGATTGATGATTTAATTAATCCTTTCTAATTTTGAATTTAAAATTTATACTGATTACATTTATTAATTGATAATTCGATTCAAATACTAGTGATATTTCTATGATCATAGATGATATAAAAGCGAATTTAGGATTGATGATAACTCAAGTTGATTTATGGGGCATTGGGTTCAATGTTATCTTGACATTATGTTATGTTATCTAAAGAAATTAATTATTTGGTTTAATGACATCTATAAATAATCTTATATAAGATTATAAAATTATTAATCAAAAGATGACATTTAGATGTTATGACATCTAGATTACATAACATAACACCAAAATAACAACAAACTAAACGCCCACTTAATTTAATTTGGGACTCAAATATGGATTATAATTATGTTATTAACTCTAATTACACTCTCATAATTTTAAATTTCATTGAGATTTTATGAATTATATATGGAGAGTTAATAATATTTATTAATTTAGATTAAAATATCTTTAAAGAGATTGAAATTATTTTTATTGGTGATAACTGAATTATTATAGAAATTTGAGTTAAATAGAAGAGAGGACTTAAAATTATCAAGGTTATGACATACAATATGGATCGTGAAAATTTGATAATATATTATGTTTTAGAATTATTATGAATTAATTACTAGCATTATTTTTTTTCAATGATGAAATAAATATATCATATAATAATATGCTTCTTTTTCTCAACTGTAATATCTATGAGAGGACAAACGTATAGACTTGTCATCACATTTAATTAGAATATATTGACTCTTATTTGTGACACCTATGAGAGGGCAAATGTTCGGCCTTAAAGTCACATACAATAAGAAAATATTGACTCACGACTGTGACACCTACAAGAGGAAAGTGTATGGACTTATAGTTATATTTGATGAAAATAAACTGACTTGTGTTTGTGATACTTACAGGGGGGCAAGCGTATCGACTTATCGTCACATTCTGTGAGAATATGTTGACTTGTATTTGTGACACTTACGAGACATCAAGCATACGGATTTGTCGTTACATTCGATAAGAATATATTGACTCACATTTGTGGTACCCACGAGAGGGCAAGTGTGCAGACTAATCGTCACATTCGATGAGAATATATTGACTTGTATTTATGACACCTATGAAAAGATAATTGTATAAACTTATTATCATATTCAAAGAGATTTATGATATTGAGGCAAGTTTACGAACTTGCTATGTGACTAAATTTATAATCAAGATTTTAAAGATGACAATAGATTAAAAATTAAATATATTTTTTGTGGGATTACATATCTGCTTTAGCTTAAGCATATAATATATAGGTATGACGACGTCCCATTTTAAAAATTTTATGCAAATACAATAAACATAATATCAAAATATTTAATTTGAATTAAATTGAATGATAATTGGATTGTCATCCCATTCATCTTGATCCTTGAACATTGAAAATAAAATTAAAAGCTCAAATTATTCTCAAGTTCCTAAAGTTAAAGTTGTTTTTCATATTAATCAATATTTTTTAACCATTTTTCTATACAAGTTAATCGTTTAGATCATTGATTAAATTATTAGAGAACGAAATTCAATAAATTATAAGAAAAGCTTAATTATTGAATTTATTTATTTATCTTTAGGTTAGGTTGAATGGGATGTTAATATATTTAGGTAAATTAAGGTAGGTTAATTAAATGCACAACCTTTTTATTAGGGAAATTACAATCATGCACCTCAAATCTTCACTAATTATGTATTTAATTAGACCTTGGTCATTTCTAATTGTGTAATTATAAAGAAAGTAGAGATTAAATATAAATTCAACTAAAATCTTAAATAATTAAATGGCATATTCTTTTTGCCCCTTGACTTGGTTATATATTGGAAGAGAATGTTTATGTATAAATAATATATATAGTGATCCCTAATAATTAATCATTAGCTCATTGTGATTAAAATAAATATATGAGTTAGCTAAGATAATTAGACATTATATTTATTTTCATTGTTTTTATTTACATTTTATTAACACTAGAAATTCACAGTAGGTTAACTCAATAAAATTATGACCTAAATAATGATCCATCAGAAGTTTAATGCATTGAGGGTCGTTTACTTGAATGAAATGACTACTTCATTTCACTTTAATTTCTTATAGAATAAATATTTTTATATTTATTTTAGTGAAATAATTATTTTATAGAAATTTCTATTTTACATTTTATGAAATAAACATTCTTTCTTCCCACAAGAATAGTCAACTAAAAATATTATTTTAAAATTAACTTTATCTACATACATGTATATACACATATGTATACATATTATAATAATTTGCTTAAAACATACCTATTAATATATGTTTATATATTTTTTGGAACTATACAAGTACATTTATAATTTAAGAATAAAATCATTATTGTATTAAAAATTGAATCTGTGAAGCGTCTGTGTGAATAAAATATTATAAAAAGATTAACTTTCCTAAAGCTTTCATTAAATGAAAAACTTTTTTCTGCCATCTTCACTCGTGTCTTCTCCCCAACTACCAACGGGTCCTGCCCTATTTAACTTTCTTATAATCTGTTATGTGATTCTGTCTGTTAGTCCCTCGTCATTATTGTGGATAAATGATCTATAAAAATGAGAGTGTAACGCATATGCGTATACATGCACACATAATTATTATACATATATATATATATATATATATTAGTGTATATATATTTATATAAGTGTAAAATTAATTTTAATAATAAATAACATAAAATTTCATTAAATTATTTTTATATGTATCTTAACACTTTTCATTTCTCTTCACGTTTCATTTCTCTTCACGTTTCATTCCATGCTCTATTTCATCAAAGTAAACAAAAGAATTATTATTCCATTCTCTTTGAAATAATAATTATATTTATATGAAATGATAATTCCATTTTATCTTTATTCCATTCTATTGAAGTAAATACACTGTGAGTGCTTGACCGACTGATCGGATCATTTGTGGATTGCATTCGTTTGTTACTTCTTGTTTATAGATGACCTTCCTTAGATCGACTTTATTCGAAGGATTATACCTACACAAGTGAATTACATTAACTCTCCTCACTTCCTCATTTACAGCATGCAATCCCTTCTCTGTATCACATGGAGATCAGCTTCTCATGGCTTTAAAGATACAAATATTTTTAATAATCATGAATAAATAAAAATCTTTATATTATATAATATTTTTTATAAAATTATTTAGTTTGATCACAATTACTATAAATTGAATAACTTATAAAAAGCATATAAAGGAAAATATGTGTGATAATATTAGGTATTTTTAATGTAATAATATCTAATACATTTAATCTTAATGATGTAATAAAATTTACTTCATTCATGCAAAATATACTTTTATTTTAATTGCAAGCAAACAATAATGTAATTAAATTAAAACTGGGGCACTAATGAGCCACTCATTTCAATCAGACCTCAAGTTAAGATTGAATTAAAAATTTTTAATTCAATCTAATGAATAAACAAAAAAATTTAATTTGATCTTGATTCGAGCTAGATTTGATTCATTTATTATCGATTCAAATTCAATTCGAGCTAAAAATCAATCCAAATTTCGATGAATCTTCGATTTTTAAAAAAAAAAATTCAAAACTTCAAGTAGCCAAAGATTAAGTAAAACCCATTTTACTTACCAAAAAAAAGACCCACAGTCTAATTATAAGTAAGGGATTAATTAATATATCAAAAAAATAAATAAGGAATAATCAACATAAACATGTTTTGATGACGTTGAATATGATCTAATAATTCGAAATCAAAAATGAAATTTATTAATTCAAAAACTCTGATTTTGATATCAAATGTTTGAAATTTTCTTATGCAGAAAACTCAAATTCATCGACAAAGTTGCTATTCCGAAGATTAGCATTGAGAACAAATATGTTTTCTCCTTCTCTATCCCATATCTTCTTTATGTACTGATTAAATGAAATATCGTATGTCAAATTTGAGCAAAAAGAAAACCTTTTTATAGAGAAATTTGATAAATTTGGTACGTCCATTTAATAGCTTATTTAGAAGATAAGATTTATCTCAACTATTAATCATCATAATAAATATGATTATTTTAATATACTTTATTCTATTATTAAGACTATTTAATGACATTATCCACACCTTAATTGATATAAAAAAATTTTAATGTATTTTTGAATTTTAAAGACGACCAAAATTGAGCTACTGAGGTTAGTCGTCAATATGCACCTTGCGATTTTCTCGATTATTTTTATGTCGGTGACTCATGTAGGACTCAGATTTGTACGTAGAATGCCACCAAAATGGATATCATGGGCCGGGGTTAAAACTTGGGCCAGGCCTGTTACATGGGCCCATTTTATGTCCCTGGTAAATTAATCCATTAACGAAACCGAAAACTCGCATAAATTTTGACTAAATTTAAACTCAATTCAAATCTTTTAGAATCAAAATTTAATTTACGTAAAAGACTCACAATATATTTCATATTGCAATTGGCTCATATATATTATATTTATTTATTTATGGGCAAATAGCAACTAGATCTTTCTAATTTAGTTCTAAATACAATTAGGATTTTCTAGTTTTTAAATTAATATACAAATAGATATTTTGATATTAATAAAAAAATAAAATGAATGATATTTTTTATAATTAATGAATTAATTTAAATTTAAATTAAGATAAAGTTAAACTAATATATTAATTAGAGAAAATATTCTCTATTATATATTTTAATTAATATTAAATAAATTATTTATATTTTATTTTAAATTAAAAAAATAATTTAGAAGTTAGAAGGACTGACGTATATACTTTTTGGCCAGTGGAAATTTTTTGATCAATTTTTTGAACATTGACCATGAAGATTTGATTGCATTATAGTATTTTTTTTATTTGATAGATAAAGATTAAGATTTTAAAAATCGGACAAATGAAATGAGTTTAATATTTTAATATTTAATTTTGTCAAATTGGAGTATTATAGTATTTTTTTTATTTGACACATAAAAATTAACATTTTAAAAATTAGATCAATGAAATGAAGAGTTTAAGATTTTAATATTTAATTGGGTCAAATTGGAGTTGAATTGAGATGATTTAATAATTAAACAAGTATTTAAATAATATAATTTTATAATAGTAGGAATAAATAAAATAGAAAGAAAATATATATAAAATAAAAATATTATTTAATAATATAATTTTTAAGAGATCAAATTTAATAAATTTTTAAATTTCTTTTAAATGATAGATACATGGTTAAAAAATCAAATATCTTTTAAAATAATATTTTAGTAAAAAAAAGATTAATTTTTACAAAATGATTTTCATTGTATAAAATTTAACTTAAATAGGACATTTTTATAAATTTTAATCTAAGGAGCACAAATTACTAATAAAATTGATTAGGGCAGTTCTTACTAGTTCTCTACAATCAGTGTTCTTGACTTGGGTTGGCTTTGATTTTTAAAATTTTAATAAATACCTTTTTTATTAGATACTTTATTATTTTATTGCGGAATAAATCTTAATTTGAATCGAAAGAAAAAAATATTATATTGGTAAAAGAGAGAGAACAAAAAAAAAAGCGGGTTGAAGAAGTCCCCACACGTTGGTCATCTGTGAAGACGAAAGAGTAAAAAACGAAGCAGTGAACACCACTTCTATGAAGATGTAAGCAGATGAAAATCTCTAAAAAAAACATATCTTTAATTCACGTGTCGATCATGAATATGAAACTCGGTAAAAAAATGCCAACCAAGCCAAGCGTGGTGCACGAAGTTCAAGGGTGGTGGCGGTGACCATGCTTTGATATTTGCTTTTATAAGAGACAACTAAAGAAAAATAAGTGAAAGACTTGTATTAAGAGAAGGTTTGTTAATTTTCGAGTATAAATTATGAATTTTGATTCGACCAAATTCATATTTTGCATAACCGAGCCGGATTTAAATTACTCAATTATAAACATTTGTTTTATAAATAGATTAAGTTGGCAAATTGATCTAACTCATTTATTAATTAGTTGTGTTTAAATCATTAATCTTAATTTTTTTAATAATCGAGTTAAATTTAAGATGAGCTATTGAAGTTGAGTCAGATTCAGTTGTTGGTCAGATTTAACCCGTCAATCTGTTTTGCCACCCCTAATAAAATTATTCTTCTACGTTTTATTCCATAAGGTTATTTTGACGAGAAAAGACTGTGACCAAGAAGAAACCGTTATATATATAAAATAAATTGTTATTTTTATTAATATGGAGAAATTAAAAAATTTAATCTTTTTATATTTATAATAACCAAGTATGTAGGGTTGGATTTGAAATCTTTAATAACTTCATTGTGATTCACTTAAATACAATTGAACTCGAACATTGTCATGCTGTCAAATCGTCACATTAGTTCAACTGGCTTCACGAGAGAAGTTAGACTAAGTGCAATCATTTTTAATTCCTAAAAACAGACTATTTAATTAGCACAAGTCATTCTCTAGTCCAGTTTGTTATTAATAGTAAAAAAATTGGGGTTTTTATATACATGATATGAAATTTACACGAAATTACGCATTTCACCATCAATTCATAAATATTACCACTATCACACCATATTCATTTAAATTTTACGCATTTTACATATTTCACACCATATTCTTTGATGGTGAACTTCACATTTCTAAATTGGTCTTGATCTTAACTATATTATTAATATATTAATTAAATACTATAAATAAATTAATTTATATAAATAATAATTTAAATATTTATGAATTTATGTATTTTAATTTATTTATGCTATTTAAAATTTCCAATTAGGGTGCCGAATTTAAATCCACATGACTATAATTTTTAATTGAAGTAAGAAAATTGATGTGTTTACAGTAAAAAATAAAAATATATATTAGAATTTAAATATTAATAAATTTATGCATTTTAATTTACATATAATATTATAAAGTATATGAAATATGTGAAATATGTGAAATGCGTAAAATTTAAATGAATATGGTGTGATAGTAGTAATATTTACGAGTTGATGGTGAAATGCGTAATTTCATGTAAATTTCATGTCCTGTATGTAAAAACACCTAAATAAATTTTATTTGGAAGGAGGCTATGCCAATGTTCCTTGGCCCTTTAATTTGTAATGACTATCTCTTTTGTAATCGTTGAAGCTTAATGAAATATTAGTTCAAAAAAAATAAAAAAAAAATTAGCACAAGTCATTGAATAATCTTCTTGGAGCGGAGCTAACTTAAAGACAAGGGGCCTAGTCGAATTATCTAGGTAAACAACTTAGTCAAATAGCTCACCCGAACGTGTTATTCAAAGTGGCCGCATCTCTCTCTCCTTCTCCCTTTTTGTAAGCTTGAAAGTAAGTTTTAGCATTGGAAGTCAATTCTTAGACATGGACTAGCCTGTCAGTATTCTTACATTTAGAAGACCTCTCATTAATAAGAAATATCTACTCTTTCAACATTTTTCTTACAATAAATATCCTCATTTAAATATTAAATATGCTATAAAATATATTTTGAACATTATTTTTTAATCATTTTACATAAAAAATAGGAATAAATAAAATCTGAAAATTTTGATTTAATCTAAATAAAATTTCAGTTAATCATCAATTAAATAACTAATTCATTGGTTTCAATTTTGACTTTAGATTTGAATTTTATTTTATTGATCCATTGACCCATGTAGATCTATAAATTATAATTTAATACCTTAAGGTCTAATTTATAATCATGATTCTTTATATATCCAATCTCTTCTCCTTGAGTTGCTCATGTAGAACTCGTGTTTGTATGTATGAAATTGCTCGAGATATACGCATATACCAAAAGTAACATATTATCTCCATAGATATTCTTTACTTTAGCTTATGGGCCGCATTATCTTAAAACATATTTATGAGGTAAAGATGTGTTTTCTTACATGCCCAATATCTTTTCTTTGAATTGTCAATGTGGGATTAAATCTCACACTTGTTCATATGAAATTTACTTAAAGATACTCTTTACTTCTTCTGATACAGTTTTTAGAGATATATATGCACTCGTTTCTATATATAGGAATGATAACGGGGAAGATTTGAATCGAGTTATGCAAAACTCATTTTTGTCTTGTAATTTTTTAACTATCATATGTACCCGCTTCAAATTTATAGCTAATAATTTATTTTAAATTAAAATAAAAAAATATTTATTTAAATTATTTTAGTCTTAGAATTATATATTTTTATTTAATTATGTGGGTATAAGTTTTCAACTCAAATATATCTAATTAAGGGAAGGTCGGATTGGGTTAAATGAGTTTTATTAAAAATTATCATTTATTTAATAGCATAGTCATGTCTAATATGGGATTAGCAGCAGATTAAATCAATAATAAAATTCTGTAAAATGGAGAGAATTATAATACCTTAAAATTTGGTTAAATAAATATTAAAATGATGATGAATGCATTTAATGTAATTAATATGATTATTAATGGAATAGCAATAAGATATTGACAGTGAAGCGACTAATAATTAATAAAGGATATATAATAATAATAATAATAATAATAATAATAATAATAATAATAATAATAATAAAAATTTAAAAGGTTTGTTAGCCAATTTTAAATTCGGGATTTTACTTAAAGAAATTTTGGGTACGTAAAGATATCAGTTGGTTGCCAAATATATGCCAGATAAGCCATGAGCAATAGTGTAAGCAAATGACACTAAAGTTAATTTTTAGAAGTTTTGATTGAATTTAATTTATATTTTTATAGAAAATAGTAGAAATTAGTTTAAAAAAAATATTTTCATATCGTCTATTAAATTTGTTCGTAATATTCTGAACCACAAAAATTATAGTTTTTTAATATAAATCTTCATTTATAAAATATATGTGTGATTGTATATGGTGGATAGTACATATACTTTTGAAGGTATATACATCTATTTGCATACATAAAGAACAAAAAGAAAGAGAGAAAAACGAGAAAGAGATTACGTCTTTAAAGGAGGAGTTGTTTTTGTGAGAAAAGTTAAGCGCGAGAGAGAAATCAAAAAAAGATGAATCTTCTTCTCTTTTACCCGTGACTTGTTTTATTGTTAGTAAATAAGAGTTCGAAGAAAATTGATGTTGTGTCAATGAGTATAAGATGAGTCGTGTTTCTTATGTAACTGTCAGTCTTTCTTGTTTTCCGTTTTTTATATTTTTGCTACAATAATAAGTTGATGACTAAAGGAACATACTGATATTAATCACAAAGCGTATCTAATAAAAGAACGATACAATAAGAAGGATATAAGCATAAAAAAACTATGAACATAAAATACAACATATAGTTTTGGTTACTAAATATTGTGGATGGAAGACGGTAAGAGTCCTAGGGAGTGAGTGATTTGGCTTCAACCGTATTTTGAGAATAGTATTCTTGCGTTGCTCCCAAAAATCAAAAAAAATATCAAACAACGAAACAACAAGCATGAGATAACTAAAACAACACAATATACTGTGTTCGATGAGTAAGAAAAGAAGATGATTATCAATTCTCACGGGATTTTTGATAGAGATTATGTGATTAAGGGGCCTGTTTGTTTGTCAAGATTAAAGTTAAATAAATTCGTAAAATTAACTTGAATAAAGATTTTTTATGGTTATTTAGATAGTTATGTAACAATGTGAAACGATAAATAAATTATTATACTAGGGATATGTGAGGAACCTGATATGAAAGATAGTTATTATGGTTGGAATATATGAGAAATGTGATATACTAAAATTAGGGTTATTCATTTTTAGTAGTATGTATAAAATGTGAAATAAAGTATAATTTTTAAATATTAATTTTATGTATAGATATGATAATGCCCTAATAGCTTAATTTTAAATTGGTCAAGATTAACGGGGGCTTATAGAATTGAATAGTAGGGCCCTAAGGGCCCAATCATGAGAGGCTTGAACCAAGCTCTTAGGGTGTGTTTATATTTGTAAGGTTAAATTAAATTTGGGATGGAGATATTTTTTTATTGAAAATTGTGAATGATGTGAAATAAAGTTAGTTATTATGTTGGGATATGAAAGGGATGTGATATAAAGTTAGTTATCATGTTGGAATATGTGAGGGATGTGATATAAGTTAGTTATTATTGTTTAGTAATAGTGGTGTATGATGGTGAAATAAATTTAATTTGTTTAAATATTAAATTTTATGTGTGATGTGATATGCCTGGTTAAAATTAAACCAGGTTAATTTTAAACTCCTAGGCAAACGGGACCTTATAGTTGACTAAACCAGCTCCTATAGTTGACTAAGTTTTTGGGTCCAATCTAAGTTGACCAAAGTGCCACATGGACGATTAAAAGTGAAATAAGTTCATCGTTTGACGAGTAAACTAATACTTGTGCTTTATTGATATAATTAGTATTCTACTCATTCTACTTTTTGAGAAGGTCTAAAAAAAATATTAAGAATATAACATTTGTTTATAGAAGTAAAAAAAGATTTCTAACAATTAGTTATATTAATATAACCAAATTTCATTTCATAATAAAACACGACTTAGCTTAAACAAAAAATGAAAAAATAAATGTCGTGCAAATTAGTTATTCAATTTACATTTGTGAAATTAATAACGAAGGACTACGGAGCAATTCCTAACTTTTTTTTTTGGTTGATATTGCATTCTTACATTATTGAATTCTCCATCAATAATTACATTGAATGAAATAATACTTGAGATTATTTGAATAAATTTCAAATAAAATTAGAAAAAGAATGATAATTGAGAACGGCTTTTCGCGCTATTTGATTGGCGAAAAAAATGATTTGAAGAATTTTTATAAAATTTTTTAGAAAAATGTTTATGATGTGAAATAAAATGAATTAGTTATATTAAAAAGTATATATTGAATGTGAAATAAAATAATTATTTAATATTAAAATTTATGTAAGATTAGATATAAAATAATTTTAATTTATTTTAAAAAAAATTTAAAATTTTAATTATGATTAAAATAAGTTATTTTGTTTTAAAGAAGTTAGACAAACCTCATAGTTTCAATTAAAATTGCCAATGTGGAGAATGCTATTTGTAGTTTAATGGGGGTAAGAGTTCCTATCCTTACCTGTGCCGCACCCGATCCCGAAATGCCAACGGCGACTCGTCGTCACGTGCCATAATTCCTCCTTCGGCGTCTGTCACGTGACCAAGAGCTCTAATACGCTGCTCGGCCCCGAAAACAAAAGGAAATTACAAAAAATTCGCCCCCAATTGAAGAGAGAGAGAAGAGAGAGAGAGAGAGAGAGAGAGAGAGAGAGAGAGAGAGGGAGGGAGGGAGAGGGAGAGAGAGAGAGAGATGGGAAAGCCAGTGGAGAAGAAGAAGAAGAAGAAAGGCCGCCCATCTCTCCTAGATCTCCAGAAGCGCAGCCTCCGACTTCAGCAACAGCAAGAGCAGCCGAACAACATTAACCCTAACCCTAGCCCCAATCCTTACGCCCGCTTTCCCAACCCCCCGGCCGGCCGCCGCCACACCCGACGGAACCCTAACCCGGAGCCTGAGCCGGCGGCGGCGGCGGATGACGAGGGCGCCGGCGATGAGGCGGCGTGCGAGGAGGACGAGGACGACGACCCCAATGAGAGGAGGAAGGAGAAGAAGCTGAAGCTCGTACTGCACCTCCCTCACCAGAACGCTAATTCCTCCGATTTGGCAGGCTCCTCTGAATCCGACGGCAGCGCCACCAAGAAGCGGAAGATCGACTCCGTGGAAAAGGTCCAATTGCCTAATCAACACTAATTTCAAGAAAATTAGTTAGTTCTTTTTCGAATTGGCCTATGTTGTTCTGGGATGCGGCGATCCGGGATCTGCAAGGGTGTGGACCCAGAATCTCCGGTTTTCTGGAATTTATGCATTCGGCTGGCTGGGGTAATGTTGTTGTCTGGAGATCGGGCCCGATGCGCTTTCTTCGTTGTGTGCTTTTATTGGATTCTTTACCGATTTGAATATTTATGCTGGCGAATTTCCACGCAGCGAGGGAGGAAGCCTTTCGGATTTGACTAGGTCAACATGCCAGTCGTTTTTTTCGAAATCCCAGATATCTTTCTTACTGATTTTCTGTTTACTTTATTTCTGTTTACCAAATACAGTTTTGGTTTCCCTCCTGATTTGAAATGCCCTTCTGCTTCATTAAGGAGTGATGACAAAAGGCAGGCTTTTTGAACTCTTCAAAATCTTTTTTTTTTCTGTTTTTTTCCCGTCTCCACTCTGGTCAGGGTGCTCCTCAGTGTATTCTACCATTTGACTAATTTCTAACAGTTGTCTAATTTTAGGACTTCTTTTTTGTTCGCAGGCTAAAAGTAAAACCTCCAGCTCGAAAGGGACTGAAGCTTCTCAAGGTTTGGGGCTCGTGCATTTATTTCAAGAATTGGAATTTAAAAGGGTACGAGGATTTGTCCATTTTAGTGGGCTTTTATAATTATTTGTTGCGCGCACAGGGGAGACATCCGATTTGGGCCCCACGACGCCTCTTCCGGACAAAAAGCTATTGGAGTTCATCCTTGATAGGCTGCAGAAGTGAGTGCTGGGTTTTCCTTTTCTGAATCTTATGGATACCATATTTTATGCTTTTGGATTCTTCGGTTTCGGTGCTGTACTTGCCTAGTCTCCTTCTTATTTAATGACCCACACGTCCTTGCAGAAAAGATACTTATGGAGTTTATTCCGAGCCTGTGGATCCCGACGAGGTATGCTCTCTCTCTCTCTCTCTATCTCTTTCTCTCTCTCTCTCTCTTCCTCTATCTCTTTTATGAACTGTAGTAACTTGGCTACTGTTAGCTGAGAGAGGGTCTGGTTGGATTTGTAGCTTCCAGATTACCATGACATCATCGAGCATCCTATGGATTTTGGGAGTGTACGCAAGAAGCTCGCTAGAGGGGTTTATAAGTCTTTGGAGCAATTTGAGGTGAGCAACAGAGCTGCTAAAGGTCTAATGTCCTTTATTTGGTGTCAAATTGTGTTTTCTGATTTATCTTTCTATACTATTGAAGTTTGATGAAGAAATGAGTTTTGGACACATAACCATTGTGAAATGTCTGCTACATGAAGATGTTGGGCCTACTACTACTCTTCTCATTGTAATGAAATAATTATTAGCCTACTTATTAGTTTTCTTTGATTAGGCTTGCTGGTGGTTTCTAAAACAGTTGGTTTTAGCTGTTGCACTGACCTGTTCATGAAATACAGGATCTTTGTGTTCTAAGTAGCTGGCTATTTGTAATTTAATTTGAGGCTCTGGCTCAAGTGTTTGTTGTTTTTGGCTGATGAAATAGCAGAGGGGAGACATTGCTTTGGTTAATTTGTTTTGTTCTCTTGAACAGACTGAGGCAATTATGTGTACCATTTTTTATCCAAGCATTAAAACATGCAACTATTTATGTTCTGGTTTTGAAGCCTTTGAAGCTATTACAATATGGAACTGCCGGTCTATGTTATGTTGGTTACTGAACTGTTAATTCTTGTTCAACACCTTGCAGAAATGATTTCTTTCGAGTTGTGAAAACTCAAAATTTTGTATGTTGCACTCCAATTACCTTTGGATTAATCATTCCTTTCTAGTTGTTAAAATGCATTGAAGTGCTTGTAATGTTACTAGTTTGCTTTGAAATAAAATGCTCTATAGTTGTGAGTAACTTGAAACACCTTAAGCATAGTTAATAATGTGCTTAGTTCTTTACTTCTCTTTTCTTTGTGCTTTTCTTTATTGTATCATTTTTTTTTGGAAAGTTAGCTGTAGCTTGAAGTGCATAGAAGTACAAAAAGTATGCTAAACTCAATTGGGATGAATGTACCCTGATCCCAATTGGCATCCTCGGTATAAGCTATGGATGCTATAAAATTAGCTGCTTTATCTGCATTTCTATACGCATGTGATATTGTATAATGCTTAAAAGAAAGCAAAACATTCACAAAATGAGCACAAGCATCATGTGGATCTCTTTCTTTCGCTACTTGAATGGTGTTTGCAATAACAATGAGGGAGTCGCCTTCAAGCCATAACTCATCTGCACGCCCCTTGCCTAGGTAGCTTTAAGGCTTCCCAAGCTTTTGTGCTTTCCGCCACCACAATTGCCTGTGTAAAGCTTTACTTCCACGACAGCTAAGAGGTTGCCTTCATATTCTCTCATGACGGCTATAGCCTTTACTATGCCATTATCTTTGACTGTGGAGTAAAAATTCACTGTTGGTTCCTTACAATTCTAGATGTCCAACTTTTGATTTATTTTGAAATGGTGCATGCGCTCTCCATAATATGAATTTTCAATAGCATTTTTTGTTGGAAGTAAATTTTTTTTTTCATTTTGTTTTTCCTTATCTTTTAGACTTTTACCTCTGTTTGGTTCATGTCCAAGTTGGTCAAAATTATTTTTTTTTAAAAAAAAATAGCTTATATAATTCTAAATACATCAATCAATTTTATTTAATATTCTTATGTTTAACTAATTTTATTTTTCATCATATATATATATATATATATATATATATATCTCCAAAAAAATTTATATTTTTTTATAAAAAATTGAAAAAATGGTCATGTCCAATGTGGGCATGAACCAAACAATTTTGTGACTTTTGGAATTGTTTAGTGCCTGTACTTCTTTTGTAATTTTATTTATTATTCCACCATCATTATTCCCTTACTAGAATTGCCAAAGACATTGATGGACTGCTCCAGCTATAATTAATGGTAGACATCTTTGAAACATACCATAGTTATTTTCTGATTACCCCCATTGGAAGATTGCTAAATGTGGAACATCTATTTTCTTATTGTGTATTCTTTTGCCGCGTTCAGTGCTATCCTGTTCTTGCACCATCTAGTAATGCTTTTGTTCCTTCGGTATCTGCAGATTCCCCTTTTTTTCTAAATGTAAGGGTTTCTTTCCTATAATATTCATTGGATAGTGATATTTTTTTAACTTGATTGAGGGAGCTTTAACACTCAACATGAAGACTATTTATGCTATATATTTTTCTTTTTTTCACCACTCAAACAAACTCCATATTTGTGCCATTCAAAATTTCTTGATTTCATGACAAAAACATTCCTAATTCTCCCCTGAATTTTGCTTCCCTGGGTATCTATGAGTGTCTCGATGTTGTCCCGGTTTTCTAAAATGTTCAACAAAACTGAGTGATAAAAATTGAAAAGGTGTTCTTGCTGATTCAAATTGTTTCAAATCATTCTTGGTATTATTTAAGAAGTTAATAAGTGAAGGTCTTGCTTAGGTGTTTTCATATGGTTGTTAAACAATGAGAGAAATCTTTCTTTATTTATCTATACTATAGTGTTATTCAAAATTCTCTTTAAATTGCATAAGCGCATAAGGCTTTTCTTGTGCACAGTAATGGAAAAATATAATCATATTTACTTTTTGATAACGTGTACAGTCTTTCTTGTGCCTTGTGGTTGCAGTGCCTGTGTTCCTTGTGCACAAATCCTATCATGCTAATACTTTAAGGAATCTTTAATTATGTTGCTTTTTTGTCAATGCAGAAAGATGTTTTTTTGATAAGTTCAAATGCCATGCGCTACAATTCCCCAGACACAATTTACTTTCGACAGGTAATTATCATCTTAAAAAGTAGAGAGTTAAATGATTATGTATAAGCTGTTATCTCTTAAGAAGCGCCGTGTGAACTGTTTTTATTGTGCAGGCAAGGTCTATTCATGAACTTGCGAAGAAAAGTTTTGACAACTTAAGGCAAGAAAGTGATGACAATGAACCAGAGCCGAAAGTAGTTCGAAGGGGTCGGCCACCTGGAACTGGCAAGAACAGCATCAAGCGACCAGTTGGACGACCTCCTGCGGAACTTACTCGTTCTGAATTCTCCTCTGAAGCATCCCTTGCTAATGCCGTCAATGGCAACTTGTCTTCTAACCTTAGGAATGATTTGTTGAGAAAAGTATCTGGAATGGACAAATATGGAAAGCCAGATGTTTCTGCTAAGAATACTCAGTTTTTTCGCTCTTCTGAAGCATACAATGTATCAAGTGAACAAAGATCGGAGAGAAATGACGATTATTCAGGTTTTTAATGATTTTATTGGTTGAAGCCAAGAGATATACTATTTTTTCCCTTAATCCTTCAAAATGATTAACTCTGACTTTGTGTTGTTGTTGAAGTGTCTAAAGGATTTTCAAAATATGGAAAGAAACTTTCCGAAGTGGATGAGAATCGTCGTAATACCTACAAGCAAGATCAAATGTCATCCTCCATGCTGGAGCTGCCTATGCTGACAGCTCTTGATGCAGAGAAAAAGTTTTTGGTGCCAGTGAGTATCACTAAAGCTGACATCCTTGTCTTACATAATTCTTTTTTCTGTTGTAATGGAATTCTATAATGGCTTCAGTTATTTTATTCACTTAAGAATTTCACGATGTTATTCCTATTTGCTTTTGTGCAAGAATGTATATGATTTACTATGAAGCAAATTTTACGAACATTAAAAGTTTTTTGCTACTCATCTGATTATCTTCATAAAATCTCATTTGCATTTTTTTTTTGTTTAGTGGCATATGATATGGTGGTCTTAGATGAAGAGCTAAAGAAGGAATAATAAATTGAAATAATGCCTTTGTGTATGCTTTGTGTCTAAGAAATTTCCTATCTCCGTTAAATTATATCAAAGTTTATCTTTAAGCTCCTATCTTTTTATATTGATTATGGAGATTTTGACTGGACACATTCAAAAAAAATGTTGTAGTGTATGCTTTTTGCAAATGATATTTTTTTGTTGATAAAATTGGAGAAGGTGCTTAGGCGAAATTCGAGTTATGGAAAAATATATTAGAATATAAAAGTTTGTATTAGCAAATTAAAAATTAAATATATGCAATATAAATTTAGCTAAAAAGAAGCACTTATAGGAAGATTGACAATTGATGATTAGGTTATTAAAAGAGCGAACAATTTAGATAGCTTGGATTAGTCATAGAGAATAATAGTAAAATAGATGTTATTATTAGCAGGATTTAAGTAGAATAGATAAAGTGAAGGAATGCATTTGACATATTGTGTGATAGAAAAAATTCACGTAAATTTAAAAGTAAATTTTATAAAACAGTTAGGAGGCCATCGATGTTATATGGTGCTAAATGCTTGCCCACAAAGCAGAAATATATAAATAAGATAAGTGTCGTAGAAATGAAAATGTTAAAGTGAATGAGTGGCTATACGCGAAATGATAAGATGAGAAATGAGTATATCTGCAGAAAGGTTGGAGTAGCCTTAATGGAAGATAAGGTCAGAGAGAGCCAGCTTAGATGATTTGGAGATATAAGTCGTAGGCCGATAGGATTTAGTAAGAAAAGTTGAATTATTGGATTTTGCCAATGTATAATGAGGAAGAAAAAGGCTAAAAAAATATGGCAATAAACTATAAGAAATAATCTTACATATTTATTATTTGATAGAGTGCAATGGTAACAAAAGATTTATATAACCGATTACACCTAGTGGAATAAAGACTTAGTTTGTTTTTGTTGTTGTTATAGTGGCATATGATATAATGCTTCCAATTTATGCAGATTTTTCTTATATGGTTGTCATGCAATTGAGTTTGATGAAATTCTTTTTTCACTCGGCATTTCAATTTTTGATGTGGAATCCAGTTTGGATTGATTTGATTAGAAATTAATGAATTTCAACTTGATTTTTTTGTTTAACGGCTAAATATAACATAGTTATATACACAGAAAGATGTGTCTATATATGTCAATCATGCAATTTCTAAATATGTGTTGAACATATACCATTTTCTTGCATACAAAGCATTGTACAAATAGATGCAATTTATACGTCACATATGTTTATATGTGTACATACATATGTGATCTATATGTATACATATTCATATAATAGATTGCAATTATGTGATATATGTAAATACTATATTATATATATGTATGTATTTCTGAGTGGGCCTAGTTATTAAGAAAATTGAGTTAATTTTAAAATCTAAACTTTTCATACTAATTGCTGACTCTTGACCTCTTATAATGTCTAAACAAATTGCTTATGAATCAGGTTGGGCTTCATGTGGAGAACGCCTATGCCAGGAGTCTGGCTCGTTTTGCTGCAAACCTTGGCCCTGTCGGTTGGGAAATAGCTGCCAAACGTATTGAGAAGGTGCTTCCTCCAGGGACCAAATTTGGGCCTGGGTGGGTTGGAGAGAGTGAGACTCCTCACCCATCTCAGTCAAAGGTATCAACTGTTTCGAGAGGCGAAGAATTTCCAGATCCTCACTCGAGCACTTCTCTTCCTCATGATAACTCACACGATTGCAGTGAGGCGAAAGCTTTGCACCAGATTCACCAAAACATAGCTATGCATGCCCCCGCCAATGGATTCAAAGTTCCTTTAGGGCCGCCCAACCTTCTTCGACCAATAAAGCCTGCTGCAATTGATGCTGCGGGGAAGTTTGTTTCAGAATCACCGGCAACAGCTCAAGCTGTTGCAAACAACACAATGTCGGGCAGCAGTTTGAATCATCGATGGACTGCTACCTCTGGCTTGGTTGCGAACGAAGGAACCCCTTCACTGAGTTCCTGTGAAGGACAACGGCCCACTTGGAATGCGAGATTCCAGTCCTCTGGCTCTTCTATTCCAGGTGCTGCAGCAGATCCACAGGCCCAGAAGCCTGATTTGGCATTACAGTTGTGAGGAAACCAGGTGATTGACTAAGATTAATTTCCCGGGATAATTACATAACATAAAGAAAAAGTTAATATTACATATTAAACACTCAAATCTTGTTAAGTTTACATAAAAAGAGTAACACATTGGTTAATTTTTGTTAACAACTCTAAAATTTGTTTCGAGATAAATTAGTCTATCTAGCTACGATCAATTCTTCTTTGTTTCTCATGCCAATGCCTTGTTCATAAGAAGTTACTTCACATTGTGAAAAACTAAACACGCAACTGAAGATTTCATCATATTTGACGGAAGTCACTGAGGCCTTACTTCTTGTTATTTAAAACTTTTTTGTGTTATAAAGCAAATTGTAAATTTTGAGTGTTTAATATGTAACGTGCTCTTTTCTTTAGGTTATAAATCTATTTCTCTCATGACCTTCGGTTTAGAACTTTGATGATTGAACGAGTTGGAAGCATATATGGTTTTCTACAGATGGAAGCTCCCTTGTATACCAGTAGATCTCCAACCATTGGCTGCCATTTTGGGTTTGATTTTAGAGATTCAAAACCCAGATTATATGTAGGTCTAAGAGATGCCATTTTTGTACAGTTTAATTAATTAATCTTCCGGTCCTGATGATATCCCTCAAAAGTAGGGAATTCCAGTCATTAGTATTTGAAGACTTTGATCCATTTATTTATTGTGAGCTGGGATAACATTATTGGCCATTTTCATGCCAATTAAGCTTGTTTTTCAAGTTTACTGGTGCATTCAGTGCTATTTTCTGATCCATGTTTTTATTGGACTGGGATTCTTACTTGCCATGCATGAAATCTCTAATGTGTAGAAAAATTATCGTGTTCGGTCCAACAGCGGCGCACCGCATGAGACCCCGTGGACCCCCGCACTCGACGGCGAGCCGTCTTTGCTCCATCCGCTCGCCCGTTGGATGCGGGGACCAGCATCTCACGCGACGTGCGACGCCATTGGTCGCATCAGAGCTCAATAATTTTTCAATGTATAGGATTTTTATTACTTTTTTACATCTGTTAGTTGCCTTGAAATCTATTCACAAATGTTGATGTTAATGTTACAGTGCATATCAAAGGAGACTTCAGTTTGTGCATTTTGATATTAATTCTGATCCAAGGTCTACATTTATGTTTTTATTGGCTGAAAGGGGTTTGTTTATATGCATTTATTATGCATTGGGTGTGATTTGGATGTGAATTTTAGTACTGCAATTTTAATGCCCTTTTTAAATCTGTGATTAGCCATCAAAATCTACCTATGAATAATTTATATTATAAAGTTGTGATAAGTATGTAATAAATGATGTATTTTTTTATATTATTTTAATGATTAATAATGTAATATTAAATATGTGAGGGCTGTAAAATAGTTAAAGTTTGAGTGGTATGTATTTAATTGTTTTTATTTTTGAACATCAACTAAACTATATTTTTTTGGGAAAAAAAAACTAGACTAATTAATCACCTTTGTTTTTCCCCCTTTCTTCCCTCATTTTCTTGAAATGTATAGATTAAAACTTTGTTTGGCACTATTTTTAAAAAATGATAAAGAATAAAAAAAATTTTATTTTATAAAGTTAATAAAAAAATTTATTTTGGCACTATTTTAAAAAAATAATAAAGAAGAAGAAAATATTTTATTTTATAGAATTAATAAAAATTTTTATTTTAATATTAAGAGATGTATAAAATATGAAATAAAATTAATTTTAAAATTTAAATTTGCGTTGGATATAAAATAAAATTGATTTTTAATATTAAAATTTATATTAAAATTTGTGATAAATTTAAAATATTAATAAAATATTAGATTTGATTTTGTTCTTGAATGATGCTAAATAAGGCTTAAATAGGTATAACAATCTCTCACATATAGTATAAGCACGAATTACATTTTGAGCCAAAGTAAATATCATCGAGTATAATCTATCAAAAAAAAAATATATCAATGATTATATACGTAAACAATTGTCATGCCTTAAGCCAAAATTTAAATGGTAATCGCTCTTACACAATTTTTAACGATTCAATATATTTTTTACTTTAGGCTTTGGGTCTCGTTTTGTTCAAGTTTTTTTAGATAAAAAATTATTTTATTTTTTAAATTTAATGAAAAAAATTATTTTAATATTAAAAAGTATGTAATATGTAAAATAAAGTTAATTCTAATATTTATATTAAGTCAAAAAAAGCTCGAATCGCACACTTTAAATTTGGGCATATATGTTTTTTAGTTACAATTATAACTTGAATCTGAAAAAGTTCATTTGTTTGTATTTGATTATTGTAATAAAAAATTAACAAAAGTTGTGTATTTAATCATTTATCTTTCTACTAATTTTTCATTGGCTTCTTCATGATTTCCTTTCACAGTCCAAAAAAAAAAAAAAAAAAACTTAAAAGATATTATTTATGTCATTCATTAATATAATTTTTTTGTAAAAATGAAACAAATGCCTTCAATCTTCATGATTCATGGCAAGTATTTTTAAAAGCTGTTATTACTTGCAACATGTTTGAAATATGATTTAATGGGTGATTTATTGATTAATTTTAATCTATTTGTAAATTTATATAATTACCTCATCTAAAAAATATCTAACAAGTATGAATTAATCAATCATTATTATAGTTACAATTAGATTTATTATTATTATTATTATTATTATTATTATTATTATTATAGATAGCATTGATATTTTTTCCCACACCAAAGTTGGACTTGTTCAAAATTTGAATTAGTAAAAATGGCTAAATTACATTTGGATTTCTATGACTTGGCCCATATATTTGGAGTAATTTCATATGGGTCCTCTCTCTTTATAATTTCTTTTAATAGTGTGAATAATGGTAGTGGAGGAGAATCACGAATAAGGAAGCTTGAGAGAGTAGGTAAGGCTAACGATGAAAAATGAGTTGTAGAGATCGAAAAAAAACGATAATATGAACATAAGAAAAGACTAAAATATAATATAAATATTCTAAAGCCACGAAAGTTGATAAGTCCTGTTGAATTGATTATAAAATACTCTGAAAATTTAAATAAAACGATTCAAAAAATGTAAACTCCTATAAAATGTGTGCTCAATCCAAGGGATCCAAGTGTAATTAAAGTTCTTTGTTTAACTTTAGTATTTATAATGAAATTTTAATAAATTTTTCATGCCATGGGTATATATATTAAGTTAAATATAGATTTTATTAAGGATATTGTTCAGTATGATAAGATTAAATACATTATTCTATAGTAGTAAGTTCCTTTTATTAGATAAAAAAAATAACATGATTATAAAAAATTGTCATTTTTATTAAGCTTCTTCATTTTTGTACCACTAAGGCTAGGTTTTATTTTAGATTAGAGGTGCAACAAAATTTCAATTACAATTAAGTATAA
Organism: Apostasia shenzhenica; assembly: GCA_002786265.1. Lineage (NCBI taxonomy): Eukaryota > Viridiplantae > Streptophyta > Magnoliopsida > Asparagales > Orchidaceae > Apostasia > Apostasia shenzhenica. The sequence continues at coordinate 1,556,837 of KZ454427.1, forward strand.
ATATTTTCTAAATAATCATAATTTATAATTTTGTGTGACTTTTAACATATTTTTCATTCTAAAAAGATATAGTCAAAGTTTATATCACAAGGAAAAATGAAAATAAATGCCATTTTCTCTACCACAATTGGAACCTTCATTGCACCTTCCACAAAAAAACATCACAAAAGCCATGCACATCAATAGAAGTTAGGTATGAGAGAGCCCTTTGGCCTAGTTTAATTCAACCTTTTATTTTTTAACAATTTTTTTTTTAAAAAAAATTTAACAGAAAAAATTTATTTTAATATTAAAAATAAAATAAAATATAAAATACTTTTAATTTTAATATTCGTATTTGTGTTAATGTGAAATAAAGTTAATTTTTGTATTGGATAAAAAAAATAACTCGAACAAACGAGGCCTTTTTAGTCTTGCTCTTAAAATTGAAATAAAGATAATAATTCATACTACTGACTATAACTATAGTTTGCACATCCCTACGTAACGAATTTAATATAGAAAATAACGAATTCACCATATAAATAATGAAATTTTAAATCCAAAAAATTATATTTAGTGATTCAAATTAATTCCATAAAATAACGTACAAGAGCTTTAAGGAGAGTTTGGTTCGGTGTCATCTTGGTGTTATACTATGTAATCTAGATATCATCTTTTCACTAATAATTTTATCGTCTAATAGAAAATTATTTATAGATATCATTAAACCAAACAATTATTTTATCTAGATAATATAACGTAACATCAAGATAACATTGAACCAAACGCTCCCTTAATAACTTTGAAATTTATAAGTATCTCATCTCTTTTTCTTTGTAAATATAAATTTTATTCAAGTTCTTGAGATTTGAAAGCAATATCATATAAGTCCGTGATTTTAAAAGTTTTCATTTGGGTCTTTTTTTGACCCTATTATCTTTATCCCTCTCCTTCCCTTGTTCGAGATTCCTAAGAAAATTAGAGTGTAAGAATAGGCTTATATGCATATTTTATAAGTAATAAAATCATATTTTCGCCATTTGCTAATAAAAAACTAATAAAACTTATTTAAAAAAACCTAAGTATTAGAGTTGAGATTTTCTTATTAAAAATATTTTCTTGATATATGAATACAATTAAAAATGTTATTAAAATATTAAAAAAATTTAAAAAATATGAACCTAAATAATATTATTTTTAATTAGATGACTAAATAATATTTATTTTTTTTACAATTAATTGTGAAAATAGTAAAGAGATAAAACCTTCCATCATACATCCTGTCTTTGCTAGGTCAAATGGTTGAATAGAAATTTTAAAACTAATTTGGTCAAGTGAATATTAAAGTTTTTATTTAAAAAAAAGAATATTAATTTCTGATTTCTTGGGGGAGAGGAGGGCTGATAATTTTGTACTAGCTAGAAATTTCCTCAAAATTCATCCATATTTTATTTTATTTAAATGTTACTTAATTTCTAATCAACTTATTTAAAAAAAATCAATATAATTTGTATTAAACTATATATATTTACTCTAATGTAGATTTTAAATAAACAATTATTACCTATAATTACTTTATACGATAATTATCAACAATCATAAAAGAGCAAAATTTTTTTACAAATCTTATATGTAGTTTGATTTTTTAAAATTTTAAGATAATTTCAAAATTTTTTGATAGATTCAAATTATGATTCACCATGAAAATTTTTAGCAACTTAATAATTAGTTAATGAATAGTGTTAACCGATTTAGTTATATTAATGAAGCAAAAATAAAAACAGATAAGATAATTTACCAAAATTTATTTTTTTTGTTTGTTTAGTGAAGTAAATTTTAATTGATGATATTTTATATTTCAAATTATGTATAATATGAAAATAAAATAAATTATTATTTTAAAATTATTATGATGTTTATAGTCAGTAGTATGAATTTAATTTAATTTAATTTTTTTAAATGAGAGATTATGATTAATACTTGAACGGCTAAGTGGGCCATCCCAGTTTATCCGCGTTTTTGATGCCGAACAGGGAACACCCTTTCTAACCTTCTAGAACATGAACGGGGCAAACTTTATTGGTTAGTCCAGTTCATTAATCTGTTGAACCCTCACAGCGGATCCGAGAATGCTAATCCTTGCGGTGGGCAACTTCACCTCCGGTGTGCTTACCGCAGATGTGGACTTTCTGACCCAATTGCCGTTGACTAAAGCAGAGTGTTTGACCAAAAAATGTTATTATAAGTAATGGTTGCTCAAAGCGACGGCGCGTCCCTGCTGCCAAGCTCTCTCTCTCTTTCTCTCTCTCTCTCTCTCTGCATTCTTTTCGTCGTGCAATCGTCTTCTTCGAATTGTGATCGTGTCCGCCTAGGCTTTTCAGAGAGGTCAGAGAAGGGAGGAGGGCCGGATCTTTGGTGGACGCGAAAGTAGAGGAGAGAGCGGGAAAGAACAAGCTTGTCAACCATGGGAAATATCTGCAGTTCATCGGATAAGATCGTGAGCCCGGTGAACACCGGTTTAGGTATTTAAGTTCCCTCATAAAACATTTGGATCCTACGCTTTTGTTCTTTTTCTCATTTCAGATTTTCTTGTTTGCTTTGTTTCGCTTCCAGTGATTCACTTTTTAGTGCCCTTTTTGGGGTTTCTGTAAGTGCGTTCTGTTCAATTCGTCTTAGTTTTCTAAGTTTAGACAATACCCATTGATTCAATTAGCTTTTAGCTTAACTTGAATTCGTTGTCCTTTTCTCAGATTTCTGACATTCATAAAGATGAACCCTAACCCTTTCACACGTTGGTCTCTGCCCTATTCTGCCTAATTTCGCAGTTCCATCGTCCACATCGAAAACAAGCAGCAGCTTAACTACCACTGGGAAGCTCTCAGCATTCAGCAACAGCACGTTTGATCCATCTGCAGGCAGTGGGGTGAGCATTGATGAGGCGTTTGAGGGAAAAATATTGGCGTCCCCAAACCTTCGTATCTATACATTTGCAGAACTTAAGAGTGCGACGAAAAGCTTCAAGCCTGAAACAGTATTGGGAGAAGGAGGATTCGGAAAGGTGTTCAAGGGATGGGTTGATGAGAAGACCTTGAATCCAGCAAAAAGTGGACTTGGCATGGTGGTTGCTGTGAAGAAACTCAACCCTGAGAGCATGCAGGGGTTGGAAGAGTGGCAGGTGATTGTTTAACTCTAATAAACATCTCTCTATAAGATCTATTCAATTTGTTAGAGAAGCTGATCTTCGTTTTCTGTGGGTGTTTTCTTATTGTGTTTTAGCTAAAAAGGACCTCTTTCTTGTTTCCCTTTTACTTGTGATTGAAAATTTCTTGTTATGATGTGTTTTAGTTGATGTTAATGAAGTGGATTTTAGGAAACTTGTGAGATATCTTAAATCTTCAAAAAGTTCAAATGAAAATCCTTGGTAATGATATTCATCATCTTTCTTGTTGATAGAAGCTGGTTTTTTGATAATCTTGCTTAATTAGAAAGACTTTAGTGTATGCTTTACTTTATTTTTAAGCCTAATTTGTCATTGCTATTCTTGATTCTTTTCAGTCTGAAGTTAATTTTCTTGGAAGACTTTCTCACCCCAATCTCGTCAAGCTGCTGGGTTACTGCTGGGAGGACAAGGAGCTTCTATTGGTTTACGAATTCATGTCGAAAGGGAGCTTAGAAAATCACCTTTTTAGAAGTAATGTTTGATATCCTGAACACAAGCAATTCTGTAGCTCATCTCTAATAATCTTTGATAGCTATCTGTTCACTTCTGATGAAGTCTGTTCTTTTTTGTGCTGAGATCTGAACCCACAACTTCTTTGGATATTTCTGGTTATTATGCAATGCAACAGTTTTTTGTTTTAAACAAGAACGATAAAGCATTAGTTCCGACTACTTGGAGTCGGCTAAGAATTTATTTTACGCTAAAGCAAATCGAATGAAAAGGAATTTCTCTTTTTGCTTCTTGATTCCTTTTTAATTTCAGTTTGATCTTTGCATAATTGAATAAGTTTGATTGTCTCTTTAATTTTTTCTGTTGCTGGGAAATTAACTTGTGACCTATGGTTTTTCTGGCAGGAGCGGCATCTTTTGATCCACTCTCATGGAACCTGAGGCTAAAGATAGCCATAGGTGCTGCTCGAGGCCTGGCATTTCTACATTCTTCCGAGAAACATGTTATCTACCGTGATTTCAAGGCCTCAAATATCCTCCTCGACTCGGTATTAATTTAAAAATCAGAAATTTTTTTGCTTTCTCATATCAAAAGTTACTTTCTGTTTCACATGAGTAACTTGATGATCTTTCATGTAGAACTATAATTCCAAACTTTCTGATTTTGGGCTTGCAAAGAACGGTCCGACAGGTAGTGACTCCCATGTCACTACCAGAGTGATGGGCACATATGGTTATGCAGCTCCTGAGTATATTGCTACAGGTACGTTGGAGTTCCACTTGCATAACTTTAACTTACACTTTTCTTGAGAAATTGGATTGTAGTAATAAGAATAAGCAAATGGAAGGAAGAAAAAATAGAAAGTGAGGGGTTCTTTTCAGTTCTTCATTCTCTTTCAATTGAACAGCTATAGTTTATGAGCTAAACACAAAATTTTATCTTCTGAGTTTAAGTTAGAGAATAAGAGGTTGACCAATTTCATATCATCCTCTCAAATCTTTCTAATTATCATCTCATATTCTTAAACATATCAAGCAGAATCCTATTAACCTTTCCAATAAAGCGGTGGTAGATTTTAACAATCCTTAAATCCTGAATTCTAAATCCTAATCACTATTTAAACCTTAGACAATAATCACTAAAACAGAAATCTCGAGCCTTTATCCCTAAACTCTAAATCTAAATTGTATAATTGCATTAATAAAAGGCTTTGTTAGTTTAACTTTAATTAAGTTAATGGTTGTTAAAAATAAACTTTTTAATTGAAGGGGCTAATTTGAAATGATTAGAAGATATAATTTAAGAATAAGGGGGATTTATGAGTTGGTATAAAATTAACTATTTTTTTTTAATTTCATTTCATTTTCTTCTTCGTTCTCTGTCTGACTTCTAAATAAAAAATATGATATTGACGTCCTCTATCTTTTACTAAATTCACTATGATCCAAAACTGACTTTTATTCTGTCTATCCATCACTTTTCTATCTTCTTTTCTCCTGCCCCATCCATTTCTCTCTCTCCCTTTCTCTCTATCTCTACCTTGTCCTCTATCTTTTCATCTTCCCTATGGAGTTAACGATAAAAGCTAGCGAAAAAATTATCGAGGACCTAATTCTGAAATAAATGCAAACACAGGACCTTAAGATCTTAACGAAGAATTTTTAAAATCATTGACTTTTTCATTGTTAACTATATGGACCTGTCAGTAATTTATCCAAAGATATATTTGCTGCTCCTATTTTGTTTTTCTTTGATATTTGTTAAATCATCCACATCATATTCATATTTAATGTACACTTGATCACTGCTTTGTGGTCAGGTCAAACGAGCTGACATTTTATGTATTATTCTTTTAAATGGGAGACAAAATGGAATGATTATAAGCAGAGACTACGATTTAAATTGAATCAGCTTCGGTTGCGTTGTCAGCAGCAGAAGCTCGAACCGCGGATAGCTGTAGCTCGGATCTCTCTCATTCCTGGTCTACTTGGTCTACCATTCCCGTTTCGAATTTGTTGATTCTTCAGTCATAATTATAAATATAACCAAACAAAAGAATCAACAGATGTAGAATATTCATTTTTGGGTCAGTTTATTTGCCCTGTTGTAGTTGATTCTTAGTCATTTCTCCTCTTAATGTATATTTGCATGAGCGTTCATTTGATATATATGTATGTTGTTGAATCAAATGCATAATAACAAATGTGATGTTCCAAATTTGTTTGCTTATAGGTCATCTATATGTGAAGAGTGATGTGTATGGGTTTGGCGTCGTCTTGTTAGAGATGCTCACCGGTCAGAGGGCCCTCGATACGAGCAGACCGAGTGGGCAGCACGACTTAGTCGACTGGGCGAAACCGTACCTAACAGATAGAAGGAAGCTGGCAAGGTTGATAGATCCCAAGCTTGAGGGGAAGTATTCCTCAAGAGGAGCTCTTCAAGCAGCTCAACTCACTCTTAGATGCCTTGCTGGTGAACCGAAAAGCCGGCCATCAATGCAAGAAGTTTTGCAAACTTTAGAAGCGATCGAAGCCGTGAAAGGCAGGTCAAGGGAGTCCAAGGAGCCATCCTCTCATCCCCGGCCTCGCTGCCATGGGAAGGCTCCGGTTCACCCGCGGTCGCCTGCGGGAGCAAGATATGAGCGACCGGCAGTTAGGGACATCACAAAAGCAAGATGAGTATGATTTTGTTCATGTTGTGATAACTTTCATAGCACTTGATGTATTTCTAGTGTTTGTGTTCATGTTGTAGAATATAAAATTATTGTCATTCATCAAATATGTATGCAAGGGGCAGTGAGTATGCAGTAACATAATGGAGACATACACAAGAATATGCCCAAGCTTGAAGTTTCTTCTGTTTTCATCACTTTTTGCTCTAGAAAATCCATTGAAGAATGATTGTTGTTAGCAATGTTTTAAAGACTAGATCAGACCGTTCGGTTCAGCCAATTCGATTGACCGATGGTCTAGCCGGTCCGATTTGCTTTTAGATTTTCCTTTGTGTTGAATTGGAGTTAAACCGGCCTAAATTAGAGTCAAATGAAAAAAATCGGTTAACTTTTGCGATTAAACCGGATTATGCGAAAAAAATAAATATATACACATGATTTGAAGTTCTTCTTTCACTAACGTGATTATATTTTTATAAGGTAAAGTTTATTTTTTTTTTCATTTTATCGTATTTTAGTTAAGTTTTTAATGAATATTCTATTTTTAGTATTTAATATAAAGATTACTTATTTTTATTATTATATAACATTTATAAGAAATTTAATTTTAATTTTTTTATAATTATATATTTTTAAGAATATATTTTATTTTTTATTATTAATTCCTTATAAATGTTAAATTTTAAATTTCTATTATCATTTATATATTTTTTGAGAATATTATTTTTTTATTTATTTTTAAAAAATTATAAAAATATTAATTTTTTAAATTTATTTTTGAATTATATTTTTTTATTTCATGCATATTATTTTTTATATTTTATTTATTATTATAAAATTATATTTTATAAATATTTATTATATTATTAAATTATTACGATTGAAACATTGTTCAATTTCACTTGATCTTAAAATTTTGAACTCTTATCGGTGTGAGAAGCCATCCCTATATAATCTCAGAAAAAAAATTTTGTACCCAGATATGATTTTCCCTATTCATTTTAATTTAGGGATAATTACCTATATGTCACATAATATAGTTTTATTTATGCCTTACTCACTATTCTTAATTAATTACACTATACACGTTCAAAACATTATAAAATCTTACATACACACATTTGAGTTAAAATTTAATTAAAATCTATTTGAAAAAAAATATTCTGTTAGTAAATCATTAAAATTATATTTTTACTCTTAATAGTATGTATTTTTCTCTCTTCATCAATACCACACTAAAACGCTGATTTGTTCTAAAATTAATTCACGTCGCGTCTATCTTCTTCCTTTATCGCCATCTAAACATTAAGGTTTAGAATTTTCACTCAAAATATATTTAAATATCTTTAAAATAATATGATGAACAGCTCAGATTTTTTGTAATTTAATTATAGTTAGGTTATTGAAAAATTATGATTACTCATTATAATAAAAATAAGTTAAAATATGTGTATGTAAGATTTTATAATATTTTGAGTGTGCATAGCGTAATTAACTAAGAATGAATAGGTAAGGCATAAATAAAACTAAATTATGTGGCATGTAGGTAATTATTCCTTTAATTTAACTGCATATGAAGTTTAGATAATTAAAAAATCAATTCAAAATAATCTAATTTTGAATCTAACTTAAAATCAATTTATATTTGCATAATTTAAAATTCAAATTAAACTTAAATAAATAAATAAATAAATAAATATATATATATAAATATATATATATATATATAAATAATTAATTTAGAAAATTGAAATTTGCTGAGTCTTGCACTAATTCATATGATGTTAAATAGCCAGAGCATCATTGAAGTTGGAGAATGCCAATTAATTATCAAAACTTATAACTTATTTGCAAATAAATTAATTTGAGATTAATTATTAATATATATATATATATTAATTATATATATAAATCTATGTTATTTATTAATTTATTATTTACGAATCCAAACATTAGGTATATAAATTTTGATTTATTCTTAAAAAATATTTCTGGATTTATTTTTAATTTTGCTAAATTAAAAAATACTTGATAATATTTATTTAAAAAGTTTGCCTAAATAAATAAATGTTATGCCCTAGGTCCGCATGGAACGGGGCCCACTCCCCGCTTCTCATTTTTCAGTGCCAGAAATATTTCTTTCTCCTCGCCTCTCTCTCTCTCTCTCGCTTCTTGAGGCTCTCGCCGCCATGGCAACCCGCTCCCGGAGCTTCTCCAGCTGCGGCATTCCGCTGCTCGTCTTAACGTTAACGGTCAGAGATCCATTCCTTTCTCTCTATTCGCTCTCAGTTCTGCTCTTTTTTTACATTCTGTTTCGCCACGGGTGAGGGTTAGACTCTTCCCGATATTTATTCTAGCAATTTTTGTTAGGTTTGAATTGTTGAAGAGAAAAATTGTTTTTTTTTTGGAGGGGCAGCTGTTAGAATATATATTATTTATTATCTCGTAATCTTATAAATCCTGTTTTTTTATGCGGATTCCTTATTTTTGTAACGTCAATCTGAAATGGTAGAACCTTATTTAGAAATGGTTTCGTTTCTAGTAGAAGTGTAGAACAACTCAGTGCTATGAACCAGGGAACTGAACCTAACAATGTAGTCCCACATGAAGGGCTAGTGGGAGCTCAGGTAGCGTGAAAAAGATCCTATAGGCAAAAAAAAAAAGGAGAAAGAAATAGGCTGTCCCAGATTATTATATTTTCTATCTGTATGCATACGATCATGACATAGATGATTCCTTAGTGATAGGCTGATAGTACACCAATGTAGCACAATGCCATGCAGGATGAGGTAAATTCCATGTATAAGAATTAAGTTTGGGATCTAATTGAGTTACCTAGTGAGTTAAATCTGTAAACTGTAAATTGGTCTTTTCTGCCAAACCAGTCTCTAAAGGTACCATTGACAGACTGTCCTATAGCAAAAGGATTAACTCTAATGGAAGGCATTGATTACAATAGGACTTCTCTCAATTTTCTAGGCAGGACTCAGTGTGTGTAATTATGGCTCTAGTTGCACATTTGGATCTTGAGTTGCACCAAACGAATGTCAAAATGGCTTTTCCTAAGCCTTGAGTTTTATCGATCAACTGAAATCTTTTCTCCAAAATACATAATGTAAATTTTGCCCTTTTAGTATGTAACACTGAAGCTCCTTTTAGTAATTATTTTATGCTTTCTTCTTGGGAACTTCATTCATTGTGGAAGTTCCAGGTATGATGAAATTTTAGGTAAAAGCTTCAAATTTCATTCGTAGTGGAACTCCATGTAAGATGCAGTTGTAGGTAAAGTGTGTTATCTTTCTTTGTTTAATTTTACCAACAAGAAGTGTGAAATTGGTAGGATTTATGATCTGACATTATTGTGGATAAAAAAATGAAGTAATTTTTGGTACAAGAAAAGTGGGTTTAATAAGCAAGCTAAGAACTTGCAATTGCCTTCCTTTTATTTCAAAGACAATGAAGAAGAATCAAATCTGGAGTGTTAGAAATGAATGAGAATGAAAAATATGAAGGATATATTCATAAAAGGATAAAATGTTAATGAAAAGAACAAAAAGGTGACTTGGGTTTGGGAAAAGTGAACGTGCCTTGCAAGATGTTGAATTCCATATTTTATTGGTTTCCATCAAAGTTCAACAAAAAATTGTCAACTTGAGCTGGCCTCTATATTTGCATCTACATTCTTAGTTCATCTTCATTGTACTAATAGTCTACGTGGTTAATTATAATAGAAATTTGTTGCTATCTCATGAAGAGAACTTGGTAATGCATTTTGTTTTACAATACCGAGTCTTTCACTATCCTTTAGGCCTTGTTTGGCGTGAGTATCAAAATCAGGACTAAGATAGTACTAGTTTAAAAAATAATAATAATAATAATAAATAATTTTTTATTGCATTCTACATAAATTTTAATATAAAAAAATATTATTTTATTTCACATACTCAATTATTTTCAATAAAATTATCAACTTTATTTCACATTTTAGATCAAAATATATGATTTGAGTATTTTAGTCTGGGATGTGAAATAAAGTTGATAATTTTATTGAAAATAATTGAGTATGTGAAATAAAATAATATTTTCTTATATTATAATTTATGTAGAATGTAATAATAAAAACTTATTTATTATTATTATTGTTATTATTATTTTTTAAATTAGTACTATTTTGGTCCTTGCGCCAAATAGGGCCTTAGTGTTTGTGTTGGCTTTGTCATTGCCTTTGTGCATTTGAACTTGTTATTGCATGACATGCAATCTCCTTTGTTTCACAGGTTGTTATTCTAATGCTATTCCATGACAAATATCTCCTTTATTTCACAGGTTATTATTCTAATGTCTACCACCATATTTCCCTTCGTGAAGTTTGGTCGTTCGAAAGTGTAAGATAACCATGTTGACGCTTGAGGTTGTTTTATTTATTAATTTAGACTATGTGCATTTACTTCTTTTCATGCAGCCTTATTGTTATTTGGATTTTGAAGATTGACCTTGTGTTTCATATCGAAATTGTTCTATGTTATTAACATGCATGTGTTTGAAGATGTTTAAGTCTTGAAACTCTTTGAGACATTAATCAATAGCTTTTGTCTTTTTACATTGTAGTTTAGCCTCCTACACTTCAAGAGAATCCTGTCAAATTAAAACATAAAGTTGTTCATTATATGAGATGAGTAACTGTCACACCATAGTCCGGATTTTCCCTAATATTCAAGAAAATTGGGATTGGAGAGTGAGATATTCAGAATATCCAGAGCATGATCATGATAAAATACAAATATAAATAAGTAAACAGGATTACATGTGGGTTCAGGTTTCTATGTTTTCCAAGGAGGACTTTATTACAAATTAGATAGTTCATTATTTTACAAGAAGCAAACATTTGGTTGACATAGTAAAACGCTAAGGCATGTGACCAAGTCCTAGACGGGTCCGTTCTACTTTGAATCCATCTCCTTAGGATCTATGATCATTAAGCTAATTAGTTAGTTAGAGGTAGCTAGTAAATGGTTATCTCAGAGTACAGATATAAGAGAGAATATTAGTAGTAGTAGTAGTAATAAGAGTTCTAATGAATGACTCATATGGATCTGTTGTAATATAACTATATCGATTCACATGATGAAATTATATAATGCACACATTCAAAATATTAAATTCGTTCATGAAGTAAAATCATGGCAAGAAAAGGGATCAACATTTCAACATAGATTAGTAGCCAAATAGAACAGAATAAAATCATGAAAATGGCATGGGGCAAACCCTTATGTGATGTTGAAGCTTCCGAAGCCGGATTTTCACATCTTCCCAAAACAAGATCCGATAATAGAATATCTAAAATATCTACAAAGGCTATACTAAGCTATTCAAAATTGATATTTCAAATATTGTTCTAAGAAGTCAAATTTCTAAATAAAAAAGTATTCTCATCCAAGTTTAATCTTGGACTGCACTGATTAGCTTATACTTTCACTGCAAAAACTTGTGAAAGGCCAAAGATTTGTGACAACTTTTAGCTGCAACTTTGCTTGAGCTAAAGAAGCTACTATGCTGCAGGTAATTTCTTTGAGAAGAGAGCATTTGGTTTCATCCATGTATAGAAGTTAGAGTGAATGCATAATATCACCACTACAGCATGACATGTATGATCTAGAACAATGAAATCCATTAGATTTACATAAATTGGCCAAGCCTGGCCTACATTCATGGTGACAGGAGGAATACAAAATCCACTATCATATATATATATTTATTTGATGAAAATCATATAGTTGGATATAAATAGAAGGAATCAAGTCAATCACAGAGCCTCATACAAGAATTTACCCTAAGAGTTATATATATCAATTATATTTGAACATCCCTCTACTAATACCCAAAAGAGCCTCAAATTGTCTTTGATGATCTTAGGAATGCTGACATAGCAAACCATGCGTTAAATTTAATGAAAGGTTTACATATTTGCTAACAGTTTGTTGGAAATTGGGTAACGATAACATCAAAAGGATATCAAAATAACATTATTACGGAAAATTACATGAGCACTACTAAATAAAAGTAAAATGGCATCGAATTGTTCTGCATTAAAGCATCAACAATACAGCAACAGAGAAGATTTAAGAATGGTTTGATGCTGCCTATGGCTGCTTTTATGATGTTATTTTGACATCTGTTTGATATGATGTCATTTTGTTCAGTCGGGATACAGTATTTACAGTTTTATGATTTCCTAATGTGACTGATGCTACCTAATCACTTTTGTGTTTTGACTGACTTTAAATATTTCAATTGGTACTCTGAGGTTCATTGGTTGAAGCTTGAGTAACTTGTTAAGTGAATTATGGCCTAAAGTGAGGAATAAAATATATTTTTGGCTACTGTTTTGTTACATTTCCTCCCTACCTGATCAAACAACCCGCCAGTACTTTTTTTGATGATAAAAAAAAGTAGTGGCAGGTTGTTTGATCTGGTAGGGAGGAAATGTAACAAACAGTAGCCAATAATATACTTTATTCCTCACTACTATTATCCTGTGGCAGGAACATTTCACAATACTGGTTAGTTCTATATTTTTTCTGTTTATTTGGCTTAAAGGTTGTCTAGATTAAAGTTAGCTTGAGATCACCTTGAGCTTGCTCAAGGTTGATGCGAGCTGATTTTGTGAGTTGTAGTTGAAGGTTTTGTTGATGATAACCTGGATATAGTTTTTGCTCAAGTATGGCCTATTGGAGTCTTTAACTTGGCCATATTTCTTTTTTCTTTATCTCTAAAGAGATTAGCTTTTATCTTGTTCTCTCTGCTTTTATGTTCCCGCGTTATTTCATCCAAATAATTTGAAGCACTAGTAGACTCTTAACTGAACTATATTTCATTGATTTGCTTTTTACATACAGAGCATTCAGATTTTAGCTTTATGCAGCTGTATTTGTAATAAGAGTAAATTGCATTTGGGGTCCTGAGGTCGGCAAAGTGGTATCCACTGGTATCCACAAGTGGGTCTCAACTTTCCAAAGTTCCCAAGATCGGTCCCTTAAGTTGTATTTTGTCTTGCTGTTATGTCCCCAAGAAAGCAGAATTGTTAAATATGATGTGTTTACCTTCTTTGCCTTGACTATTTATTTCTAGGAGAGGGGTGGAGAGGTATTTTGGTCCTTAAAAAATATTTTTTCATTAAAACTAATATTTTTTGTCCAAATTGGATCAAGCAAAAATGTGTGGACCAACCTTAGGGTTGTAAATGCCAGAACAATAGACTTGGGGAACAAAGTTTGGATCAACTTGTGGGTACCCGTATGCCTCAGACCCAGACAGAATTTACTCTAATAACAATTATTCCATTTACAATTTCTCAGGAATAACTAGTCCATTTAGCTGAGTTGGCCTACTCTAAATTGCATGGTGATTAAGCATGGTCAAAAAGTTTGTATCATGCCATACTCTCTTTGACCACAGTTTATGTGCTTGCTTGTTACATTACAGTCAAAGAGACGGCATTGGATTCCAGCACTTGAGGAACTGTGACGACTGCAACACCTCAGAGGTTTACCAGCTTTACTCAAGTCATTCTATGCATCCTTCTGATTTTCTTTCAGGTGCTATTGTCCTACTTTCCCAATGAGTTATTTACATGCCCTTGCTGCAGCATTTGGTGCCCATGATGTATGTGTGAAAACTGTGAATGCATATAGATGTACATCTAATTCACACCAACATGTACAACCTCGCATCATCTCTTCTACAGAACAACCTAAAGTTCTATCCATACAGACACAAATTAGGAGATCCATTATTGGCTAACAGCAGATGATACGCTGTATCCTTTTGCTGAAAATGTTAATCCACTGGTAACAGCTAGGTTGTCCTTTAGCCCTCACAAACTGGGCAGAAACTCAGGCAAACATATAGAGATTCGTGTGAGGTGAATAAGAGTAATGCTTTATAAACTCCAATTTTATGAGGACAACTTGGTTGCAGTGCTTGTTGAACTTAGAAAAGTATTAGGGTCTCAGAAATCAGTTCTCAGCCTTTTTGCTTTGTTTTAATTCTAAATCTCACTTGACGTTATATTGTGGTGCATTGCTTAATGCTGTCATTCACCTTGATATAAGATGCCTGATTTACTATTATTTTATTTTACAGATAAAACGGCGCAGGCTAGCAAGCTTTCATGGTGAGGGCTCTAAATCTGATCAGACAGATGAGGTAAAGAGAGTTTTTTTTCATCATTTGAACTATGTGAAATTATCCAGTTTTTGAATTGATTAAAATTTGAGTCTTCAGGGCGTTGGCATAACTTTGGTATATACAGATATATCTGGTCGTGTTGGCATACATAGTATGAATTCAAAAGATTTATCTTCTTCCTGGGTATGGAAGTATCCTGACGACACAAAACATGCGCCAGCAAAAGCTAAAGCGGTATTTTTCTTGACTCTATGTTGGAGCAAAGTGGTATTGGAAGCAATATCTCAAACATGCTAAGGGAAGATTAACTGCTTATTTAGTTATGTTTGAAAAAGAGCTCTTTGGTTTTCAGTGATTTAAAGCCCCGTCTTAGTGTGGTGTTATTTTGTAACCCATAGATCTTTTTCCTCCATTTTTTTTTTCTCTTTAACCTCATTTTGTTAGTGGGTTATCAAAGTAGAATTGGAGAAAACTCATTGTTTGTTACAAACCTTTAGAGGCAGGATGGTTCATCTCAACTCAAATCAGAAGATGCTGTTGACACTCATGCTAAGCAAATCCAGCTGACCCACTCCATCACCCCTTTGAAGCTTAAACGACAGGTACAAGCCCAACTATTAGATAACTGTAATTTTATCTTTGGTTTGTTTCTGCTGATGCTTCCTCGGTGCAGTTTTATTTTTTTGTCTGTTTCTGCTAATGCTTCTTTACTACAGAAATTGAGACAGCGGCGGAGGGAAAAGCGAATTGCAGAGCTGATCAATATGAGCAAAGAAGCTGAGCTTGAGCTTCGAGCAGCAGCAATTAAGCGTTCAAAGGAATTAAATGTTACATCGAAGGGAAGATACAGTATATGGAGGAGAGAATATCAGAACCCAAATTCAGATTCCACCTTGAAGCTCATGAAAGATCAGGTCATAATGGCAAAGATATATGCAAACATTGCCCGTTCTGTCAAAAGGACAGATCTTTATGATTCTTTGTTGAAACATATTCGAGAAAGTCAACATGCTATTGGAGATGCAATCACGGATGCTGATCTGCAGCAACAGTATTCTAACTAAACCTTTTTGTTATTGTTTACACATTTCTCATCCTTATCATATTGGCTCTTGTATTTCAAACCCACTGTTGATAACCTGGGGGAGGGAGGGTTTCAGATCGCCATGTTTCACTTGAATATGGGCTCTAGAGGCTAAAATTATAGGTATCATGTTGCTGAAAATTTGTTAGAACTTGTGCGAGTTTGAAAAGAGATTGATGAAAGTAACACAAGTTTGAATGGCTAGCGACTTAAAAATGAAATTAAAATTTTGAAAATTTAAATTAATAACTTTCTATGAAAATTACATAAAGGGACTTGGACTAAAAAAATACTTTTATACAGATTCTTGGACTTCCATGGACCCTTAGTTATAAAACAACAAATATTATGTCTAACTGTTTGGATTTAGAGAGAGCATTTCATATTGGTCACGAACTTATAAAATTAAACTATGCAATTCATTTGGACTTGAAAGAAATAGGCCACAATTTTTTTGTGAATTTTACGTCAAAGGTTCTAGACTTTACTAGAAATTGGCATCCGTGTTCTTGGACTTCAACTATATACTTTTCAACTCCCTTAACTCAAGATTTGCGTACCATTCAAAGTTTTGGACTTAAGATTCTACACACAAGTCCATGAAACTTCATATATTCTTAGAATTTTATAGAAAACATCAAAAACCAAAATGTTAGGGCTGCATTCTAGAGGTGCCTCTTTACAGGAGTAATGGCATGGTTTTCTCATGTTCTTATTTAGAATCCTTATTCACGTAAAACTCTGAAATGCCCTATGGTTTGTAAAACAATTGTGGTAATTCATGTGAGTATTTGTAGATCAAGAAAAATAATAACTGAAACATCCTTGGTCTGACCGTGGTTGTTGATCCTCAACCCTTGTTGGATGCCAAACACCTCGATAAATGCATCAAGTTGAACGTCCTCTTTTTGATGTTTTCACAATTAATTTATAAAATTTGCTTGAAACATCTTTGAAGATCTCAATAAGCACGTCAAAACATCAATTAAATAAAAGAATGCTCCTACAAGAGCCTAAGCTATAGGATTAAAGGGTTGCAATTAGTGTGGCTTGACTTAAATGTCCTGAATATTATGGTTGGTTTTCTAAGGAAGTAATTCAATGTAAACTTGCTCCGACAAAAGCCTAAAATGCTGGGTTTTAATCACTAAAGAGATGCATTAGTAAGCATGTCAGAAAACTAATTATCTTGATTGGCATTGCTTAGTTTCTTGGCACGACAACTGAACATATAACCTAAACTATTGGGTTTAAGATGTTAAAGGTTGCATTGTAAGCATGTCATAAGATCAAATGGTAAAATGACAATAATACATATACATGCTCCTGCATGAGCCTAAACTGCTTGGTTAAGTCAACATAGTAGGGGCTCTTGTGCCTCGATAAATTGCTGCTTAGCTAAACTTGAACAAAGCTCAGCGTTCCAACTCAAGATTTTCGATTCCCTTGGTTAAATGCAGCAATAAGCGTCTGAGGCATATAACCTTTCGAACATCATGTGTTATCATATAAAACTCTTGTAATAGTAGTGGTAGCCTTGTGCGTTGCCACATCATCACTCTACCAAACTGGGCAATGCCCACCTAACCAACAAACCTAGAAGATTTTAAGTTCCCTTAAGCCTTGTTTGATGGAGATAAAATTCCATTAAATTTTTCTAAAAACACCTCCATCAATATTTTATATTGAATTTAGACCATACACAAATTTTAATAAGAGTCAACTTTATTTCATATTCTATACATTAATAAAAAAATTAATTTTATTTCATATTTAATATAATTCTTAATAATAAAATAACTTTATTTTGATATTATAATATTAAAATATTAAAATATTAAAATAATTTTTTTCTTCATCTAAGAAATTTAAAATTTCCTAAAATTATATTCCAACTAAATTAGATCTTGCAGTTGGTGTCATCCCATATCATACTCAAGTTTCATTTTAGATTTTGTGACACTTACCCTATGACAATTGCCCTTAGTCTTGCATTCTCAAATGGGATATGAAGGTCATGAAATTGGGTAAAACTCGAATCGTCAACATGACTTTCATTCATTAATGGGGAACTAGAATTAGACTGGGTTTCTTAGAACCAATATATCCCAAGAGACTTAAACCCCATCCACAACATTCTTGGATGATGAACCAATGGCTTATAATGAGTCATTCAATAGCCATAACTTTAAAAAAAAATTTGTGAATCAGTAAATCACTGGATAATGGAATTGTGAGATCTTGACAGAGGTTATCATCGACCAAAACAACTCTTAAAGCTAATCACCAAATATAACATTGATATTTGACTCTCTTAATCGATAATTTTCTCCACAATTGGAAGGAGTAGTTAACCGTAGGTGCTTGCGAGTTATGCTTGTGGGAAGCCTTCATACCCATAATTTAAAACTCTAAGAATAATCCCCTTTGGGGGTGAAATCTGGTTAAATCTTCTTTCTGAAGATATAATTGATTGTGTATTAAATATGTCCATTCATTACATTTTTAGAGATCATAGTTATACTATTCCATTCTTTTCTATATATGTTAGTATAATTTTTTTCCCCTTATGTAGTGGTCTTGAATGTGCAAAAGCGATGGGCCATGCTTTAGCCATTGCTAAAGATGTGCTTTATGATTGCAATGTGGTGGAGAGAAAGCTTCGAGTGATGATTCAGTCATCAGAATCAAGTATAAGTGCAGCCAGGAAGCAAAGCACATTTTTAACACAACACGCTGCAAAGACAGTTCCTAGACCACTCAATTGCCTGCCTTTACAACTGACAACTGATTACTACTTGCATGGTCACACCAGCAAAGTACTCTCTGATAAGAGCAAGCTTGAAGATCCATCCCTATACCACTATGCTATATTTTCAGATAATGTGCTTGCAGCATCTGTGGTTGTCAACTCTACAGTAACACATGCAAAAGAACCCGAGAAACATGTGTTTCACATTGTCACAGACCGCCTAAATTTTGCTGCCATGAGAATGTGGTTCATTGCACACCATCCTTCACCTGCAACAATAGAAGTGCAAAATATCAATGAATTCAAGTGGCTTAATTCTTCTTATTGCTCAGTTCTTCGCCAACTAGAATCAGCAAGGATCAAAGAATATTACTTCAGAGCTAATCACCCTTCATCACTTTCCACTGAGAATGAAAATCTCAAATACAGGAATCCAAAGTACTTGTCCATGCTTAACCATCTTCGATTTTACATGCCTGAGGTGTATCCAAAGCTAGATAAGATACTGTTTCTTGATGATGACATTGTTATTCAGAAGGATTTAACGCCGCTTTGGTCTATAGATATGAAAGGCATGGTGAATGGTGCGGTAGAGACCTGCAAAGAGAGCTTTCATAGATTCGATACCTACCTGAATTTCTCAAATCCCATGATCTCCAATAACTTCGATCCCCAGGCATGTGGTTGGGCATTTGGCATGAACATCTTTGATTTGAAGGAATGGAAGAGGCGTAATATTACCGGAATATACCACTACTGGCAGGACTCGGTAAGAAGAATAAGCTTGCTATTAGTTTTTATGAATATTTAAATATGTGTACTTCTCATGAATTTTTCATTTCTTGAAGTGTTTCTGTTCAGTTTGGCTGCACATGCTTTAACATATTTTTATTGATAGTTACTTATTATATAATTTTCAGTTTTATTTAAAAAAAATATACCTTGTGCAATATGGAACGTTAAGTACATGTTAAAAAACATGTAACTTGCCACAGATTTCGTTGTATTAAACTTTTTCAAATTTGATGACTAGGTTAAATACTAACAATGTCCTTTATTGTGTTGTACTATTGGAGAAATTATTGGGTTTAGGCAATGTAATGCTTGAGGGGCCACTCATATGTATTAGCAATTTTCTCCTTTGTATTGATGTTTTTTTTTTATATCTTATAAATACTTTTTTGCTACATATAAGCAGGATACTATGCTAGAAAGCCCATCTCTTTATATATACGTAGCACTATGGTGCTTATATATTATTGCTTAAGTAATTTCATGTTCTATATATTGTTATAGAGAGCAACGCTACTTATGAGCTAAAATAGGCTATGTATTGTTTGAAATATGCTATGTAGGTTGAAATATGCTATGCATAGCAAAAACATGTTTACATGGAGTAAAAAAATGCATATACATAGCAGAAAAATGCCTACATAGCCCTATTTTCAGATATTGTTTTTCACTCAGTTTTTTGGTCTGCTTTGCTGCTACCTATATGCCGCTCTATGAGTGGGCCCCAAACATTAGATATGTTACTTTGCTCGAGCCCTATAATTTCCTGCATGGTGACATCAGTTTCTATTTATTTGCAATTGGCATCAAACGACTGATACAAGTTACAAGTTAAACCTAGCATATGCATTTGATGCAAGCATTGCACACAGTTTGTTCAACTTAAATCTATTTGTTCTAAAATTTAAATATTAGCATTCATAAATTTACATAAACTTTTGCTTACTAGGGGCCTCAAAATACTCCAAACATCCTAAAATTGCCTCCACTAATTTTTATAGCGAATCTTCATCCCCAAATCATCTCCAAATTTTTCATTAAATACAACCTATATTAACCCATTATAGAAATAATTAATTTGATCAAATCAGCCCGTATTTGAATCTCCAATCAGCATCTTACGAATAGGGCAAGAATTGCTGGCATGCTGCTAGGTATTCCCACCATACGAATATAAAAGCTTAAGCTTGTTGGTTATATAGCTTAGCAATAATTTTTTGTTTCATCCGTTACAAATTTTGTATTATACTTTTCAGCTATTTTCAAATTTCAATCAGATAAATCATTTTGCAGAATGAAGATAGGACACTCTGGAAGCTGGGCACGCTCCCTCCTGGGCTGATTACATTTTATAACCTGACACATCCTCTTGATAGAAGCTGGCACGTTCTTGGTCTGGGCTATGATCCTGCTGTTAAGCTCTCACTGATAGAGAATGCCGCAGTCATTCACTATAATGGGAACTATAAACCTTGGCTGGATCTTGCGATCACCAAGTACAAGTCATATTGGTCCAAGTTTGTGAACTCTAATGACCGCTATATACAGGTCTGTTCCTTGAGCCGATGATTCAAGTAGGAAAAAAATATTCTGCTTCTCTTCCAAATTCCTTTTTTAAAAAAAATTATTTACATGCAAATAGTAGACTTGTCTGTTACACATTAAATAATTTAAATAGCTTTTGGTTCAGTTTAGTCCAGATGTTAGTATTATTTAAACATCAATATATTTATCTTATCTTGAAGCTTTTATTTATTTAGTTCTATGTCATTATAGTATTGATTAAAGTGTTAATTATTATTAGAAAGCAAGGATCTAAAGATAATTTGCCCCGAAAGTTGAACCCCTAGTTTTTTCACATAGAATTAAATCATCACCTCCCTTATTCTGACTTTTCATGCTTCTTGCTATTATTGATCTATTTATATGGGAGGTGATCATTTAATTTTTTATGATATCTAAATGTCATTATTGGAGTGACAATATGTACTCAGACTAAATAATAAATTTCTTTAAATAACATAATATCATTATAATTTTGCACAAAATGCCCATAAATTGCATGATATATATTTCACACACATCATAATACACACAACATTGTAATACCAACATTATAATTAAGTTTATTGCAGTATATCCCTGTAAAATTGAATGCGAATGGTGCAATGCATTTCAGTATTCTAGTTTAATGTAATGCATGTAATGCCAGATCAATGAATGGCCAGGTCCTTTAGTGCTGGTTATAAAAGTATCTCAACTAGAGTTAAAATAATTGTTAGGGTAAATTGCGTCTAGGCTCGTGAGGTAAAAAGGTGCTTGTAAACTGGTCTCAATTTTTTAAATTTCCAAACTTAAGTCTTTGATGTTGAATGTTGGGCTACTGATAGGTCCCTAGATAATAGAATATTTAAAAATATATATTTTTTACAATTTTATCCGTGTATATCAATTTAATTATCTTTCTCGCCCTTTCTCTATCTTCCCTCTTAGTTGAACTGTAGATTGTGCGCAGTCGCATAGACTGCTCACAAGCTAATGGTTGGGTAAAGCCATGTGAACAACCGACCGCGTGCGGATGACCGGACTGCTGTGTGAAGCAAAATGAAAGGTCACATGGATGGTTGTCGCACACAGACAGCTTCGTGCAATCGCAGCTGTGCACAACGCATGGCCTGCTGTGCACTGTCGTGCGGACGTTTTCTTGCACACAGACGACCATCGCATATAGCACGTGGTCATTGCACACGGAAGTCTGTCCTTACGTGGACGGTCAACCGTGACCGTGCTTAAAAGTGAAGGCATTTTGGTCAGATTCTTTTTGTTTTTATAAATTTTTCTGTCAATTTTGACTATTTTCTTCTGAAAGGCCAGACAAAAATATGAGAATTAAGCTCAGGGACCTAATAGCAGCATTATACTACACCTCTTGGACTTGAGTTAGAATCAGTTTGCAAGTACCTCTTTCCTTTAGGGGCCCGGATGCAATTTTTCCTAGTTGTTATAATGGATAACTCAAGTAGTAAATGACATTTGTTCGTTTTATGTGTGCACAATAAATTCAGTGCTTTGGATGGTTAATATATAAATAGAAAAGATTAGTGTAGCATGCATGAAGTTATACTTTTTTTTTTCTTTTCTTATGAATGTTATGAAGTTGTGCATCATACTGTAGGAACCCTTGCCAACAATTCTGAGGTTTCATGCTTCCTGAAAAGCTTTAATTATTACCCTTCAAAAAAAAAAAAAAAGTCTTTCTGAGTTTTCCTCTATAGAAATTGTATGAGATAAAATGCATTTCTACATTCGGTTAAGGTAAATTGCAAATAGGATCTTATAGTTTGGGGATATGTATAGTTGGGTTTCTCACATTTTCAACTTGACTAAACAGTTCCCCTGATTTGAGAATATATGCAAATAGGTTATGTTGTAGTAATATGCAAAATGACCTTTCTGTCTTTGATGCACAGTTCGAAGCCATCTTTATGTCTTTTTTGCACCATGATTTAGCGTCGGTGACAAAAAAAAGAAACTATTTGCATATATTCACGTTGAAGGACGTATTTACTTGAAAATATGAGTGATCCGATTGCGTTTATGTTCAAACTAAAAGAAGTTATTTCTAATTTACTCTTCTATATTTTTTTTACTATTTGTAGCGTACCGTGGTATCTCTCGTTGGATTTTTTTGGAGTTTTTTTGAGAGCAAGTCGGGTTCAGTTTGTTTTTCGATAGTCTTCGGAATTTTGAATCAACTACAAATTCAAGCGCGTCTTAGTTGCCATTGTTGTTGTCGTTGAATCAGCCTCGAAACCATTGCTAGGGTTGCTCTGAGCAATTCAATAGGGTATGATATGCAAAAAGGCTAAATTACTTGTTGAACTCTGAAATTTAATTTTTTTAACATATTAGTTTATGAATTTAAAGCATTTCATTTTGATCATTTTCCATTCTATTTTCATTTCTTAAAGGTCCCTTTGATTCAGTCTCATTCATTTTTCATCTTTTATATGATTGGAAGTAGTATTGTTGCTTGTATATAATAATATTTATACCCTCAAAATTTATCTTAACCATTTTAATGTATTTATTTGCAAAATTTAAAATTAGCCGGATTAACATTTCAACACTAAAAAAGTTAACCATATTTAATATTATAAATATATTTTTAAATAAAAATGTAATTTAATTTCATATCTTATGATAATAATTAATTTTATTAATTTTATTTTATGTCATGGACAGGTTTCAAAATTATCATATATGCACTAATAGCAACATAAAAGGAATTGAAACCTCAATGGAAAAATAAGCCAAAATAGCTTGGATAACTTTTTTTTTCTTCTCATTTTTAAATAATAAAAAAATTAATTATATCACATTTTATACAAATTTTTAATATAAAAAAACATTATTTAACATTTTATATAATTTTCAATACAACTATTAATTTTATTTCATTCTATACAATATTTAACATTACAAATTAATGTATTTTCGAAGAGATCAAAGATTTTCGAGCCTCTTTTTTTTTTTTGCTCGAGCCAAATAGACCCTTGAAAGACGAAAGAAAACTTGCGAGTTTATGCTGAAAAATTTTTGTTGTCGACAGATTACGTCTCCGAAGGCCCTTCAAGGCGAATGTAATCATACATGATCCCTTGGAAAGGGCTTGAACATCTTGGCTGTGTGAGAAATACTGTGTTTTCTCCCTCAACAAGCCATTTGTTTCGCACTGGTATGTTGTACAACCAATATAACCCATGGATTCCATGCCTTGCTATTGAGTTGTCTCTCCCAATGAGGCCAGTTGAGAAGTGAGCTCGAGTAGATTTCGAGTCGTTGAATCGAACCTAAAAAAGAGTAATCTCCTCAGTCTACTTCACTATATGATCTTTAGAAGACTTTGATGCATGGAGCATGGAGCATGGAAAACTGATGATGTTTGAAAAAGACTTTTCCTCGTTGAGTATAAGAAAAAAGAACTTATTATCTTTGAGATTTGATACTTATGTTATTCAATATTTTACGAGATCAATTCTATTACATAAATTGATTACTAACTATTATCTCATACACGGTAGCCCCAAAACAATTTATTAGAGATTATGTTATAATGATAGCATAAAACTAATTTGGGGAACTACATGTTTACTCGTGATATGATAATGAACTAAATATTTGATCATCAATCTGTTCATGTCCACAAAACAACCACACTTTCATGTTTTCTGAAAAGCCCTAAACCTAAGAACCGAACTTTAGTTTGCTTAAGAAGTTCTATAGTTTTTGTGTTGTAAAAAAGGGATATACATTCAAGACACCCTACTCCATGAATACTGTGTGTTTCACATCCAATTCTCAAATATTACTCTTCTTTTAAAGTGGCAAAAATTTCAAATTACATGTATCATATCTTGAGTTAATCTTAATGAGAATTTCCCATTAAAACCAAATATTCTGTTGATAGAACAACCTAAATAACTGATATAAGGCTACTCATGATAACGATGATAATACCATTAGTTATACTGGCGAACCGACGTGTAAGTGTAGAATATGTTTGATGAAAAGAGAGCCATTACTTGCATTTCAGAGAGGGTAGCAGATGCAATTGCCACACGTAGTATGTATCTTCCATTTTGCTTAACATCATTGAGTTGGAACTTGATTTGCCAAGTAGTTGGAGAAAAGGAGTTTTGCTCATTTTTCCTGCAAATAGTGGACATAAATGATAACACAATGCTAATCACATTATTTTTGTAGCATTAATACGATAAATTTCACTTATAACTCGGTTCATGTTTGATTTAGTATTGAGACAAAAGAATCATACTTCCATCACTACATGAGAAATTTTGAGCATATCACACTATTAGTAAAAGGGTGACAATAACAACAATGATGAAGATGCGATCTAATTATTTAAGCCGCCGATCATGAAAAGTCCACATCAAAAGGTGCCATTTTTAAGGATAAGATAAATTTTAGTATGGACAAAATCATAGAACTTTATAGATGCTCAAAACAAATAAAGACTAATATGTTTGACAATGATTGTGTTGTTGGTATTATTTTGGCTTCTGCCAAAATTGAATGATACATGCATATTCAAGTTTAATTGGTGATGTATGTAGATTTTTCAAATCAAACAATAGCCAAATTTCTTTCATCCTCACCATGTTAGAAGTAACTTGATTGCCTATCACAATGATCACAGTGGATAATGAATGTCCACGACATTTACATGTTTTAAGTGAGCACGATGCAAAATTTTGCGATTTGAATATAAACAAGTTGGAACCTTACCTTGTAGCCTGGGCGAAGAACCAATCCCTCCTATAATCACTGATACCAATAGTATAAACAAGATCACCATCAGGATACAATTCTGCATACCTCTCCCATAGTCCATATTGCCTAAATCTGGAACGAACAACAAATAGTTAAGGAAGCATATCATCTTTAGTTACGGTCCTTGAACAACAAGGAAAATAAGATCACTACACTGCTAGAAGTTTTTGTATTAGTGTAGTATTTATAATCTAATACACAAATAATGGGAATTACCTATCAGAGTGATTAAGATAAAGCCTATTGGCAAAGTTGGGGTTTGGATCCGGAACATAGAACTCAGCTGCAGAGCGGTCTGGGTATCCAATTTCCCAAAGAGTAGGACCATCGCGTGGGGGTTGATATATAAGGTCCCCAAGATCAATATTGCATCCTTTGTAAAGATCAATTAAAAAAGTACATTTATACAACGGATCAAAATTACAAAAAAAAAAAAAGATTAATTAAAAAAATTACATTTATATAATGGATCAACGTTACAAAAACAAAAACCATAATTCCAAACTAGTTTGGGTTGACTACATGGATTTCTCTTTTATATTCAATTCCGCTTAAAGCATCATTCTCTGTGAGCACAAATTAGTCAAGCTCATGAGTATTCTAGTCATCTCTCCTCCACTTAATATTATTACTTGAATCTCCTCACAATTAAGTAAAGTGATCTTTATGGGTTGATAATGCTCCTCGATCATCTTATCAACATTGCTTAAGAAAATTACAATAAATACTGACCTGATGTAATGGTTAAAGTTGTTTCATACATGTAATCTCCAATGAAACCAGGCACCCATGCATAAAGATTATAGTCTCCAGTTCGAACATTATTGATGAAGAAGAACCCATTAGCTTCAGCCCTTGTCCAGAATTGATATCCCTAATCATTACAAACAAATGATTCCCATAATAATGCAAATAGACTAATAAATAGGGATAATTTCATATCAACCTCATAAATCTTTCTAAATATTATGTTTACCCCCTTCAATTTTTAACTAAAAACCCTAAACTGTAGACCTGCAACTCTAAGCCCTACAACCTAAACCCTAAATTTGAAACCCTAAAAGATTATGTTATTTGGTCAGATTAGTCAATTATAGTTAAAGATTATTAAAAATCTAAATCTCGTTACAGGGAGGCAAATTTGAAATAATTAGAAAATTTATAGGATTTTTTTGATATATTTAAGAATTTGAGGTGTAAATATGAGACTTTAGAAAGATTTATGAAATTTGTGTTATAAAAATGGTGGCAACTTAGGAATATGCTGACACTCACCTTGCATTCCCTTTGCCATGATCCTACTGCTCCTGGTGCTGCCAATCCGACAAATGCAGATGTTGCATATAGATCATGATCATCAATATACCTAATTAACCATTTCCACGTTTAGTTTGAATTCGTATACAAAAACTCTGCAATCCTCTTTTTTTGTGAATACTGATCACTAAATTTGCTTAATAGATTTGTAATTCAGAGAAATGTACTCCATTCCCCAGTCACTTGTTTACAACATAAATGCCAAAGTTAAGTTGAACTCAGTTCTCAGACAAAGTCATGCCTTGAAAAAAGTACAAATATTACATGAAAAAAAAGTAGATTTAGCATATTTAAAATAGTAGCTTAATATAAATAGGGCTGTAAATTGAGCTTTCAATGAGCAGCTTAATACCGACTCAATAAGGACATGTTCATGCTTGTTGATCAACCTTAATGAACGAGCTTGATCATATTCTTAAAAGCCTGACTCTTAAATGAATAAGCATGAACATATTAATGTTTATATCATTTATAATCATGAACAATGCATATAAAAATATTAAATGTTCTCATTCAAAGCTCAATTAGAATCATGTTGATGGGGTTGTTTAGTATTATTTTCAGTATTATAAGACTTAATCATGTTATTTATTCAATGTTGTTCGCTAAAGAAAGTAAACTATTAATTTTTAAAATATTTTTTCCTTCCAAGGATAATTTAAATTAATGGCAGATGAATTGTTCATAAAAAGCTTGATTATTAGGCTTGATATGAGCTCGTTTAGATAGCTCAATTATAAGCTCATGAAACTCAATAGTTGGCTCAATAAGAAGTAAGGGTGTTAATATGGATCAAAGATCGATCGAAAATTGAATCGATTTTAGATCGAATCGAAATTGAATCGATCTAAATGAGCCGACTAACGAGCCAATTCGGCTCGGTAATAATTTCAAGTCGATTTTAAGCCGGGGTAGGCTCGGCTCAATCCAGCTCGAAATCGACTCGAATTAAAATACATTTTATATTATAATACATATATATATATATAATATATGTATAAATAATATATATGTATATATAATATATATGTATATATAATATATATTAAATATAATATATATATGTTATATAATATATATATATATTATAAACTGAGCCGATCGCGAGCCGGATCGAGTTGAGCTTACCCGGCTCGAGATCGGCTCTAAAAAAATTGAGATTTAATTCATTTTCGAGCCGGCTCGAAAATGAATCGAAATCGGCTCGAAGTCGATTGGAATTGACTTGAGCCGGCTCGAAGTTGAACCCAATCGAGCTCGTGTCGATTGAAATGTGATCAATTCGATTTTGAGCCGGTATTGGCTCGGCTCGAAATTGGATCAGTAACAGCCCTAATAAGAGGCATTGCTAGTTTGTGAAAAAGCTTGAATCTAGCTTGAGCTTGTTAATTTGTAAAGGAACTGAGCTTCAACATAGTAGCAAAAGATTTGCTCGTTGAAATCTGAAATAAGCTCAAACATGAGCATGGCTAAAATGTAACCCAAAATTTGAGCTCAATAGGAACCCATTCCAGTAAAATTTTGTTTATGCAACCAAAGAACGAACAAAATGTAAATAACATGACAAATAAAAAGGGGCCATACCTATCACGAACGAGAAGCCTACCACTAACCAAACCTCTTTTGTCTGCT
Organism: Apostasia shenzhenica; assembly: GCA_002786265.1. NCBI lineage: Eukaryota > Viridiplantae > Streptophyta > Magnoliopsida > Asparagales > Orchidaceae > Apostasia > Apostasia shenzhenica. Next base: position 1,585,278 of record KZ454427.1, read on the forward strand.
TTTTGGTAATGTTCTGAGAGAGGGAAGGCATATGGCCAATTCCCTACTTCAGTTTGCATCTAGAATGTCAACAAAGAAAGCATTACAATCAATCTACTCATGCTGGAACAATTAGCTTGATTAATGATGTATGAAGTAGAAAACCATTAAAAAAATCTAATTCCATATTCATTTTTACAACTTCAGGGAAGCTGCACTGGAGACATTTCACAGGGATTTTTAAATAATTTTCAGAGTAGATGTCATGCATTGAATCAAATGGCATCAACATGTCAAAATGAAATTTAAGTTAACAAGTGACATAGATGTTTCTATACGACGTATAGTTTCCACATCCATCGTCTCTTTGTAGACTTATAGGCAAATGTGACAATGAGTGGTTTTACAAGCTGAGCCACTGAATAAATTGGGGTAAGATTGTTTATAAATTGATTCTAATCAAGGATCTGAACTACATAACCTGCAAATTTGCATCCTCCCAGAGAATATATGGATCTGCTGCTCCTGATGTGGAATTAAGATACATAAATACAGGGCCAAAGACCTTTATCCAGTATTCTCCATTTCTGAATTTTGGTACGAGATCATCACCTGAGTAGTGGGCACTAAGAAATATCTGCATATGAGATAAAGAAAAAATGGTAACATTAAAACAGAAAAGGACGTGATTCTCTTTCTAAAACTTGCTAAAACAAAGAGATGTGACAGAATTTTGCTTCTGAACTGAAATACTAAAGTGGTAGCCACATATCCCTCCAGAATAATTAAAACCTTCATTTTTTTGAGAATATACTATGTATCTATAAACTTCCAACACTTTTTGTTTGTAAGATTAGGAACGCAGGGAGAAAGGGAAAGGTATTTGTGGGCAAGGGATTGATGCACTTGTTAGAATTTTGGGGTACAAACAGGGCACCTTATTTTGAAATATTATGTATATCACACCCCCATTTAGAAATCTGGTGTAAAATGCATAACATTCATGATTTAATGAAGTTATTTTGGTGAAAAATTCATAATATTTCAAAATGTGGTGCGCAATGTATAATATTTCAAGAATAAGGTGTCCTGTATTTATAAAATTGAGTTAATGTATTTAAGGTGAAATAAGAGAATTACATGTTTAGCCTTACTTTGGTGTGATCAAATTTACTTTGGGTCATGTGCACCTATTTGATTAATGATGTGGGTCAGTATAAGCCTAACTCAGTTCACCATATGAAAAAGATCCACTAAGGTTTAATAACCCCCACGAGTAACAATCAAATGTAGTATGATCTTATATTGTGGTAAAAACTTCAATTTTTGAATTTCAAGAAACCTTTAATTTTGACGCAATGTAGCATGATCTCATATTTCTGGTAATCCAATTCATAGATAGAAGATCTTAATATATTTATTATGCATTTGATATTCAAGTGCGATTTTCTTCCATGATTTAAATCCCATTCTTATTGTTTTCAGAATGATTTTATCTGTCATCATCGATTGATATATGATTGTAGTGGTGCACGGATATGTACACTTATTTTCCTTCCATTCAATTTCTAACCCAATTTTTTATTGAACACAATAAAGTAAGAAATATGAAACCATACAATATGTGATACAACATCTTTCATTGTGCTTTCTTTGCAAGTTTTTTCTTTTCTTCTCATCTGAGCTATGAGGAAGATGAAAGTAAGAATATTTACAAAAATTTTGACTCATTAGTTTTCTTTTATTTGTACCATCCTTCGTACCCATTTCTTTACGGACTTATCATGGTAGGAAAATTCTAAATTAGACTAAAAGATTTAGTATTTATGATAGAAATCACAATCATGTACATGACGTAAGTTCATGTGTACATTCTAATGTTGAATTTTTTTATATTTTGATAATAAAAATGTTAAAACATACAAACAGGTGTGTTAACTCATAAAATATGCATATAAATTTATTGTTAAAATTTAGCTCAAAAAGTTTATTTTCAAAAAGCAAAAGTACATATTTTAAATGACCTATTTATGGTTGTATCATTTCATATTAATCGGTCATGATAAACAAATAAAATCGTAAACATACAATCGGATAAATTATCTTTTACAAAAATTATATAATTTACTGGTGTTTTGCCGCTAAAGTGGCCCGTGTATCATGCATGGATGCCTAAGAATATACAATTATTATATAAATTATTTAATATAATAAATATAATTGCATACTTAAAAGGGGATATTATGTACTATAATAAGAGAATGAATTATAGAGTGATAATTATTGATTATGGAATTACAGATTAAAAAAGTAAAAATAATTGCTATCTTTGAATATTTGTTTGTGCAAAAGGCATAATTTTCTGAGTTTTAGCTTTCTTTATGACTATGGAGTGATCTGACTAGCTCTACTCTAGAGGTAAAGGTTCAACAAATGAATAGGACGTATTTGATTTAATCGAAGAAGCTTTCCCTATGAGATAGATTGAAAGTGTATTTTCACCTTAAGGCGATAGCTTTAAAACTTCTAGACATGTGATTTGACAATTTTCTATAGGTGTAAGCCCTTTTAATTAATGACTCACTTCCTCAATGAAAGATAAATTTTTTGATTAAGAGAATATCGACTTAACCAAATAATTGGCAAAATTTGGATGAGGATGATGAAAGAACCCTATCAACATCCCATAGTTCTATCATCCAGGACTTAATTGATAGACTTGATCATTTAAGCCAGTTAAGGGGATACCGAACGACATATTAGGAGCCATGAGTTCCCTTATCCAGGGACGCTCCAATGAACCAAGAGGGAATGAAAATAAGCTCTAGTCTACTCATACTTCTACTAGCATTGCTCAGTTATACAATCAGGGCTTTTCTACTTGTGACCTTTAGGCAGATCTTCACCCAACTCTTGAGTTTACGAGATAGCGTATCAAAGGGAATGACAACCTGCTATTAAAGGGTAGACATCGCAAGTCTAGCCAAAATCTTATGCCAAAGTCAACTATACCTTCTTAGGACTTAAATTTCGAGGGGGTTGCAAGGGCATGAGAGCTTGTTGTTTGATTTGAAGCTTTGACAATATTCAGAGACATGAGGCTATCATTAGGATTTGGAACCACTAACGACATTCATCTGCAAGAAGCCTAACATTAGGGAAAGGGTTACAACAGCATGTGAGGGCATAGAAGCCTAATGTTAACAAGTTGGAATCATTAACGACAAACTCAAATTCATAAAATAAGAGTCTACCTTTAGGGAGAGAATCATGACAATGTATCGACAACATGATAACTAGGGTCAGAGTTGAAACCACTAACAACATATTCATCAGTATAAGGACCTACCTTTAATGGGTAAATATCATCCAAATCCTTGAGGTTTATAATTTCAAAAATCTTTCAATGGGATTTATGAGGAAAATATAAATATTTTAATTGAGTCCTGCCATTAAAATTTTTTTAAAAAATCAAATATAACTATTATACCCTTTCCTCTATCAACCTCTTCCTCCTATCTCCCCCACCCTAACAGGTTGCTAGCTGTCGTGCGTAGCCCTTGTGTGCATAGGTGGCTTCGCAGGGAAGGTAGGAGAAAATCAAATATTTTTGCAATTTTATATTTAAAAATTTAATTTAAAAATAAACCTTGTTTAAAGAGTCAAAATGATAGAATTTATAAAATTGAAATATTAATATCAACCTCAAGTACCATATTGAAAGATTTTTGAAATCGTATATCTACTTGATATTATCTTTAATCTTAGGAACTTGGATGATATTTACCCTTAATTAATTTATAAACTATTGATAAATTTGAAGTTAATTAAGCCATTTACATGTATAGTATTATTTTGGGTTACGTGCACCTATTTGGTTTAATGACATTGGCAACTGTCAAAGCAAGGGAAACTCAAGTGCGACCCATGATGAGAGAAAGCCCATAAAGAATTAATACTTAACTAGTATTGTACCCGTGCAGCAACTGCACGGAATTATTCTCATAAAATTTTTAAAAATTAAATAAAAATATTACATATTTTATATTAAAAATAATAAATATTAAATATATATTATTTTTTATAATGTTTAGTATTTAATATTTTTTAAGTCTTAAAATATTATAAAATATAAAATAAATATATATAATATGAGTAAATAATAAAATAATAATTAAATAAATTAAAAAATTTCATTTATAATGCAAGTAAATTAAAGTAAAATTTAAATCATTTTAATCATAAAAATTATAATTTAATTTCTTATTTTTTATAATAGAATTTATAATTTACTTTTTTTATTTTACTTTATTTTTATTTTTCAAAAAAATATATATAATATTTTAATTTTGCTGCCACCTTCCTCTCTTTCCTCTCTCACTTTCTTTCTCTGCTTTCTCTCTCTTTCCGCCCACCTCCTCCTCTTCTCTCCTCTTTCTCTCTGCCTACTTCTCTCTACTCTCTATCTGCTTTCTCTCTCCTATCGCCCACCACCTCTATTCTCTCTCCTCTCTCTCCTTCCACTTTCTCCAACCATCCCAAATCTCTTTTTTTAGATTATTTAAATTACATAATAAATATATAATTTAAATATCTTAATTTTTCATCATATTTTTCCCAAATTGTATGAAATATTTTACATTTTTTAACATAAATATTTTTATTATTAACTTATATATATTTAATTTTTTTATTTTTAAACATATATATCAATATTTTATAATAAAATATAAAAATATTAATGAAATTATAATAAATAGATTTATGATTTTACATATAAATGTTAATATGTTAACATATATAAAATAAATTAATAAATTGGAGAAAGAGGAGGGAGAAAGAGAGGAGGAACGGTGGGTGGTAAGAGAGAGAGTAGAAAGAGCCAATGAGAGGAGAAATGGTGGGTGGCAGAAGAGAGAAAGCAGAGAACCCATTTTACCCTTTATAAATATTACCATTTATGTTTTTGCCATTAACAATGGCTGCCATGCAGCCCCTTTCTCTCTTCTCTCTCCACTATCTCTCCTCTCTCTCCCTTGAGTCGCCCCTATCCAGCCTCCTCGCTTCTCTCTCTTCTCTTTTTCTCCAACCGCCCATCTCTCTCCTCTCACTCTCCAACTGCCCATCTCTCTCTCCTTTCTCTCTCTCATCTCTCTATTACATATATATATATTATTTAATATGTAATTAAATTAAAATTTAATATGTAATTAAATTTTAATTTAATAATAATTATTATAATTTAATAATAATAATATCCTTAATAATTATTAATTCTAAATATTAATTTTATTTTTATTAATTTTTAAAAATACTTTTTATTAATATTTTACATTTTTAAAATTCAAAATTAAATTTAAATTCACCAATCTCTCTCTCCCTCACTCTCCTTTCTCTCTCTCTTCATCTAGCCGCATCATCTCTATTACATATATATTATTTAATATGTAATTAAATTAAAATTACATATTTTTTAATTTAATATAATTATTATAATTTAATAATAATATAGACTATATAGTTAGTAATTATTAATTCTAAAGATTAATTTTATTTTATTAATTTTTAAAATTTTATTTTTATTAATATTGTAAATTTTTAAAATTCAAATTTAAATTTAAAATTCAGTCTCATCTCTCTCTTCTCTCTCTCCCCAATCGACAATCGCCAATCTCTCTTTCCTCTCTCTCCTCTCTCTCTCTCCTCTCTCTTTCTCCAATCGCCCATCTCTCACCTTTCTCTCTCTCTCCATCCAGCTGCATCATCACTCTCTTACATATATATTATTTAATATGTAATTAAATTTAAATTATATATTATTGAATTTTAATTTAATAATAATTATTATAATTTAATAATAATATTGTTGATAATTATTAATTCTTTTATTTTAGGGACATTTATATACATAACACTGTATATCACCGTATTTACATATCAAATATTTTTTTTAAAAAATCACACGCCACACACCTAAACATTACACTCTACACAATTTTTCTAAAGTTGTGGTGTAATTGTTTAAAAATGAGAGTGATATACGTAATTATGGTAATATGTAGTATTATGCACATAATTATCCGTTTATTTTATTAATTTAAATTTAAAAAAATTAAATTTTAAAAATTAATAAAATAAATAGATAATTACATGCATAATATTCCATATTAACATAATTACATATATCACAATCATTTTTAAACAATTACATTATACCCATTTTTAAATTTTAAAAATTCATAATATGTAGATTAAATTGAATTATATATTAAATATAGAGAGATAAATAGAGAGATGGGGCGGCAGAGAGAGAGGAGATAAGAGAAACGGTGGGCGGCAGGAGAGAGAAAGCAGAGAGAGGAGAGAGGAGAGAGAGGAGAAACGATAGAAAGAGAGAAGAGAGAGAAGCGGCAGAGGGAGGAGAGAGAAAGCACAAAGAGAAGCGACAGAGGAGGAGAGAGAGGGAGGCAGTGACAAACTTGTAATTTGCAAGAAGGCTAAAAATGAAAATCTTATTTGTTTACCACCGGTACCATCTTTATAAAGATATATAGATAAGACTTGGTCCATCTTCTTTCCCCACATTCAACAATGTACATCAATAGCCTCTAGTGAGAGAGGAATAGTAAGGAAAAACAAACTCTGCCAAAATCTGCTTAAAAGATCATAGATATTTGTGGTAAAAACAAATACTCTCTTCAATCTATAATCTAGCATGATTTTATACTTCTAATAATTTAATTCACAGATAGAAGACCATAAAATATTTTTCTTATAGTACCTTCACCTTATTAGCTTCACAAAATAAGAAAAATGCCCTACAAACATTCCAAATAGCGAAGTAATGAAAAGTCTTTCTATTGAATGACCCATAAACACAATGCACCACAAAAATCATGGAGTGTGAGAAAATAAATAAAGTTTCATGCCAATCTCCTATTGTTTTACGTGTCAGCTAATACTAGAGAGATGAGAATGAATTATGCAAATTGTAGCAGGTTTGCTAACTCAAATTTCAATAAGACATCAAATTGGAAAAAAAAAAAGTTGGTCCCAGCTTTTCTTGATTCATCACTTTAGTTCCTTTATTGTTTCAATAAACATCCGAACCAAGGAGTATTTTGGTAAGAAGTGAGTCAAAAAACACATTTTAAAAAAAATCTCTTTTAAGGGGGTGACCCTCTCCTTTGATGGAAAATGCTAGTAGAATCGTCCAACATCCCAAACACTTTTTTTGAAAAAAAATTGGGGAACAAAGGGATGAAGCAACAAATAAAAAATTAAGAAGGCAAAAAATTGCAACAGACCTCAAAATAGGGAACCATAATGTTTTTTCCCAAAAGGTTTTATTTAAGGTTGCACACTGTTGAACAATATTTGAAGTTTGTGCTGATTGTGTCATTGTATATAATATGTGAATAAAGTAATCAGAAGCCTAGCATGCAGAGGCTGCTAGTCAATTAACTATGACAACAAAAGCTTAGCACTCACAGCAAGAGTAGTAGGACCAACATGAGAGGTGAGATTTTGCTTCATGGGTCCACCAGTACGAAATTCATCCCTTGGTGTTATTTGCCAGAACCCAATGGGAGGGTCTAGTGATATCCAACCATGAACCTTGTTGTCTTTGTTATCACAAGAATATTGATATTTATCATCCACCTAACCCAACATTTAAAAGTCATTCTACCCAATCTAAGGTAATTAAGCAATATGAATGTATCTCATTATCAGAAACAAGGTAACAAATCCACATACCTCTCCTCTAAGGACAGGATTTATTGGATTTGTTAGACGAACAGCTTCAGGGTATGCTAACTGCTGACATCTTCCTGCCATCCGATCTTCAGGCATGGGCATAATTCTGAGTCTATTTTCAGCCATTGCCATGTAGTGAAACCTTAGGTTTAAGATCCAACATAATAGAACTTAGCCCTGAGCATTAAAGTCATTTTAATAGCAAAAATATAGTCCATTTTGTTAATTTCCGGCATTATTTTCACAGCTTTATACTCAACTATTTCACAGAGGCTTGCTTATTTAGCAGTCGTTTTTTTTTTTTTTGGATTTTTCAGAACGAAGAAGTTTTATTCCTTTTTATTTTAGCAGTTGTTAAGAGGAATTATATCACCATCAATGTTTTCCTAATATGTGCACGAACAGGCAAAATCTATCAGGTTAATTGTCAACTTACTTGTCTTTCCTAAGCTTGAAAGCAACTCGGGTTTCACTCATGTTGAAATCTGGCCATCCTTCTATGTGCTCATAGATGGCGTAAGTATAGAATCCTGATGATCCAGAGAGCACAATAAACCTGAAATTGTTTTGATGATTTTAACAAGAAATTACTCAATCTCTACCATGGGGGTAACAAATGGAAGAGAATGAACCTTTTATCAATGTTCAAAGGCACAAGCCTGTTGTTAAGGGAGGGATCCCATCTCCTTGTAAATGAAACTTCTACTTGGCCCTCATCTACTAGAATTTCTCTGAATTCCGTTCCTTTAATCCTACAATATAGATACGTAATTTCAGACTATAATGATGAGACATACGATACAAGGGAAAATGATATTCTTCTCACACATCAAATATCCCAGGTTCTCCAGGTTTGTTCCACATTAAATCCCAATACCTGAATGGACAGCCAAAATATAATCAGAAGGAAAACTATTCTATTTGTTTTGAACAAAAAGGTAAAAATAAGATTTAACCTGATAAGAATTTACAGCATTTCACCAGTATTAGACAAAATAGGTTGGGTCACTTTAGGCCTACTAATATCGGTTATCAGTCAGTTACCCACTACATGATTTATCTTGAAAAAGAACAATGACTTCAATTACCCAATATCTCAAACACTAAAGTTGGAGGGACAAAAGGAGTTTCAGCACCAATAGTAAACTAGGATGAATGTTGAAATTCATATCATGAGCAGTCTATGTTTAACTCTCATATCATGCAGAACTAGCAAGCTAGATAATGACACGATTGTATCTCAAAAAACACACAAAATGTTAAATCCCTTTCATAAAGGGCAAAGCCACATGTTATATCCATCAAATATTAGTTACATGATTTCTCAAACTAGCAAACATGACAAGGGTTTGCAGATTCCTTTTTTTTGTTTCGAAAAGCTTTTTTTTTAAGTACTAAGGGTCACAGTATTAATTAATCCAAAATGCTCCACTTTGACACCTATATAACAAGGCCAAATGAGCGTACCCCCTATTATCCTCTTTATTTTGTATCTCCATCAAATTATCAACACCATGGTACCGAACACCTATTACAATGCCCTCAGGTTTCGATAGCGTGAGTACAAGGATGCCATTGTCGATCACCACCTGCAACCCATATGGAGCATTCACAACAACAATTTAACAAAAACCTAAGCACTGTAAGTTGATGGTGTCAAGTCATTTAGTTAATACGTATCGATCATGAACATGTAAATGCACGCCCTTTGGTGCCATTGGAGGATCAGCTGGATGGCACAAAAGACATCCACGAATGGCTTTCCTGTAAAAGGTAAGAAATGCCAAAACCCGCAATGTAAAAGTGCAAACAGTAGTTATTGATAACTATCACAATGCATATAATAGACTATTACCTTAGTATGCTAAGGGGACCCATAAAATGGACATCACCGCATCATCCCATTTTGGAACTTTGAAGGAAACTCTCTTCTGATTGCACCGTAGTTTTGGCAAGGAAGAATTAATCTCTCGTAACTTTGCTCAAGAGTTGCCTGGTGTGGAAGCATGCATTTTATTAAAATGGTGATTAGTCTAAATGTTCATCACCTAATTACTAATCACTTATTAATTTGAACCATTGGGGGTGAATGAGCATGCAAAACATGAAAATGCGGGACCCAGCAGTATGCAAGAGCAGAAACAATAAGAGAAATGTTATTAATCAAATATGCAGGAGCATCTTTTGGCTAAGCAAGGGGACTTTTCTGTTACATAAGAACTGAAATTAGCACTTACATAGCATATTTCATCAGTCTGTAAATAGCATATTTCAACCTTATGTAGCATATAATTTTCTACATAAGTGCTAAAATATGGTAACTAAGGGCTAAATTCAGTCCTAATAGCAAATAATGTCATTATGTAGTATATAAATTGCTATATAAGCGTTAAAATATACTACTTAAGGACTATGTGGCGCGATGAAAAGTAAACATCATTTCTCGCTCCACTCTACTGCTAGGTCCCAGATGCCGTCACATGCTAATAGGCTCCCAAAAATCTGAAGCTTTACAATGCCCTAACTCAATAATTTCTACTACCTCGACGAGTGAGTGGGCAAGAATCCTAGACAGAACAAACTCGACTAATTGGTGCAAGCCAAGAGAGTGATACCATTTGAAATTGCGCAAAACCAGCTCGAATAAGCAGAACTGGAACACCCAATGCCAAACAAATCAAATATCAGCGCGTTCATCAGCCTCGCATCGATTACATAGATATAAAGCAGTAAAAATGGATCTTTTCCATAACACGTCGATAGAAAACTGAAAATTTACTTCAAACTGCCGAACACTAGAAGAAACCCTTACCTTGGCTTACATCGAGATCCTCACTTTGGGGAATTTCCTCGAGCAAGGATCGGGAGGCATGGCGGAGACGAAGAAATTCCTGGAATCTGAATGAAAAGTTAGAAAGGATTTCTTCAGGCTTTGGGTTAAAAATGTAGTCAAAATCGGATCGGACTGGCCAGTGAACCAGTCTCTAGTCCGAAATCTACGTAAGAATCAAAGAAAGATTGAAATTTAGACTGAATTAAATTGATTAAATTGGGTGAACTGATTGAATCAATTAAATACTAGTTCAATTAAAAATTTATATTTTATTTTTTTTATTAATATTTGTAAGTAAGTTAATAAATTTTTTAAATAAAAATTTATATTTATAAAAAAATTTAAAAGTAACTATATATTTTTATTTAAATATGAATTTATATTAATTAATTTCATATTAAATATATATAATATATAATATTTAATTTTTTTTATAATATTATAAATTTTATATATATTAATTAATTTTTATTAAATATATTAGATATTTATATTTATGTAACAAATAGTTTATATTATATATATTTTATATTTTTAATACTAAATGTGTATAAGTATATCATTTTGTTATATCAATATCAGTAATTGGACTGTCCAGTTAGACCGGTTCGATTGTGAACCAATTATGGCTCTGATTTAATTACCGATTTGATTTTTACAACATTGTAAATGAAGATTTTACATTGGTGGATCACAATATGAGAACTCCATCACTAGTCTTGACATCAGCGGAAAAAAAATTGTGAATGTTTTTTTTGTAAAAGTTTCTTTTTTAAATATTTTAAAAAAATTTAGGATGAAGTAATTCCACTTAGGCTCCTTAGATTTTTTTGTCACACAGATCTATCTTTTTGAAAACTGCCAAATAGGTCCTAAAAACTTACTGTATAGATTATTGTGATTCTTAATATTTATAAAAAACTTCCAATAAAGTTCAATTAAATATCTTTCGTTAAACATTGCTAAATAATTGACTGTCAAAAATTTAATTAAGAATTTATAAAAAAATTTAATGTAAAATTATAATTGTACCCCTCGCACGCAAACGCCTTGCGCAAGCGGCCGACAGTGCGCGGTCGCTGGCGTCCGCGTGCGCCACCGCGCACAACGCGCGCCGGTGTTCGCGAGCAGGTCGCTGATGCCCGCACGCTAGGCGTCTGGGCGCAAGTCCCTGCAGCGCACAGACGATTGCGGCGACCCGCGCCCTGCCCGTACGTCCAAGTTAATGCACTCTAAGTTTTTTTTAATATTTATATATTGTAACATCACAATTTCCATATTTACATTCAAGGTAATGAAATCTTGCAAATATTACAACACTATCTATTACTAATTATCCTTATAATTTAAGAAAAAGTTCGTGGTATGATTTGTGAAAATGTATCCGAGAATTTTATGTGTACATGTGAATCGACTATGTTGTTATCTCCTCGATATAATGCAGATTTGTTCAAATATTTGTTTGTATATAAATTCAATATTTCTTAAAAATATTGAGATAATTGAGATAATTTTATGTCTGACATACATACAAACAGAAACAAAAGAAACCTTACTACAAAAAACATTATCCTTATAAATTTAATCTTAAACGCAAACCTTTTTATAAGCAATTTCAATTAAGATATAAATCGCAGAAGCTTAAAAGAAACAATAAATATTTTAGAGAAAAACCAACTTTCTCTAAAAAAACTTGCAAATGTTTTAAATGTGGCGAAGAAGGCCATTATGCAAATAATTGTAAAAAGGATATAAAAATAAAGATATTCAATTACCATCAGAATGGAATCTAAATATAGAAGAAATAAAAAAAACATCAATTAATTGAAAAATCACCCACTAAATAATTGAATATTTAGGAAAAATTATAGAACAGAAAAAAATAACATTACAAGAACATATAAATTCTCTGTTGAGGAATATTTGAGTTTAACAATCTACCTCTCTAGGAGTTATCCATGATTTTTCCTACAATTATGCAATTATAAAGAATCCGTCGGACTATTTTCCCGAGAGAGAAAATCTGCTAAAATGTTAGTAAATTCAAGATTAAAAGAAATAATATAACTATATGTTCTGATGCTGAAATAAAGAAAAGATTCCAATTATTACTGCTGATTTGATATAAAGCAAAGATTCCATCCATTATGGCTGAAGATGCTTGCGACTATTATTGCTGGAAAATTACAAAAAAAGTCCCTGCTTAATCAGACTGCAAAGAAACATTATCTGGAGTTGATGAGAATCCGACTTGAACTTCAGTTAGCAATTGTTCAGTTCGTGGTCCCCATTGAAAGTATAAATTATTATCTTCTTCTGTATCAACTTCTGACAAATCTTCTTCGTCATATACTAAAATTCTTCTATTACTTTGAAACTTATAATTGTGCCTTTCTTGATAAACTGATAGTAATTCTGATAAATTCTTCTTCTGTTCATATTCCCATAAATATCCAAAAAATTCTTTTAATACTGGCTGCCCTCTAGTTCTTTGTCTGGTGAAACGCCAAATTTGATATGCCGGATAAACTAGATATTGATCTGGCTCAACAAATGTAGATATAATCTCGAACTCTAAAATTCTATCATATGGTTCTGTAAATGATATAATAGTCTTAATGATCTGAGGAAACCCTTTCCATTCATCATAATTATGTGTATCTATAATGAGTTTTCTGACAATGCCCAGCTCTATAGGGCATTCTATATGTGACGTAAATGCTACGAACATTCTCTGTCTTCCATCTGGCAGGCTGATTAATGTCTCTTTTAATAAATATGGCAAGGCTCTGTCTTCATATATGTTATCCAAAATCCTTTTTTGCAGATCCTTTGGTAATATTATTATAACTTTTCTGAGACATTCTTTTCTTTTGGCCTTTTCCATATGTGGAGAATTAATATTTTTATGTTTATATATTATTTCTAATATAAGATATAGTTTATCATATTCTTCAGGATGATATTCCTCGTATTTTCGAAGAAGATGCTGAGAAAATTGCTCCTCATTCTGAAGTTTATTTGTAATATCATGGAGAGTATATTCCGTATGATAGATATGAGATATTATTTCCCGAAGGTTATATATCAGTGAAGAATTATATTGTAATCCTCCAATTATTTTCCAAAGACTATTTATTATGATATATGTCTTTGCAAACATAGAAATATCAGGGACTTCTTTATAATTTTCCAACAATAATAGCCGTAAGCATCTTCAGCCATAATTGTTGGAATCTTTGCTTTATATTAAATCAGCAGCAATAATTGGAATCTTTTTTTTATTTCAGCATCAGAGCATCTGAAGTACAATAATAGAGAGAATATTATGCTTTAAGTCCGCTTCAAAACAATAATTCATATAAAGAAAAGATTTCAATTATTGCTGCTGATTTGATATAAAGCAAAGATTCTCTATTATTGTACTGCAGATGCTCTGATGCTGAAATAAAGAAAAGATTCTAATTATTGCTGTTGATTTGATATAAGACAATGATTCTATCAATTATAGCTGAAGATGCTTGCGGCTATTATTTTCTCTAGGTTCTCCTACTTCCATATAGATTTCTTCAATTATTTGAAGATCTTCGAATACTTCATTTTCATTTTCATTATCACTATTTGAGTATATTTCATATTCAGGTGTATAATTATATAGATGAAATAAGTCTTCTTTTTTCTATATATTTCTTGAATAGCTATAAGTTTTTCTGAAGTTGAATTATTCATATATTCTTGAATCTTTTCCTCTAAAATTTGTTTATTAGCTAAAAAAAAGTCATAATAATCTTCAAAATTTTCAAAATCTTCTAATATATTAATATATTCTATTTTATTATGAATAGATGTTAATTTTTTATTTATTGGTACGTTCATCCAATGATAATATTTTTGATTATTATTATCATCAATATTTTCTTTGAAATTATATGGTTTTTGAATTCTAGTTTCTATGGTTTTCAAATCTTCCTTTATCTTAATTAAATTGGTTTGATTTTGAATAGAAATATTATCATATATTTCATTGATCATTTCTATTATTATTTTGAAATTATTTGTTAAATTTGTTCCACTAAGTTCTTTTAAATATTTAGTTTTTATTTCTATTATACTAGATGGAATACTTTCTGTTTTTTCCATAATTTTAGTAGAGAGTTCGGATATAGATTTTTGTTTTTGATTGTTTTTTTTATCATAGTGATGACAACTAAGATCTAAAATTTTTAAGCATCTCTATAAACTAATAGCCTTAGTGAATTTATTTTGTTTGGTATCTAAGACCTGTGTTCTTACCCCACCTTTTCAGGATTGCCACAACATACACTCCATCAAACAACATACCTAGCCTATCGGAGATTCACGGGCATAATTACGGAAGAACGTATGAGTTTTAATAAATCAAATTCAAACTACAGTTTTAAAGCATGAACTTAAGGTTTTTCGATGCTAAGTTGTCATCCAGATTAAAAAAATAAATAAAAAAATTAAGCTAACATAGTGACGAGATAATAATAAAAGAAAGTTTTATTAAATATTTGCAATACTTACAACCAGAAGGGTTTTGGCTCTGATACTAAAGTAACGGAGAAAGAGATGGGAAGGAGTGATGGGAAGGAGTGAGTGTGCAACGGATGCCTTCCACAAGCCGGAGGCTCTCCGTTTTATAGATTTCAGAAAGCATCTAAATTATTATAAAGTATTGATGCTGAAATAAAGAAAAGATTTCAATTATTGCTGTTGATTTGATATAAAGCAAAGATTCCATCAATTATGACTGAAAATGCTTGCGGCTATTATTTTCCCATCACTCCTTCCCATCTCTCTCTCTCTCTCCTTCACTCTGGTATCAGAGCCAAAACCCTTCTGGTTGTAAGTATTGCAAATATTTAATAAAACTTTCTTTTATTATTATCACGTCACTATGTTAGCTTAATTTTTTTATTTATTGTTTTTGATCTGGATGATAACTTACCATCGAAAAACCTTAAGTTCATGCTTTAAAACTGTAGTTTGAATTTGATTTGTTAAAATCCATACGTTCTTCCGTGATTATGCCCATAAATCTTTGATAGGCTAGGTATGTCATTTGATGGAGTGTATGTTATGGCAATCCTGAAAAGGTGGAGTAAGAACACAGGTCTTAGGTACCAAACAAAATAAATTCACTAAGGCTATTTGTTTATAGAGATGCTTAAAAACTTTAGATCTTAGTTGTCATCACTATGATAAAAAAACAGTCAAAAGCAAAAATCTATGTTCGAACTCTCTACTAATACTTCTTCCACTATAAATTCTCATATTTCTCAACAGAGAATGCATAATATCTCATCTCCTAAAATATATAATAGAATTATATCCTTCAAGGAAGGAGCCATAACTATAGATTTTCTTGATAGATATAATCAGCAAATAATATCT
This sequence comes from Apostasia shenzhenica, assembly GCA_002786265.1. Lineage (NCBI taxonomy): Eukaryota > Viridiplantae > Streptophyta > Magnoliopsida > Asparagales > Orchidaceae > Apostasia > Apostasia shenzhenica. The sequence continues at coordinate 1,601,266 of KZ454427.1, forward strand.
TCGCTAGTAGGCAATACTAGCAATTATAAGTCTGATATTCCTATGTCTGCAAAGATATATACCATAATAAATAGTCTTTGGAAAATAATAGGAGGATTACAATATAATCCTTCACAGATATATAACATTCGGAAAATAATATTTCATATCTATCATACGAAATATACTCTCCATAAGATTTTTATATCCTTTTTTCAATTATTTGCATAATGGCCTTCTTCGCCACATTTAAAACATTTGTAAGTTTTTTTTAGAGAAAGTTGGTTTTCGTCTAAAATATTTATTGTTTCTTTTAAGCTTCTGAGATTTATATCTTAATTGAAATCGTTTATAAAAAGGTTTGAGTTTAGGGTTAAATCATTTATAATGCAGATTTGTTCAAATATTTTGTTTGTATATCAATTCAATATTTCTTAAAAATATTGAGATAATTGATGGGGAGTGGTTTTGTAATATTTAATAAAATTTAATTACGGATGTAATTATGAATGTTTAATATTAACTAAAAATATGAAAAATTTTAGTAAAACACGTAATTTTTTTTCTGAAATAAATGTTGATGTTCAATTGATTAAAATATGAGTGCTAAAATCAACAAGCTATGAGTTTTGAACATACTTTCAGCCCTAATTTTATAATCTGAATGCTATCAAATATATATATATATATATATATATATATATTAAATTCTAGATTTAAGAACACAAATGATTTAATTATATTATGTTTGTTTTATTTTTAAAATGATCATAAAAAATTATGTATTTAGGCAGAAATCCGGTAAAAAACAATTTGTATTCGGATGAATATTAAAAATAAATAATTAGTTTCTTAAAATATAATTAAGAAAATATTGTGCGAGCAGAATCCTATTTTGCAGATCCTTAGGTAGTAATGTTATGATTTTTTTCAGGCATTCTTTCTTTTTGAGTTTTTTCATATGAGGGAAATTAATATTTTTAAATTTATACATAATTTCTAATATAGAATATAAATCACTATATTGATCCAAATTTACCATTGTTCCTGCAGTTATACTTACATTTTAAATTTTAAGGAGAGATATTCTACAATTTATATTGAGAATTAAATATGCAAATATAACAATCAATTAAAATACTTTTAAAGAGAATTTACTGAAAATTAACACTTTAAACTTCATATTTAAATACAAATCTGAGATCCCTCAAATTCTAAATGCAACAATAATATCACTCTAATTAATCTCCCACAAAAGTATCCTGTTATTTATTTAGTCCTAATTTTTTTATATCTTCATATAAACAGCTAAAAGGAAAAAAAATATTCGAACATATGCCACAAAAATATAGAAATATTACACAACAACGTGAAGAATGCAATACATGAATCGAGATAGAATAATAGAAAACGATATTTTGGGTTCAAAAAATTGGAACCACTGAGTACAAAACCTTGCAAAAAAAAAAAAGGGAACCAATACACCTTTGAAATTAAAGCAGTAAAAGGTTAGCTTGAGATCAATTTACAACTTTCAGAGGTTATATAAACAGTGTTGTTATGCACAACTGTTTGATTGTTTACTACTACTACTATTAACCATCAAAATCAAAAACATTGCAGTAATAACATCTTGATTAAAGTTTGTTCTTCAAATTGGAGAAGGATGTTTTGAGATCATTGCGAAGATTTTCCTAAGAGATTGAGATCTTTGACGCGCTGAGATTCCACAGCTGCCAAAAGAGTAGATGGTTTGAAGGAAAAAGTGTGAGACTCACAAATATCACTGTATTTATTTGATTTTGAGTCGACTCATTCTCTTTTAGCTCGAAGTTAATTAATAGTCTCGAAAAAAAAAATTAACCCAACTCAAATTTGACTATATATATAGCATACCAAATACTTATGCGCATCCATTGTAGAAAATAAAATCTACAGATTTCTCACCTTTCATTATAAAATAGGAATCATCTCTTCATAACTACTCGTGTAATATTTTTTAAAAGAAAATTAATTTATCTATAACTAACTATGCCACGTGTATGGTCAAGATCTTTCGGTCGTATAATTTAATTTTTATAATGGATGCACATAAATCAAACTCATATAGAATATGCCTTTAGGATTCTACGATATGTATACATAGTTTTTAACGTAAGCGTGTGTTGACAATTCAAATCAACTTGAAATTAACTCGTACTCTAATAAATTCTAATCAAGTCAAATTAAACTCAGATGGAAATTAAGTATTTTGGTTTCGAGTTGAGGGAACTTGCTTGAAATAGAGTTGATGTCAGCCCTATCTCACTCACCTATGATTATGATTGATCTATTCAAAATGAATGCAATTTATTCATCTCACCTTCCTCGATTGAAAGGCGGATAGCTCTTTTCTCCAGCTCAATGGCATGCTTGTTTAGGTCCTCAACTGGGTATGTTCGAAAATCTGGCACCATTTGAAAAATGTTAGTGATTGAGTTATGTGTTCATACTCAGTAGTATTACCAGTGACTTACAATCTGCATAATCCTTTAAACCTGACTGCTGCAAGTTCTTCAGGTATTCTTGGAGCCTGTTGAACCTTTCAGACCAATAATTACTACCCTCCCTCTCACGTTCAACATGGATTGCGGCTCCATCTGCAGATTTGCTCTTATCATCCTTCGGATTCTCAGGTTGATCCGGCCGAAAATCAGTTCTCTCGGTTTCGTTGCTTGATTTCAGTAACATAGGTGAACAGGAAGCATCGTTGGTCGAAGCAACATTTGAGTTTCTGTGCTCTGTCTCGAGCTTTCGACGAACATAGACAAGATGCCGAGGTGAAACATTTGAAGAAGAGCAGTTGACTTGTTGCCTCTTGCTACCAACTAACTTCGTTGAATCTGGATTGGCTCCGTCTTCAGTAGGTAGAAGAGAACTCACTGCAGGCTCCATGATGTTTCTTGATTCATTTGACTAGTTCCTCTGAGGAATGATTCTGACAGTACAGTAATTGATTGGTGGCTGAAAAATGGCTGTTTGGAATGTTTGAGGCAAAAATGATTCACAATCCACTGCCTTCATCCACTTGGCTACAATCAACTTCTAGTCAAGCAAAGAAAACGCTGAAGCAAAAGAAATAGAACAGTAAGATGCTGAAAAAGGATGGGAAATTCAAATTTTATTATAGAAGAGAGAATTCCATTAAAACGACGATTTCAGTTAAGAATCTTTGGAAAATAGTGGGGATGGTTGAGGCGAAACAAACGTTATTCTGATTAGCACAGATCTTTGATATCCTCATCAACAGCCTCACAAAAGACGTTTAAGTGAATATAAACTATTCATTGTCGAAATTTGCATGAGATCTCAGTTCTGTTTTATAACACCCATTTTAGAACGAACTTGTTTTACAATGATCTTATTTCCATTGTAAAAGACCACTTTAGTTACAGTAATGGAAAAAAATCCTCAATAAGTGGATATGTTCTAAACATATTGACGTGCAATTGTAGGCTTCACTTATCCTTCAGCTACGAATGGTAGTTGAAGGATCAGTGAAACGCACCAAATTTATGCAGGTTATCTCAAAGCTTTGGAGCACATAATCATCCTCTTGAGAAAATATAAATCTTCCAAAAAACAGTAGCAAAAATGCTTCCACCAAAAGATTTTCAGAGCCATTGTATATGATTTAACAAACAAATAATAATGATTCAAGAAACCTTATACATGAAAGTGTTCTCATAGCTCAAAGTCTTGTCAAACAATGTCCGTACCTTAAGATAAAGGTTTTTTCAGAAGTAACTTCTCCATTAATAAAGTATGAAAATAAAAAGTAAAGTAAGTTTGAGGTGATGTATCTTAGAGATACATTATGTTATTAAAACTACATTGCTTGACTTATAACTGACGCCGATTGAGTCTTGTCAAACAATGCTCATACTTTGAGGATTCAAATAAAAAGTTTTAATAACTCCTCCATTAATAATATATGAAAAAAACAATAATAAAACATGTTCAAGATGATATATCTTTGAGAGAGATTATGTTACTAAAACTACATTGTTTGACTTATTAACTAATGTCGATTGAGTTCTTTTAAACAATGCTCTTACATTAAGATAGATTTTCATAGCAATAATTCTTCTTCAAATAATAGATAAGAATAAACAATAAAACAAGTTTGAGATAATGAATCTTCGAGCTTGCTTGGTCCTCATACCGTTTTGGTCAAGTCTAATATCAAAATGATCACCTATTAAAACATAATAGCAAATAACATTATTTTCAATACAACCATCAACAATAATCTTAGTGCTAAAGTATAAAGCACCGATACTTCGTAAAGCCTAACATATTTATATTGTATTTGTATCAAATATCGATACTTCTCGATACTCCACCAATACTTACTAGATATGCTACATAGCATATCAATTTTTATTTTTAATTTTATTATTTAAAATTTGATACTTGTCCAATATTTGTCTGATATTTTTCGATACTTCTAATTAGAGAAAAATGTTGGAACAATTAATCCGGCCTATACAATAGAAAATAAAAAAAACTCATACATAATACACAACTCATGCATAGGCTTGAACATTAAAATTGAGAAAATGATATATTAGACTCACACAATTAAGATCACAGAGAGCTTCATATATGCTAGTGTTTCGGTAGCAGAAAAAGATTAAGTATCCTTAAGTTGCTACATCACTTATTTTAGCCAACACCTTTTTGTAGTTTTTATAGATGTTGGTGACATTGCTGTTTTATCTACATTAATCGATACTTTGTTAAACATCGATTATATTTTCTTTTTACTTTAATAAAACTTGTACTACAAAAATAATAAGACTTTGACTTTTGTTATTTTATCTATTTATTGAATCTGAAACTCGAAGAAATGAAAACATGCATTTACCTTAATTACGCCAATATATTTGAGTTCAGGTGATAACATTTGTGTTATTATCAATTATATCTCGTTTACATCAAGTTAATTGATTTGTGTTAGATTTAAATTAAAACTAAATATAATATATATATATATATATATTTAAACTCTCATCTCACTTCGATAATCTGTGGCAAATTAAGAAGTAATTAAATAAACTTTATGATATTATTTTAAATTTAAGATTTTTTTTTTTAAATTCAATAGTTGTTAAAAGATATTTTTTATTTTTTTCAAGTTGAATTATCCATAATATTGTTTTTAATAGTATCAAGAATATTTGAAAAAATATAATTAATTTGAAAAAAGTTTTAAATGATGTTTTTGAAATTCATATTAATAAGGTGTATAAATTATTTTGATCTACCATGGAGCTACATCTTATATATAAAAATATGGCGTATTATATAGGTATATATAATAAGTACATCCTGACGTATCCGTATCCTACTATTTTTAAATTTGTGGTATCGCCATATCTATATCACCGTATTGTACTCATCTTCATAAATGCCAAAGACATTACATTACTAAGCTACATCGTTAGAAGTTATGCCGATGTACAATAACTATAAAGGAATTTCTATTAGACAATAATCATACTAGCATCGACAGACCCTTCTCTTGAGTAAGACCCCAAGGTCAAGGCATGATACTCAAACATGTACATATTTCATCTAATATAAAAGCACTCCAAAGGGAGAACTGTAATTTTCACTTGAAACCCAAATTTGGTTTAGTTTGCCAGGTTTAAAAGGACCTTAAAGATCAGACTCTTCATAAGGAGTTCAGGAGTTAGGATCCAATGTAGATGTTGTGTTCCTTAATAGTAAAGATCATACTTGCTTGGACTTCCGTAAGTGCAATTTGAACTTCACAAACAACAAAAAATAACTAACCAACACTAGTTTTAAATTATCAATGAAAAAATATATATATTTTTATAGTGACAAAATTGAAAATAGCAATCTAATAGGAAGCAATCTGGAAAAATTAACTAAAGATCCTAAAAAAAGAATATTATCTTCAAGAGGATCAGATCTCAAAAGGTATAACAACACCACAAGCACTTACAGTTACAAAACAAGTAAATACATAGAAGGAAAAAGAAAAGCACAAAAAGCTTATTCTTTTTTGGCAAGTCATGGAGTTTAAAGAATTAAATTATGTTTATCTGACAAAAAAGAAATTCAATAGAACGCAAGGTATATCAATGGTATGCTTGAATAACTAGTGAAAAAATTGCCATATACCAGTTGGAAATACATATAGCACATAAAATTAACAAAACAAAATTGAAATGACAGCAAGCATGTATGCAATAAGCTATGTTTCAAGACTGAGTCAAGGATGTCAATAATCAGGCATAGCTCAAGTCAGCCCCCAACTGATAGAGAAAACATTATTTTAACAAATGGCGAGGACTTGGACAAAGTTTGGGGGGGAGGGGGGGGGGGGGGGTTGGGGGGGCACCCACTAATGAAACTCTCCCAAATACATGTAAAAAAAACATGCAATAGCAAAAGCAGCATCCGAAATACCATAAGCCAAGATTGGCTAATGGTGCACTGGTCCTGGTCCCTAAGGCCATCACAGGCAGTAGGATTCAAGTTGCAAGATATAGGTGCCATCTAAAATACCATTACGTGTAGGATGATCTGGAATTTGAGACACTATAGAGGATAATGCTGACTAAACAACAATAATACTGACGTTAAAGTTGATCTGCATGATGATGCTTACTTAGGAAGAGATACTCAGCCCACTGAAGATCCCTATATGCTGCTTCAAATGTAGTAAACTGAGATAGCCAGGCAGGTGGGTCTTGTTCTCCGGAGATGGCATTCGTGCTGATACTCGACAAATGCAAGGAATCATGAAGTAGGAGAGAGATGCTCAGAAAGATCTTCTAGAGCATGTCCTTGGAGAAGATGCACTTGAAAAAGGGGTGTTTGTGGGATTCGAAAGAAGCACCACACAGAGTGCACCCACTAATGAAACTCTCCCAAATACATGTAAAAAAAACATGCAATAGCAAAAGCAGCATCCGAAATACCATAAGTCAAGATTGGCTAATGGTGCACTGGTCCTGGTCCCTAAGGCCATCACAGGCAGTAGGATTCAAGTTGCAAGATATAGGTGCCATCTAAAATACCATTACGTGTAGGATGATCTGGAATTTGAGACACTATAGAGGATAATGCTGACTAAACAACAATAATACTGACGTTAAAGTTGATCTGCATGATGATGCTTACTTAGGAAGAGATACTCAGCCCACTGAAGATCCCTATATGCTGCTTCAAATGTAGTAAACTGAGATAGCCAGGCAGGTGGGTCTTGTTCTCCGGAGATGGCATTCGTGCTGATACTCGACAAATGCAAGGAATCATGAAGTAGGAGAGAGATGCTCAGAAAGATCTTCTAGAGCATGTCCTTGGAGAAGATGCACTTGAAAAAGGGGTGTTTGTGGGATTCGAAAGAAGCACCACACAGAGTGCACTGCATTGGGCAACTGAGTTTTGAAAGATAGTGAACCTCCACTTACACTTCTTATACTAGATGTCATCCACATTTTCCATAATAAGATGTCAAATAGTGAGCCATAAAGGAATTTGAAGGAGTTGTTCCCAACTTTCCAGACAATAGCATCTTTTTCTAGCAGCTTTCTTGAATACAGGAGATGTGAGATTCGATAGCATTGTCAATGTTTATAAAATTGTTAGTTCAATAGGTGATAGCAAGACAACATGGATTTCAAATCATAGTAATAATCAACCGTCCAAGAAGATCATAGAGACAAATGAAAAAGTCTAGCCATTGTTAAGTTAGTACTCACATTTAGCCTTGAGCTCCAATCTATCCACCAAGATAGCCTTCCACCATGCAGAACCACTCTTCCCCAACATGCTCCAAAAGTTAGACCAAGCAGAGTACTTATGCCGCATCCACGAAGACTAGAAATATTTTGAACTAAGAATACTCAAAACTGCCTCTAAGGGGTTGTTTGGTAGAAGTATGTTTGGTGGTTGGAATGTGTTGTTCTAGGTATAGAGAAAGAAAACAAAATTTAATGGAATGATGTGATATAAAGTATTTTAATATTAAGGTTTGTGTTTGATGTGAAATAAGTTGATTTTGTAATAAAAAGTATATAAGATATGAAATAAAGTTAATTTTAATATTAGAATTTGTGTAGTACATGAAATAAATATAAGGCAATAAAACTATATAGTGTTACAGGAACTAGGTAGTCGAACACTTCAACAAGAAAAGCTAACCTTAGGATTGGAGGATATAAGTGGGCAAAATGGAAAAGCACTTTCAAGGCTAGGAAAAGATAAGACCTAGTTCATAACTTCAATAAGGACTATATACTATGATTATGAATGACTATGTTAAGATGATCTTTGACTAGAAGGCAACAGGAATAGGTCCAAATATAAAATTACTGAGATGATTTTAGGATGGTTGTGAGGAGAGTTCGAGGCATCATCGACTTAAAGAGTTATCCAAAGCACAAAAGGAGTCAGTGACAATGTTAAACAAGAATGAAGGTAAGTGGAAAGCCCTGTTGTACTGCCCAAGATCAAAAAAGCCTAGAAGTGTCTTATAGCGACCTAGTTCGAAGAAGGCGAGTAAAACCTCTTGGCAAACTTCTAGGATGACAAAAATATAGCACTCTTGGCTGGCTTCTAGGTGGAGCGATTCAAGAATGAAATTCCCACATCAAAAAGGGATGGTATTTCCTGAGCTATGTAAGTAATAACATGGGCTTATGATCTTGAGGTACCTTTTGACAGCAAAATTGTGAGACTCAGTATAGGAACTCTATAGTTAAGTATGTTTGAGTGAGGAAAGTACTAGAATAGGTAACCTAGGAAGTCCTCATGTTACATCAATTTTCAAGCCAAAGCAAAACACTACCTCAACGTCTAGTTGTTACACATGTCATAGAGTTGAGTCCTCATGTTAACTCAAGGTGCACACCCTTATCCATCCAACAAAAACCTTTGACCTCTAGCCAAAGGTACAAAGCTTCTCCATTCACAGTCAGACGTCGTGCATATGTCAACCTTCACATTTAAGGCACTTTAGAGGATCCAGCTAAACTTCTATGCTATCTTAAGGGCCAAATGAACACTGTCATGAAGGTTCCTCTCTTTGATGCAACCTGCTCGCACCATATGAATTATATCTAAGTAATGCTTTGGAGTCTATAAGCAAGAATTTTCGCAAATTCCTTGTATATGAAGTTGCAAATTCCTGATCCGGAATCCTAGAAGCACTACTGAATCTAATAGTACAAAAGACCATTCGGTTATTCATTTTGCTATAAAGGAATTTAATATTATTTTCCCATCATGATGCCAGCGCACCTGGCACCTTTGCATGTTGAGATACCTGGGATTGGTTTTGTTTGTTGAGCTAAATGAGCTCCTGTCTACGGGACCTTCCCACTTCAACAACTAGTGATGCTAGGCTTAGAGCAATACTATTGTGGATCTCTATGAAATCCTCCAAGTCTACACAGAACCAGATAACGATGAAAATAACATTCCATCTCTTAAATATCTCAATGCATATTAAACTAGTCTTTATACCTAAAGATTAAAGTTCTTCATAAAACGATAATACACTTGACTAAATCATAGTCTATTTCAAACTTCGTGATGCCTATTCTTTAATAAGGCACATTCTTTCTGTCTCGCATTTTCAAATGAAATGGGTAAAGATATGCTTGAAAATTGTGATATTAAATTTCGACATAACTAAGTTATTAGTCAATAAAAATGAGTTAGATTTGAAGTTCTCTCTGACATGCCTATTGAAAATTTGATGAGCACATTCTCTCTAACATGGCTATCCTTATTGCTTTAAATTCATTGAGTCAGATTTGAAGTCTAAAAATTTTACTAGGTTTCCTGCCATAATTATTTCCAATAATACTTAAATTTCTCAATGATTTTTTATTTCATCTCTTCAATTAGAACTAAATCAATTAATCTAATAAAGTAAATAATTCTCACTGAAATAGCGTATACAGTAATTAATTAGGTCAAATAAGATTTATACCAAATAAAAATTCAAACACCTATAAAGTGATCAGTGGTAGGTGGGATAAATATTGTAAATGGATGTGAGGAGTCCAGGAGGAGTCGATAGTGCGTTTCCGTGAGGTTGGAGGCAAAACTCTCATAGAAGGGACAACACAGTCACGAAGAGCCGGACAAAGTGAAGGACTAGTGAGAGCCTGTGAATCGCATAAGTATGGGATTGGAAGGAGTGATTAGCCAGCACATGAGACTCAAAGTTATGAACAATCGAGTTGAGGCCAACTAGGCCCTAATGTGCTCGAAACGCAACGATGTGATCACAAATTCAAGGATTAGAAACGATAATGCGCGTAGGAAGATAGCATCTAGTGTGTGGTGATGCGAAAATCATTCATGACACAGAACCATATAAGCGCCACTATCGAAGATGGGGTAAAAGCAAATCACAGAACTTTGGCAATGTAGCGCTATTGTACGACTAGGAGGTCGGTTGAATGATGATAAAGTGAGTTTAATTCTATCAACTATTCATTACAAAAGTAGACAGGTTCTATATATAGAGGCTCCACTATATTAAATTTTGGAAACATCAAACAAATGTAGCAAAATGAAATGCCAAATATAATAAAAATAAATTATAAAAATATGATGAGTATTCATTTTCTAATAAGCTCAAAATCCTTAGTCAAATTAAATTTGCATCAAATCAATCTGGGAATAATCAAACAAATCAAACTAGTTTGTAATTGAATTGTCAATCAGTATCGAAGGAATATGAAAAAAATTGCAGGCATGTTAACGGGTGTCCCCACCACCTACATAGAATGAACGCGATGTTGAATGGTTCCTCACCATTAGTATTCATTCAAATCTATCTTTTTTAGGGATCATGTTGAGTGATCATATTCAAAGCACTATAGTTCTGCCACCAATTGACCATATGGCTAATTTAAATCCCTTCGAAAGGATCCTCTTTATAGGAAAACTTAAATGAGATAATGCTTTTGTGTAGCACATAGACATCAAGGTACCACAAGGCTCCAATTCCCTATAGCTTTCACCAAATGGGCATGCATAGTGTAGTAGTCAATATAATGGCAAACAAGTGAGCATGTCCATTAATATTCAATTTCTGTAGCCTCCTCAGAAGAAACATAAACTGCACAATTGTGACAAACAAGTACTCCAGTTGCTATGAGGGATTTGCTTTACAACTGAAAAAATATTTCCATTCAATTATTGTAGGCATGGGGGGTTTCTGGTTGTCATACAAATGGCCACTGGTAGATATTGTTGGGGAGCTGGTTGTCGTGGTCGTGGAAGAATGGAGGGCAAGCCCCTCTTCCATAGAGTAGAAGCAGCCATTGAGCTGCTCACTTGATTTTGAGGAAGATAAGTACATACTAGGAGCTTGAGAAAGTGGAAGGGGACAACTAGAGAAGCAAAAAAAAAGGTTGACTAGCATATTTGTGCCTTCATCTTATTCATCGCTTTTTTTTTTCTTTATCAAAATAAAAAAAATAATGAGGTTTAAAGTATTCCAAGTACACTTAGCATTTTTTATTATTTTTTGTTAAGTAGAATGAGTTCAAGCTAATATTTCTAGCATTTATAGCATAAGGATAAAAGAAACAGAGACTAAGAGGTATTAGGAGACAAAACACCAATCAAAACAAGTAAAACTACATGATCAATATACACATTTATAGAAATAACATCATTGGGATACACAGTATTTGTTAATGGAACACAACACCCCAAGCAATAAAGTATAACTATACTCATAAAAATAACCGATAAACAAAAAGTTTCAATATTTTATGAATTTATTGACAAACTTGAAAATTGATATAACAGCAGTATGTAGAGCACCATTGACGTAGTCATTTAATATATAGAGAAGATAATAACAAAGTAGGAAAGTTAGTATGAAAGTTTACCATCACACTACTTGCAAACAAAATTTGTTTCAGTAATGGATTGCATAAATGCTTTTACTTTAATAAAAATGCATAAAAGGGAAAGAAATTGAGATCTTTAGTCTAAGGGATATCAAAAATAGAAAAGTCCAGATTCATATCTTTCTGCACAAGTAGTAAGTGATCTCAAGAACTTTTATCAACATGAAAAAACCTAAAAATCTAGAAAAAGCAATCAAATAAGGAATGTGATGCAAAAGTTCAATTTAGAACAACTTGTCAAATAACAAAAGAAACTAACAAATATAAGATTATGAATTACAAGTCTAACTTCAATATTCAGTTAGCAATTCATCATTAACAAATAATGATGTGATCCCATTAGTGCTTTAGATATTATGAAGGTTTGAGATGCTCTAGTCATTAGAAATCAAAGGAGACAATATTAGAAAACATAGTTTTGTTTCAAAACCAGTAGACCACCTATGTTGTACAAACTCAAACAATGGAAATAGACCACAGGGAGAATAGTTCTATTATCTTCTATTGTCATAAATTGATCTCAATTATAATAGAAAATCAAATTCTAGTATTCGGATGTAAATGACAAAACAAAATGTTTTTAAGCCAACATAGCTCCTTTTACAGTAGTTCATTTCCTTATTTTTCTAAATACATTACACCTTCCAAAGCTTCAATGAGACAAATGAGATATATTTTTGAAATAACATCACTCATTCACCTCTAGCTAAAACTAGAATATCACTAGCCTTATCTCAACTACTTGAGTCAACTTTGTGATATCTCACTACTCCCTATATCAGCATCTCAACACTTTCTCATTCTAACTCCCCCGATTTTCCTCTCATGGTCAACTCTCCCACACTCATATTCCCTCTTCCACTAAGCATCTCTATCTCCCTCACAGACATCACGCCAACCTCTTTTAGCTCTTCCTTGATCTCTATTTATCCTTCTTAGTTACTGCATGTGGCCGTCAACCACTACTGAGGGGTAATCTTCGTTGGCCATAAACCACTCTCCTTTTTCCCTCCCTCAATGTCTCCCCCCTATGTTCGCTCTCCTTTCCTACATCATGCTTTCTGCACACTATTGGAGAAGTGGTCTTACAGCAATGCTTGCTAGCCCATTCAACGAACACATGCGAACAAAGTTAATCATTGTTGGTCATTAGCATCACTCCATCATCAACGGAGAAGGTGATTAGAAAGAACTCGAATCAAGCTTCCTAGAAGTCCATCCACTAGTGGTGGATGAATGAGAGAGACCATCCACAACCTAGAGCAAAGAATAAAAAGGAAGAAAGAAGAAGAAAAGAAACAAAAAGGTAGAAAAAATAAAAGAGAGAGAAAAGAGAAAAAAATATACAAAATCATAGATAATTTCATTTAGGACATTAAGCATTCTAAGTCTATCGACTCAATTTAAAAAAGGTCATACAGGTATTTGAAACCACCAAATATTACACATAAGTCCTTTGCTTAGAGAATATATTTTTATGTTCTGGACCTAAAAATGAAAAATTCATCATCTATTTAGACTTAAAAAATTACTAACCTATGCCTATGTAACTTCTAAATAATGATGAAAATATTAAAAATTCTAAAATATCTTTATAATTAAGGTATTCTAAAAGTTCTCCTATACAAGGGTATTGGTCGGTTGACTCATGTCGATATCTAGAACTCTTGTGATAAAGGAAAAGCTTCCGTTAAAGTCCCTGGGAATCATAAAAATAATTAACATTCAAGGGAGTCCAACCTATGGTTGTCAATCCTCCGCTCTCAATGGAGTCCAAGTATCCCGAAATTAAATCTATGTTGGGTATCCCCTTTTATCAAACATCTTCAATATTTTACTTACAACATCTATACTTAAAATTACATACAAATTTTAATAAGAATATTAATCTACACAAAAGATCTAAAAAAACTTAGACACCAATATGCTCCTACAAAAACTTAAACTATTGGGCTAGAGTCATTAAGAGTTGAATTGATAAATGTGTCCAGAAAAAAGCAATCTCAAATAGCATGCTCGGTCCCCTAGAGTGGAAATTAAAACACAACCTTGCTCCTACTTGAGCCTAAACCACTTGGTTATGGTCATGGCTCGAGCGCAATGTCGGGGAATTACACTTGTAATCCGTCGAAATATCAAGACATATTACATAGAACTCTCATAGTTGTTATTACCCCATGCCTTGCATCGCCACTACTGTACCACACAAGGCAACACCCTCCTAAACCAACCAGAAATGATTTTAAGTTCAATTTGAACTTGGTATCGTCCCATATTAGATTCACTTAATGAACCTATACCTTGACATAGCAATTGTATCTCCAATTCCCAAATGGAATAAGTTAGAATCTGCCAAAGAATCAAGAAGCTGGGCAAAACATGAACCACTTGACCAAAAAATGACATTATTCAGTAAGAAATGTAGTTAGGCTGAGTTTAGCAAATAATACACACCTAAGGGACTTGCCATCCCATCCATCCCAGTTGATAGATCCTAAGGAATCACCATGTAGCCATTAACTTAAAAAAGCATAAGTGAATTGAACTCAACTCGTAAATCCCCAGACTATGAAACTATAGAATCTTGACAAGGTTTACAATCTTCTCCTAACCAATTTAATACTGAAGACAATTCTCAGTCACTCATCAAACAAATATTGGACATTTGACTCTTCGCAAGTTCTATTCTCCAATAGAAGAGGTAATTAACCATAGGAGCTTGCACCTGTAGGAAGCCTTTGAACTCAGAATCTAGAAACATAAATGTAATCCCTTTAGGGTGAATTCTAGTAAATAATCTACCTAATGAAAATGCAAGTGTAGTTGAAAACTCCCATTAATTCACAACATTTTTTAGAAGAAATAATTCACTGCATTCTTGGAGCAGAGAATGTGTATTTCTTGCCCTTTGTTCTATCATTCTCACCCATAACTTCATGTAGGGCTCATAAGTTCTACTCTAAACTAACAACAATTTTGAAATCCTATATTCTTAAATAGGGTACTCAAACACTTCTCCAATCAATAGATATTCTTACTTTTTTGAATTTATTAAAAGATTGGTAAGACACAATTCTTTTATCTCTCGTGACTCCAAATCTCAATCGGTACCTCAACTAGTCATAAAGATAAAAAAATAGAATAAGCAAAATATTCAATTACAAAACATAGAATGGGTAAATCAAAAACCCATAGACAGCATCTATAATAGGATGGGAAAAGATTGTATCTAGGAACAATCTAACATCAACTCAAATAAGCAAACTTCAAATTTCAGGATCCATGCACAAATGGTAAAGGAAGGCAATTCCAGTTATCATATGCGTAAAAGCTGAGCATCAAGGAGTCATTCCAGATTGACACATTATTACTAGACAAATAAGAACCAAACTCAATAGCGCAGAAGGGACTTCCCAAATTATAAATTTAAGAGCCAGAAACATATGGATTAGTCATTAGAATGGACTTTACTTTAACATAAAGGTTCAGCACATAATCTCATACCACATTCAATAAACAACCATGATCAAACTTGTGCTTCAATGTATCAAACTCTCTAATTGTGCATAAACATACAAGCAAAGTTTACAGAAAAATTTGACCCACTGTGGCACATTATTTCTTAGCTTAGATTGGCACCAAATTACTTAGGTGGGGACATGATCAGTTCTCTTTTCGTGTAAAAAAGGTTCAACCATTAGATCAAGTCTTTTCCTTAAATTTTTCGGTTATCCAATCTGGCACATAAAATATCCACTGGATTGTTGATTAATTTCAGCACTTAAATACACAGCAAGGTTCATAACTCACGTAGGAAATCTTGAAGAGGCCGATTGCTCTCCTAGAGAAAGAATAGGTCACAAAAATGATGAAAGTAATTCTGGATCAACATATTAGCAATGCAGTTACAATGAAGTCTTTCATCTTAAAGCTATGAAAATAATTGAATCATTGAAAAATGTAACTTTATCTCAAAAAAAACCAAAAATTAAGGAAGAAAGGAAATGATTTTGCCTTAAGCATTTCGAACTTCACTAGAAATACTTCTATGAAATGTCCAATAGAAGAAATCTGGATCCTATTCCTCTCATATGATCCATTGATGAAGCTGACATAATTCCAATTAATATCTTCTACCAGAGTCATCACACCATAAACAACCCCACTAATCGCATTGCAGATCAAATCAACATGCGAAACTGAACTGAACAAGGAACTAGACCTTGGGGAAGTATTTGTACACTGAGAGAACGACACAAATCCATAACATTCAAGCACCCGTTGCAACCAGACACCGAGATCATGAAACTTCCACAATAACCTCATTGCAAATCAAACAAAAACATAAAATTTAACACAACAAGGAAATCAAACCTAGAGAAATATTTGCACAGAGAAAGAACAACAAAGCAATCCAACAAAATTTCCCTCCTTTTCAATTGCAAAGGAATGAGGAGCTAAACACATTAATGGAAGACAATACCAAATAGCCCGACTCAACCCGCGAACTGCAAACACAATTGGAACGGGACAGGACGGTCAAATCCCAAAGGAACATATGAAAGAGAAAGAAGAGAGATGAGCAGATTACCATTGTCCTGAAGGCATTAGGATCGTCCCCCTAAAGGCCTCAAGCGAGCGAGAAGGCAGCGAGAAACGAGGAGAGAAGGTAGGTTTCAAAAATAACAGAAGCTTCGCTCCAACGGATGAAAAAGTACCCTGCTGTAGTCAGCAGCTTCCAAAGCCTGCCCTTTTAGGATAAATTTGCTAGGGGTCCCTGAGGGTTAAAGTTTATTACCGTTAGGCCATAATGTTTAAATCAAGATAAAGTTCCTCCCTTTCTCTCCAAAAAAAAAAAAAAAATCTTAAATAACTTTTTGATAACAAATTTTGGTTCAAATCTTTATTTTAACTCTATATGACAGCACTAAATTGTGAGCCACTTAGGTGAAACACATAATTACAGTATTTAAAATTATAAATTTAAGTTTCTATTATTTAAATATATTATTTTTGTTGAGAAAAAATTTACTTTATTAAAAATTTATTTAAATATTATTAGTTTGTTTTAAAGTTATAATTTATGAAATTAGAAATAATTTAATTTCCTTTAAGTTTAAATTTAAAAAATAATAAAACAAATCGTTGATCTAATTATTGATTTGAACGCCACCCAACCAGGCCCCACATCCAAGCAGGACTAATTTTAAACTATCACATAAATTCAGAAATCTAAATGAAAATTGATTGATAACTCAAGGACCTAGACATAAAATTCAACAATCATGGACCTATACACAAGGGATGTATACTTTAGGAACTTATTACCAATTTATCTTTATTTTAATTAATATTCTCAGACCTGCACCTCACAATTATGCTTTAAAACTCAAAAAACGCTTTAATTTTTAACTCAATTATAAATTTTTAAAATGAAAATCACATATTTTGAATTGAAAGTATATAAATATGTGTTACAACTTACAACTATATATGGCACGCATTAATTTTTATCAAATAAATTATATATATTTATATACACTTAGAAAATTTTGATAATTAAATAAATGAAATATGAATTTTTTAAAATAAATATTTTAATTAATTAATTAACAAATAAGTATAATTACAAAAAATAATAATAAAGAGAGCATATTTCTAATGTCGTTAAGCAGAAATTGCCCGTTGAACAGAAGTTGCTCGTTGTACAGTGAGCATTGTTTAACGGGCAACTTCTGTTTTTATTAGTTTTTTTAATTAAAAATTATTTAATTATTTGAAAAATATCATTTTAATTCTTCTTATGTCATTTTTTATGTAATAAATCTTAACATTAAATTTTATATTCTTCAACATAATATTACTTTAAATTTAGAAATAAATTTATATGTATTTTATCTTATTTTTTAATTATAAATTTCGTATTTTATAAATTTTTTATAGATTAAAAATCTCGAAATACGATAATATAAATTTTTTATTTTTATTCATGTTCAATCTGGCAAGTCCTCTGTATTGATATTGACTTTTTTTTTCTTTTGTTTGTTTTATTGCTTAAACATTCACATCTGCATTCTGACATGCTTTAAATTTACAATGAAAAAATTATAAAAAAGTCATTAAAACATAAATGAATTTTTGTATTTGACTTAAAATTCATAATGAATTAAAATGTTATAATATCATAGTATACAAAATATATACATCATCTCTGATGATGTCTTCCTTTTCTTAGTGGTATAGCGTCACTCCTAGGTGTGTACGGATCTGAAGCCCAACATCATCGTCGATAGAGTGCAAGCACATGTGTATCACCATCGTCATCATCATCCTCAACAATCTTCTTGCCATTGCTCTATGTTGACTGGCGATGCCAAAGGAACATCAAATGGAGTCTCATGATACTCGAAGTGAGAATAAGTACTCGAACAGCTAGGGTCGTACTGTGATGTACAAGATACCGGATCAGAAGATGACTTTCTGACGAGTTCTCCAAGTGTAAAGAACTCCTGCTCCTATGGACTATACGACCTCTCGGTCAAATTATGCGCATGCCCAACAACTTGAGGGAAGTGAAGTTGTGCACGAAACTAATTACACAGTGACATAAGTTTATCTCAAGAGTCTATTCATATACTCAGACTATTGTTGGTAGCTGAACTGATACATCACACGATTTAAAAGATGCTACTCAATAACCACCCAAGCTATAAATGGCATTCATATCGAGTAAATTGTTGATCCAGCACTACAGAAAAGGCTACAAAATACCTAAAAAAGATCAGCATTATATGGTGTCCACGTTACTTAACTCTGTTATAACATATTGATTTCATTATGGTAAAATAAGAGGAGTACATGGTATGGAGCTTGCCTAGTGACACACCACCTGATAATATAAATGTTATAAAAAAAGTTAGATGCTTCGAATAATTAAAAAAACTATTAATATTTACGTAAAATTTTCTATAACAGAGTGGCTTCTATACAAGCTAGTCCAATGATAACTATCTAGTGCGTCGACCTATATGTAATAGCTCTCAAGTTAAATCTACAAAAGATGCAAACAACCAACAACAGTAGAATGTGTAGACATAATTGTACTAGATAATTATCTGTAGAGCTGTGCTAATACTGCAGATCTAAGAGATAAACCACCAAATTATCGGTAATTCTCGAGCAGTATAGGCCGCTGGAGGTGAATCTCATAGCTTGAGATGTCAAGAAGAAGAAAATAACTCAATAAATATAATATATATGCACAAGTATATCATGTCAACTCTAAAGATGCAAGTCTAATTATTTATAGAACTGCCATAATAAATAATGTAGAGGCATACATGAAGAAGAAGTCACCTGTTGCAGGGGCAACTTCTTAATTGAATGAAAAACTTTTGCATAATAGCGTCTCCCTAACGATATATGAAACATGCTTTCTTTATTAATTTTTTTAATTATAGTTAATTTATTAAACAAATATATTTTTAAAAAAATTATAGTTAATTAAACAAACATATTTTTAAAAAATCATCTAAATGAAATACACCATTAATGAGATAAGCATTTGTGTTTGACGTAAGATTCGAGTTCATAACTCGGAAAACAAATTTAGAAACTCGAGTTAAGCCAATCTACTCAAACTAACATTGGTGCTGACTATCAAAAGTTTTTTTTTATCAGCTCAGTTAGATAAGATGCAACTTTTGATTAATTTAACTTGCTACAATTTTAACGTTGGTAAATCTAAAGTGAGATTGCTAAATATAAAAGCAATAATTCTTTAAATCTTTTGACCAATAATAACATATAGAAATTCATCTAAGTCACCATTGAGGGATTACAGACTGCAACACGAGCCAATCTAATAGTAAGAAAGTGCAAAAAAAACAGAAAATAAGAGATAGGCCAAAACTACAGGGCACGTAGACGATTTAAAAGCTCACTCTCTCGACTACAAAATGAAAGAGTTACACGAGATAAATCAAGGGCGACCACACGAGAAAACTAGCAGGGGGACACAAATTTTTCGGAGTCCACTTCTCTTCTTACATTTAGACTACAATTTAAGTATTTTTTTCTTCTTCTTTATAAAAAAAATTAAAAAAAAAAAAGAAATTTCATTCATATTTGTAACTCAACTTGGGTATTTTTAAAAGAGTTTAAAAAAAATTCTTAAAATTTCTTGAGCTGTCTCAAATCCCCATTTGAGATTTGAGAGACAAAACTCATTTCCCCAGAAGCTTTCTAAGTTATCAACAATACCAATAGATTTTCTTGGCAACTATTGATCATCAACATGCTGAAACTCATAAGATTTGCATTGTTAACGTTTCTTGAGATCAATTGCCAAACTTGATCGGGTCTGTTTGGTTGTAAGATTAAATTTAATAAGATTAAAATTAAACTTAAATAGAGATATTTTTTTATTAAAAGCTGTGAATGATGTGAAATAAAATTAGTTATTATATTGAGATATGTGGGGGATGTGATATAAAATAATTATTATGTTGGGATATGTGAGGGATGTGATATAAGTTAGTTATTATTTTAGTAACGTGTGTAGGATGTGAAATAAAATTAATTTTTAATATTAAATTTTATGTGTGATGTGATATGTTAGGTTAAAATTAAACCAGGTTAATTTTTAACTTGGAGACAAACGGGACCGATGTGTGTGGCCAATTAATACTAGTGATTGTTTGTGTGCATGGAGTAAGAGTGACAGTCTGATCTAGGATAATATGATAGGTTAATAATTGTACTACTTAAAAATTAGGAGAAATATTTGTTGTTATGCTCTAAGCATAAATAAAGCTCCGTAGCTTTGTTAGATGAAGGCGACGCGAAGTAGCGCACACTTCGTCTTTGATAGAAGATTTAAGGCAGCGGCCTACACACTTTATCTTGTGTGCTTTTCACGTGATACATCACTTGGCTATCGCATGTATCTTCTACAAAGTAGTTTTGTTAAATGGTCTCATAGGCAATCGATAATGCTGCTTTAGTTAGTTCTTTCTATCGTAATTTCTCGTGATCGTACTACGGCATAGGTAAGATGCGTAGCACTGGCTTTTAACCGATTACGTCTACTCAGATAAGTTTTGGGATCAATTATATAGGGATATAGAAGCTAAAAGTCTATATAAAGAATATGAAGAAAGGTATAATGAAGAAGTTATTCAATTATTGAATGAGTACAAGAAAGATAAAAAATTAAGTAATAATACTATGGACCCATCGGCATATGAATTACAAAAGTTACAGATGAAGATTGAAGATCTAACTAATAAATTAGATGAATGTAGTATATTTAATGAGACTCCAAACTTAATCAAACTATTGATAGGAAAGAATCTTATAAACGCTAAATCATATTTGTATAACTCATGTAAAGTAAAAATTAATTGCTTATTTAGTAATGATAATAAACCCCTCTAAAACTACACATAACAACCTTTTGTAATAGTTGTGAGTCGTATTACGTCTAGACCTCTACCTCCTCAGAGTAATTGGAGTTTTGAATCTTTCTCCTCTCATCGGTCATGTGATTAGCTTTGATAACAGTTTTACGATCATATGCAATAGACAACTACCCAAAATAAATAACAGAAGTGAACCAAAGTGTTATTTGTGCATTACCTAAAGGCAATTAGCAGGCATATTTTCCCTTCAACCATTCAGCCTAGCATAACCATGGCACACACAAGGGGGAAAAATACTACAGCAAATGTAATTTAGTTCTATTATAATAATCTCAGACCTATGTGAAGGAAGTAGATGTCACATTAGTTGAAAGTCACATGATTCACAAACCAAATTCACTGATTTAAACAATTCACAGTAGCAGAATGTACAGGGGCTATGTGTCATTAGCACTCTCATCTCCACAACAGATGTAAAGCAGATGCACCAACTAAAACTCCAGAATGATAAAATGAAGAACAATTAGCTCTTGCCTGAAGCCTTCTTTGTAATATCAATGCCAGTTTTGAGTAAGAAGCCGAACCAAATGAGCTTTGTGTGATCTTGAATTGCAGTCCTTTAGCACCAGCTTCGTTTGAATTGGGTCGAGGAAGAAGAAAGTTTTAAGGAATAATCATTCGCTCATCAGGAGCCCCTAATGACCCATGTTTCCCAACAGCCTCTCCACGGCAGCATGAACATTACCAGCTGTGGCAATGAGGACGCGTAGATTTTCCTGGGTGTCAAAAAATCCCATCTCCTGCAGCTGCGCAAGCTGTGTTGCATATAACTCTTCTGGAGGCACTGCAGAAAGAAGCATCATATTTACTTCTGCCGAGAATTTAGAACTTATGATTTAAAAAATGCTGATGATGCTCAGAATATCATCTTTATTTCTGCTAATTTGCAGTATTGTCTCAAATAAAGGTTTTTATCATATAAGACAATCCCCATACTCATGCCTGAAATCTCATCGTTAATGGGTGTGAAAGTTAACTTGAGAGGTCACATTATACACAACTCTAATATTAACATTAACTATATTTCAAATTATACACAAATTTCAAAATAAATAAACAACTTTATTTCACATCCTACACGTCTCCCAATCCAACAACTAATTATCTTTCACGTCGTAAATGATTGTGAGGACAAAAGATATCATTATTCCACATCGTACACCAATTTAAAACTAAAAAATCATCATACAAAGTTAACTTTAGCAACCCTGAGTCAACTTGGCTAAACAAGTGCACCAACACCATAATCTTTTTATGCTCTTAAAAACCATAGCTGTCTTAGTCACAAATTTAACCATCTAATTCTTCGATATCACATACAAGCACAGCAATTTTTTTGAAAACAAAAAAAAAAGCATATAGTTTGTTCTTGTGGTCAATAAAAATAAAGGGCGTGCGTGCACATGTAAAATTTTAAGGGGTGCATCCCTCCAAGGAAAAACAACAACAACAACCAACAACAACAACCAAGCCTTAATCCCACTAGGTGGGGTCGGCTACATGAATCCTTTGTTTCCATTGCGCTCTATCAGTTACCAAATTCTTATCTAAGTTTAAGTAACTAAGATCACTCCTTATAGTTTCTTGCCATGTCTTCTTTGGTCTCCCTCTTCCTCTTTGTACATGGGCAAAATCCAGTAACTCAATTTTTCTAACTGGAGCTTCAATTGGCCTGCGATTTAGATGTCCAAACCATCGAAGCCAACTTTCTCTAAGTTTATCCTCAATTGGTGCAACACCAACTTTCTTTCGGATATACTCATTTTTCATTCTATCCTTTCGTGTATATCCACACATCCACCTTAACATCCTCATTTCTGCAACATTTATTTTATTTGTATGTTTCTTCTTTGCAGGCCAGCATTCAGCGCCATATATCATCGCTGGTCTTACAACAGTTTTATAAAATTTACCCTTAATTTTGGATGGGATTTTTCTATCGCATAACACTCCAGAAGCATTTCTCCATTTTACCCAACCTGCTTGGATCCTGCTAATAACGTCATTATCTATTTCGCCATCATTTTGTATAATTGATCCAAGGTATCTAAAGCGCTCACTCTTCTTGACAATTTGATCACCAATTGTCACATCTCCAATATAACTATTTCTTTCTTGACTAAATGTGCACTCCATATATTCAGAAGATTTATCCCAACCAGACTTGGTGTTAGTTTAAGAACTGCTACTTGAAGATGATGCTTTTCTAGATCATCAAATGAAAGAAAGTAACATTCCAATTAAGATACATGTCATCATTTTAATGCGTTTTCTATGCCTAACTATTGACCTAACAATTATTTGAATAGGATTATTGATGATAATGTAAACTACATTACCACTTGGGTTGCCAGGAACACCAAGGTTACCACCTGCCCCTAGCCCACCAAACATCTGCATCAAGAAATCCATTCCTGGATAGAAGCAACACAAAATGCAGGATTAGAGGCATGGGTAAGGTTATCAAGATAAAAGTGACAATAGTGACACAAATTGCAATAATATTGGGCAAAAGAAAGAACAGTAACAACAAATTAGAGCTCTCCATGGGAAAAATGTAGAATAGGTATCATAAAATTAATAATGGAGTAAAGATCAGAATAGAATGTAGACATAGGTGGCCAAAAGCAAAAGATGAAGGGTGTATGCATTCACTTTTGGGTCTTCATCAGATATCTCATTGGATGCTTCATGATGCAGGGCTGATTAAAGAAAGGATTCCAAATGCCTAGCTAATGCAAATTAAAAAACTAAGTGTATGAATTAAGCTAGATGATACTAAATGACAATAAAAGAGAGCTCTACACAAAGATTAAAACTAGGAATTAAGTTCTAAACCATTCGGTTTATCACATCATTGGCAAACGTAGGATTCCCATACAATTAGATTTCAAATTAGGCAATAGTTCAAAGAAAATTCACAAGAAAAGCTATAGACCATGAAAACTCCTAGGTTATTAGATCAAATTAGAGAGAAATTAAATGAAAGTTGAACCTAATTCAAGCACGACTTCATCCAACACATAAGCACAAATCACCCATACACAAAATAAAGAGAGATTTACATGAGATTTTCATCCATAATCAAGGAAAAATGACATACCCAAGTAGAGATCAATGTAGATGAAATGGAGGAAGAAATCAAAGGGAAAACATAGAGAAACCAAGGGGACAAGTCCGATGATCCATGGTAAAATTGATGGTATAAAGATCGGCGCACAAATAATTATCTAGATCGACATCACATCGATTTCCATGGTGGTTGGTTGGCAACAGCAGCAACAGTGGTGGTGCAAAGAGGTGGCGGGTGGCCACTCTCACCAAGACATCACACCTTGGTTCTCCAAGTAAATAAAATAAAAAATGACAGTGAAAATCATCCTTGAGCTGAGTACAAAATTGTCGTCAGGATCAGAGTCGAGGGTTGGTCATAACTTTTGCTTTAATTAGCAGTGGTCACGGTCATGAAGTTGGCATTAGCATGATTTTAACAAATGAGCCGGGCCAGGCAGTTGAACTGGTTGAACCTAAACCGACAGTCAAACCAATCTAGTTTAAGCTTAGAACCGAATTTGTCAAAGAACCGCTTTGAACCAGACAAAATAGGTGTTGAATTGCCGAACCGTTGAATTGTCAGGGTTAAACTGAACGTAAATTCAATGTTTGGATTAAGCTATATAACCATATTTTGAGATTTCCAAGTGCCAATATGAGACTATAATTTTGCAAGGATGGCTTATGTGGCTTTGCAGCTACAAGTTTGGAGTTGATTAATTTACTTTTTCATTTCATCTTCTTTTAGTTGATTTTCTCAATAAAGTATCATACTTTTTAGCATTTACCATAAAAGTATTCTTATTTTTTATTATTATAGTTATTTTAGAAAAATTTAGAGTTTTATCTTTTTATGAATATCATCTTACATTTTATTATTACAATCCTTTAAAAAACTTTTTGAGATTTATCTTATTATGAATATATTTCTTAAGAATATCATCTTATTTTTCATTATTTAACAAACATTTAGAAAGAATTTGAGTTTTATGTTTTTATAAATGTATCAATCAAAAGAAATTTAAAAGTTGTTAAATTTAAGTTTTTTAATGAGAATATTTTATGAATATTATCTTTGTATTTTACTTATTATTATAAAATTATATTTTATAAATATTTATTGAATAATTAAATTATCACAGACCTCGATTCAATCCTAATTAAATCTTAAAAGCTTAAACCTCTCATTCTATCGATTCTAAGTCCGGTTCAATTTCCAAAACCTTCGGTATTAACTTTATTCATAAACATGAAATTTGTCCCTTCCATGTTCTCATTGAGCCAAGGATATTGAGGGATATTCACATGTTTTTGGGTATTTTACGACTTGTTTGGCCCCAGGATTATTTTAGTGATGTCCATGACTAAAGTAATGCTCGATTAAAAAAATAACAATAATAATAATAAATAAATAAATTTTTATTACATTCTACATAAACTCTAATACAAAAAAAATATTTTATTTCATATACTTAATTATTTTCAATATAATCATCATTTTTATTTTACATCCTTAACCAATGAAATATTTTGGTCTAAGATGTGAACTAAAGTTGATAGTTTTATTGAAAATGATTAAGCATGTGAAAAAAAATAAATTTTTTTTGTATTAAAATTTGTGTAGGATGTAATAAAAAAATTATTTATTTATTTATTATTATTATTTTAATCTTGTATTATTTTGGCCTTGGGCAAGACCAAAATGGTTCTAAGGCCAAACAAGCACTTAGTTATAAATTTATTTGCAGCCCAAAGCAACTACTTGCAAAAGCTTTTTTTTTTCAATTTTGCATTGCTTTTTTAATTGTTAAGAAGCTAGATTTTCTTCCATAATAGTTTTAGTAAAGACAAATTTAACTTTCAACTGCACAAGAAAGTGATTTCTCCCATACACAATTATCCCAAACACACGCTTACCTGTAACACTTGTGCTACTACCTTCCAATGTATGGCATGCTAGTTGTCGGTAGGAGTTTAAAGTTAACACCTGATGGTTCTATTATGTGATATAAACCCCACCTTGTTGCAAAATGTTACACAAATGAATATGAAATTGATTATTTTGAAACCTCTTCTCATGTTATACATCTTAATTCTATTAGAATCGTCAGTGAAATTATTCTAAGATATATTCTAGAAGAATGTCAAGAATGCTTTCCTTTACTGACCTATATGAAATGGTTTATATGAAGCAACCTCTAAGATATGTTACTTGGGGATGAATTTAGTATGTAAGTTAAACAAACCCATTTATGGACTCACACGAAGTCTTTGAGCATGGTTTGAGAAACTATATAGAATTGTTGAGAATCAAGAGTTCATGTTAATGCTATTTCGTAGAAGTGAAAGGGATTGAGAGGTATGTTTGTCCTTTTACATTTATATATTTAATTTAAATATAAATTTTATTTAAAAACTAAAAAAATTTATAAATGAAGTAAAAAGAACTTGATTGAAACCTACATGTCAACCTTAGGGATCCAACTGAATGATATTTGAAATCGTGGACCTACTTGATATTATTCCTAAATCTCAGAGACCTAAATGATATTTACTCTTTTATATATATATATATATATATATATATATATATATATATATATATATATATTTATATTTACTCTTATGACATGTATTAACAGTTGAATGCAAAAACTATTCCATACCTGTGGCATCATTGGTCTGGCTTTGAACCCTGAAACAGAGAGGCAGCATTATCAGTAAATCAAATTTGAGAAGAATTTTGGCAAAATTATAATTTAAAAGGGCTTCAAAATGGAACTGTCGTGCAAGAGAATGCAAAAAATGTAAACCTTATAAAAATTTGTAGAAAAAGAATTCATTAACTTGAAAATCTAAATTTAGCTCCATACAAAGCTATCTTTGAAAACTTCAAGCAGAGAAACAACAAGCCATGCAGATGTGACTGAATCCCACCAGCGGATATGAGTGATTGTTGTCACACATATTTTAGCCACAAAGAAAGGCGGATGACTTGATTGCACTGTTGATTTGTTTGATTTTGAATATTGGAGGATTAGTATTTTCTTTTATAGTATTTGGCTCGTTTCAAATTTATCACTTAGGGCCAGTTTATTTGTAAAGTTTAATTTTAACTTAAACATAGATGAAAATAATTTTTTATTGAAAGTTATGAATGATATGAAATAAAATTAGTTATCATGCTGAGATAGGTGAGGAATGTGATATAAGTTAATTATTATTTTGGTATGTGTGTAAGATGTGATATAAAATTAATTTTTTATGTTAAATTATATGTATGATGTGAAATATAATTAATTTTCAATATTAAATTTTATAGGTGATGTGACATATTAATTTAAAATTAACCTGACTAATTTTAAACTGACTAAACAAAC
Organism: Apostasia shenzhenica; assembly: GCA_002786265.1. Taxonomy (NCBI): domain Eukaryota; kingdom Viridiplantae; phylum Streptophyta; class Magnoliopsida; order Asparagales; family Orchidaceae; genus Apostasia; species Apostasia shenzhenica. The sequence goes on from KZ454427.1 coordinate 1,629,121, forward strand.
AGGGCCTTATGTATACACACACACATGTTCACGTGAATATCAACCATAATATTTCAGACAGACAACCTGCACTCTCTAACAGTAAGGAAAAAAGTACGAAAGAAAGCAACAAAAGGCATTATAATAAACTTAAACAGGGTATAGGGGAGGAGCTTACTGGCTTGACGGTTGTTGACCAACTTGTCTAAAGAGGGACTGCTGCAATGAAAGAATTTGCTAACCAAAAGAAACGACAAATTAAAAAGATCCCATGTTGTAAAATGTCAAACTTCGCAAACAGTAGTACCTGCAGTGTCTCAGGTGATGACAGCTGGCGAAGAAACTCTTGGTTTTGCATCATTTCTCCAAACTGTGTATTTGATTCGATCATGGTACGCACCTGTGGATTCATATTAAAACTCTAATAGCAGGAAGAACAGATCATCACAAATGCTAATATAGTCACTATGTTCTACATTTTCATCAAATAAAGAAGAACCTGGTTGATATACTGGGGATTGGAAAGTAGAGATTGCATCATCTGTGCCATGGCAGGGTTTTGCAAGTCCTCAGTCAAGACAGATGGGTTGGCGATACTGCCAGCCATCCTTTCCAATTCTGGAATTCTACCCAGTCCACTAATGCCACCTGTTCTTGCATCATTAACAGCAGTTGACCTTGTGTTCGTTGTTTGTGAACCTGCTGTAATCAAACAAATAGCACTTATAACAGAGTATACTGAAGCTCAAATGGAATCAACAAGATAATCCTCGTTTATACCATCATTGTTCCATGGATTAGGAAGCGGATTAGTATTTGGTGAAGTGGACCCATCTTGCTGATCTGAAGCTGCACTCGGTGCATTACTAGGCCAATCCCTCGGCTGATTACTTCCTTGGTTCCTCAACAGGGCAGCAAAAGAATTTGATCCCACATTACTTCCTGTGTTTTCCGTCATGGTCGTTGCATTTAGGAAGGGCTCCTGGACAGTTTCATACATTCGCCTAAGCATATTGAATCCTTCTGGTGATGACTCGATATTGCTCATTGCTCTATCAGTGTTCCGCATCATTTCTCTCATTAATTCAGGATTTCTAGCAGCTTCAAGAGTCTGTCTGAGAGTGTTCGGATCATTTAATACATGTGCAAGCTCAGGATTTCGATCCAGCATCTCCCTCATTTGCGGATTGCTCATAATCAGGTTTCGAATCAAGTCAGGACTGTTCATCAAAATTTGAATTGCAGGCATGTTTAGTATATATCTCATGATGTTTGGGTTCTCAGTGAGCTGTTGTTGCACTTGATCAAACTCTGGAAGGCCCGTCCCAAATAAGCCAGAAGTCCCAGTACCAAGGAGCACATTAGTGCCAAGCCCAGGAAATAGTGAACCATCAAGCCCAGTGCCACTCAATCCCCCATCACTGGATCCAACACCACTTCCAGGTGCAACATTGTGGTTTATAGCTGACCCTCCTTGGGAGGGTGCAGAAATGTTAGAGGTAACAGATGATAGGACACTGCGTACCAAGTGGATTGTGTGACCAGACTCCAACCCTATTGAATATTAAGAAGTGCCAAAAGATCATAATATTGCTAAATCCTCTTGGCATAAAGAGAAATAGAACACTGATCTACTTGACAATAACATTGCAATCATAAAAGATGGGATGACCATGTCATCTTTTCCCTCCGTCTCTTACCTTTGGTGGTGGTGGACCCGAGGATGGGGAGACAAAAATGAAGATACAAATATGCTTCATATGTGATAGTTGTGCTCGTGCCACATCATTTCATTCAAGGAAAAAAAATGAGAAAGTTGAATTACAATGATACAAAAAGCGTGAATTTAAGTACTACATAGTTTCTCAAGAATATTCTAAAGGGGCGTTTGGTTCAATATTATCTTGATGTTATGTTTATCTAGAGAAAGCAATTGTTTGGTTCAATGCTATTTATAAATAATCTTTTATAAAATTATAAAATTATTAGTCAAAAGATGATATCTAGATGTCATGATATCTAGATTACATAACATAACATCAAGATAACAACGAACCAAACGCCCTCTAAGTTTAATTTTGCAGCAATGAGTAGTACAACTTTTCACTTAAATTTATGTTGGTGACACAATCCAACTTATTTATGTGGCATACATGGTCAAGGGTACATTACTCCATTAGATCATTTGATAAAAAGGACAGTCACGTAATGAAACAGTGTGAAGGTGGTACTAAGAATATCTTAATAAATATATAACATACTTTCATCCTTTCCTATATTGTTCAATATTCTGGCAGTGTCTTATGGGTATGGACATCAATAGAATCAACGGTACTTTTAGGAAAATAGTTAAATTAACACAATAGTTATTAATATTTACATTGTACTCCACACCAGATTATATGAAACCATATTATATAGCTTCAATTATTAACATCTACATTATTCTCCACACAAAAATTATAAGGTAACATTAAAATTACAAGACATTATTCAAAATCGCATAGTCTAGAAAACTAACAATTACAAATACCTCTACTCAAACAGTGAAATAGATTCAAAGAAGAACACGAACAAATTTACTACTCAATAACCATATCTTGTGATAGATTGTAACTCTCTAGCTGATCATGGATTCCTTATCGCTAAACACTCAAAATCATACAACATAACCAAACTTCATTACTATCTAGATATCATTTACAAACGAATTTGATATGAATTATCACAAGTTCTATTCATGGTTATGGCCTCAAAAAAATCACCATTATTGGTCCTACGTCGGATTAGAATTTATGTATTAAAACTAAAAAATGATAAACGTAAAAGATGACAATATTAGGGAGAATGTTTTGAGTAACATATGTGAAAGATAGAATTATTGAGAACAGACTTAAATGTATGACACGTACAACACAAAGAAGAAGGGGCAACACTAAAGCTAGCATTTTGGCATGAATCTAAAACAAGATAAAAGCAAATGATAGCAAAATTAGGGATAATATCATGGTAACATCTATAAAAGATAAAATTATGGAGAATAGATTTAGGCGTATGGGCGTGAACAATGTAGAAAAGAAGAGAACAATTAAAGAGAACATCTTAGCTAAGGAAATAGGAGGAAAACGGTAGGTGGAAGCAACTTGTTGACCTTACACCAAAAAATATTAAGTTAGATTTAACACCACAGAATGCATTTGATATAATCAGTTGGTGAAATACGATTCATAATGCCAACCACAAGTGTTGGGATAAGGCTAATGATGATGACGGTTATGAATTATGATGGCAATGATCTTATTTCCTTAACAGGGGTGGAAATATCAAATTGAAATGAGTAACAATATCAGCAAACACATCGATGGAAAAAAAGCGCAATCCACTCCTTCCTTCTAACAGTATATTTAATGCAAAATTAAGCAGCATTGACATTTCATATAATTAAAAAGAAATATCTCCCACTCTAGCTCAACCATGTTGATAACAAATATGAAACCACAGAACCATCAAAAAGGTAATGTACCTCCGTAGCTTCAAGATGGTGGAAGTAATGGATAAAATTTTCCCTTAAGTTCAAACTACATGAATAAAAATGCCAGAAGGTAAGGTTAATGTAATGGTCACATAACTTCTGCATCTATCATTAAAAGGAATTGATAGCAATGCATGAGATGAAAATATTTGCATCATGCTGAAACCATGTTGCTAATTGTTTTCCCAAGTTGAAAGGTTCTATGGAGCCTCCTTGATAACTCGTAGAGCGCATTGAATGTACAGAAATGTCATTGATATGTTTGAAACCTAAAAAGTTGCATCCATCCATATGACCAGAATCACGAAAAATGGAAATCTGATTGGTAGACTGAAAAAACAATGTGTAAAAGCAAATTGCTATGCTGATACATCTAGTGGGACGCTGAAATCCATAATCTATTCACATGTGCCGCTTGATAACCAAAATACTCTCACAGTACTATGTTCCATTTGTGCATACCTTCTCACAATTCTCCAAAATTTCATGCTACATGAATATGCTTAATCAATCATAAATAAATGTCGAAATTATACTCAATTTCTCTATGCTGCCATTTTAAGACCTGATTTTGCCTTAAATTAAAAAAATGACCTGATTTTCCTACATTGTCACTTCATAAGACAAAAATAAAAACCGACCAGCGCAAACATGATAAATTCCTTTCTATATCTGGAATTAAAACCAGCACCAACGCCAACTCGCCCTGTATCCACCAACAAAAAGATGACCGTATGGAAGGAGATGAGCGGATCATCACCGTAGCTTTCTAGGGTTTGCTCGTCCTTCAAGATCCGACCTTTGTATATCAGCCTCTGCTGCTGCGCCGGCACGTCGCACTTGTCGGCAATAAGGTCCTTGAAGTCACCTGCAGTAACTTTGAGGTCGGTTTCGACGGAAAACCTGGATCCATTTGAGAGGCGGATGTGCACGGTGGCAGAGGCGACAGCTTCACCGGCCGCGCTCGAGTCGCCGGAGTCTCCGTCTGCGGCCATGGAAGGAGGATGAGGGGATGGATGAAAGACAGCACGAAATGGAAAAAAAATTCCAGAGTTCTGCTACGAGGAGATGCTTTCCTCCTCCATCAAAAAATGTTTTTTTTTTTAGTTTCGCCCAAAAAATGGTTTTTTTAATTTCAATTTCAAATTTTTTTTTTTAGTTTCGCCCAAAAAATGGTTTTTTAATTTCAATTTCAAATTTTTTTTTTAGTTTCAGGAAAATTGTTTTTTAAATGTTATATTATCTAAATTTTAATAATTGCAACAATCTGACTTAAATATCTATTTTTCACAAATAACATATGATATATTTGAATGAAAATAACATTTAAAAATGTGTGAATTTTTTAAAATATATGTGTATGTAATTATATTAAAAAAAATAAAATTAAGTGATATATTAAGAATATAAGATTTGCTATCAAAAAATTTATTCCACCTCTTTTAAATCAATCTTAATTTACTCCAGAGGATTGAAGCCTTAACCCAAAAATTCTTAAGTACTAAAACTCTTTTTAATTGCTTTTAGAACAAATATTTGTTTTGAAATAATTTTTCATTGTATCATGCCATTAAAAAACAAAATTTATTTATAAATATCTCAATTATAATAAGTAAAAATGACAGGAAATAAAAATAAAATATAATCCTAAAATCCGCCAAAAACGTCTAAGTCGATATCAAAATCGACCTAATAACTTAAATCATACATTAACTCAGAAACTACAACTTAATTTCGACTACGTCCGACATTTCCACTTTAATACTTCAAAAATAATCTTATAAATTTTTTACTCAAAAGAAATTTAAAAATACATATTATAAATGTATTTGATATCATATAATTATAAATACATAGATGTTGTCATAAAATCATATCAAAATGTTTGCATAGATGTTGTGATAAAATCATATCAGATGTTTGCATATATAAAAATCATAGAATCATAGATCCTGTTAGTTATATTTATCATATATAAATTTTAATATTAAATTAATAATATTTAAAATTTTAATAGTAAAAATAACTTTATTTTATATATTATACACATCATACACATATTTTAATTTAAAATTTAATTTATTTTAAAATTTTTATAAATTTTAAAATAAAATATTATATCATGAGCTTAATAGTACAAAGATTAGCTTAAGTAATAAAAATTAAATGAAACATTAAACGAGGGACTCAGATGCAATTGCGCCATCAAATTGACCACTTCAGCTTCAAGCCCCATTCATGGCTGCCTGCTTCGCGGGGGTCGCCCAGCTTCAAGGCCAGTTTACTGGATGTTGAAGGAGGGCTGTGGATGATCGAGTTGTCATGGTTGAGAGATTTCTGATTTGGATTGAGTCGCAGCACATCGGATGATTAAAATCTAGAGGCTGCTTTTTGGGGTGACTTGAGGTTCCTCGGTCTTAAATTTCTATTCCACTGTTTTTTCCCTTTACTTTTACTCAGACCTACTTGGAAGATGATTTCCTAGTTGCTTGTTCCAACTGATGTTTGTTATATTTGCCGTTCTGAAATTTGTCTCTGATGTATGAACTGGCATGTAGATCTGAAATCTCTTTATTGCTTTCATGGACGAGTCAGTTCTGCTACTGAAGTTTCCATTTTGCTGAAATATTATGTTGATGTTTCCGTTCTCTGTGCTTATCAAATTGCACCTTGGATTTGGAAACTCATCTTTGTTTCTGACCAACATCTTATTACTAAATTCACATTTTTAAAATTCCGTACATTGACAGATCCCTAGTCTCGTACTTGTTAGCTAGTTTACCTTTAGTAACTTGGTAGAATTTTCTTGAACACGTGTTAATCTTCTATTCTGCGGAAATCCCCTGAAATTTATGTGTATATGCCAGCTAGTATGATTAAGGGGATGCTTAGTTTGATCTCCTCAAAATTACTTTATGTAAAATATTATATTCTAGTTTCATGGCTTCAAGTTAGGGCAATTTAGCTTGCATGTTTAAGTTTGTTAGCTATTTAGTGATTGCTCACGTGTACAGAGTCTTTTATTGGTAGCTTGAGGATAGCAGTAGTGATCCCTCAAAGCATCGCTTGCTATCATAGCTAATCATATTTAGAACATATAGGTCCATTCATTTTCTGCCTGCATCACATGGACAAGAAGATGTGTGCTTTCTTTCTTTTAATAGCTCTACTATCTCACTTTCTCAATTGTGATATACGGATTCATTAGACTACCTTCATCTATTATAGTAGATTTAAACCATCGAGTTTGGTGTCCTGGTTTTTCCCCGGACGCTCAGATTTTCGCGTAAAAATCGCTGCCCTATTTTGTCTCCCCGATTATCTTGATCTTGCTTTATTTTATGGCCATTATATCTTAGTTTGTTGATTTTGCGTAAACAGAGTCTGAACAACACTTCTGAGGCATATATCTTGTAGTCAACTGAAGAACTTTATTATGTTTCAATCCTCCATGGCTTTAGGGGAGTTAAAACTCTTGTAAACTTTATTGCAGTGGAGATATGATTGCCTGGCTGAGGCCAAGTGGGTTCTTGACATTTATCCAGTATTCTCCTTCGTCAACAACACTTCTATAATTAGGCTAATAAACTTGGAAGTGCCCCTGGTGGTTTTTTATAATTTTGTTTCGGAGAGCTTTTTTAAAAATTTTCTTGATAAGCTTTGGTTTTAATGTAGTCCTATATTAGTTAGCAATTGGAGTAGACAACATATCAGTTTGTGGTGGAGGACTTGATGATAAGTTATGAAAAAGAAAAAACTTTTGTCTCTTTCTTTGATTTTGATATTTGACCCCACTTATTGTCATCTTATTGAGTTGCTTGCCAGCTCATTGGCATGCATCTCCAATCTCCATCGTTTGGTGGACTATAAATGAAAATATGTGGAGCCTGATTTTCTGGATGTTTTTTATTCAATACAAGTGGGTCTAGGTGCATTAGATATTTATTTTACTTTGTCTTCTGGGTAACCAAGCTTTACTTTGATACTTTATATATATTTTTGTGCTTGAAGCGATTGTATCATCCCTCAGCTGTGTTGTGCAGTTGCTAGAGTTAGCTCTCTTACGTCCTTAGTGTTAAGTAGAGCATTCTTTACCTTTTGCATTAGCTTGTTCTTTCTACCCCCTTTTCTTGGGTAGTTGAGCTGGTGCTGTAAGTTTTAAAAAATACGTGGACCTTTTGTTCTTTATAATTTGAGAAAACCTGATTCTTTATTGGGTGTCTGTCATGTGATATTGCACCCTCAGGTTATGATGCAATTCATTACTAAATTTGTTTAGTTTGATAAACATTGTTATCTGTTAAGAAACACCTTGTTGTCTTGGCTTCTTCACCTTTTACATTGACTTGCTATTTTTTCTTTTAAAAGTATATATCGATTTAATATTTGGATTTTTTTTTTCAACTATAATTTTATTACCTTATTCTTTACTGGATTTATCTATAATGCAACACTACACCATCACTTAGTTTGAAACTCATTACATAATTTCTTGGATAGGCATGATATCATTTTATTCACTACTATGTTTTGTCTCAGGCCACATTTGGTTGGAGTATATTTTTGGGATATTTTAAATTTTTTTTAAAGAGAGAGAAAATTATTTTAATGTTATAATGTGAAATAAAGTTATTTTATTATTGAGGATTTTGTTAAATGTGAAATAAGTCAATTTTTTTATTAAAGTATTTGTACGATGTGAAATAAAGTTGATTTTTATTATTTAAATTTGTGTATGATGTGAAATAAATATAATTTTTCAAAAAAAGGAAATAAATATAAAATATTGATGTATATTTTTTGGAGTTTGGGGGCTTTTTGGGTTGCAATCAAAGAAGGCCTTAATTTCTTTACTTTTTTCATAAGCTTTTTTCTTAATTAAAAAAATGGCATTATTAATTGCTGCTACTTTCTTTTTTTTAATTTCTTCAGGAGAATGAGCAACAAAAAGCAAAGATTTCTCACAGTAGCCCCTTTTAAATGTGAATGGAATGAGGATTTAAGGTTTAGGGAAGCTGGGCGTGGTTGTGTTGCATTTGAAGCTTTTGCTCAGAACGATGTTACCTTGGTGTTTAGGGAGCAAGTTGGTAGTCAACAGTATCATTACAAGATGGATAATAGTCCCAATTATACTGTTATATTGGGTAGCCACCGAAATAGGAGGCTGAAAATCGAGGTGAATGGTGAGACTGTTGTTGATGTTGCCGGTATTGGACTTTGTTGCTCATCATCATTCCAGAGTTACTGGATCAGCATATATGACGGACTGATTACTATTGGCATAGGGAAGTGTCCATTCCAGAACATCGTCTTCCAGTGGCTTGATTCTAAGCCTAACTGTAGCGTTCAGTATGTTGGACTAAGTAGTTGGGACAAGCATGTAGGATACAGAAATATCATTATATTGCCATTAACTCAGCATCTCTCTAATCTATGGAGCCAAGTTGGCTACAAGGATTTTGAAACAGAAGAAGATATGGAGTGTGAGTTACTTAATATCGATGATGGACATTTTAAATGTGGGCTAATGAGCATTTTAGAGAAGTGGGACTTCTCTGATATAGTGTTTCTTGTTGGTGTTGAAAGAAAGGCTGTGCCTGCACATAAAGTTATTCTGAATGCTCATGGAGACTTCCGTTTTAGTTGTTCAGACAATAATGTCATTCATCTTCCTTCAACAGAATATCCTATCCTTCATGCATTTTTGGAGTATATCTATACTGGTGAGACCAGGGTAAGTGAAACAGCCTCCATCTTGTCTATAAAATTTGTTAGAAGTATAATTCTTTTTTTAATCAATTGTTTTTCATTTTTTTTGAAGGTTGTAGAGTCACAACTTGGTTCCCTACGGGATTTGAGTGTGCAGTTTCATGTTTTATCATTAATTAAACAATGTGAAGAAATAACTGGTCGCTTTAAGATGAACAAGAAATTGTTTGATTTCGGCAAGAAAGTGGAATTATCAAGCAGTAGTTTTAATCATCATCAGTGTGGAATCTTCCCATGGGAAATCCCTGCAGTGCGCAATCTTAAGCAATCCCTTGCAACTGGTGAGCACACTGATGTAGAAATTTATGTAGAAGGCCATGGACTTGTAGCTCAATCTCACAGAATAATTCTTAGCTTATGGAGTGCTCCATTTGCAAAGGTTTTTTACTTTGCTCATTTATTCAGACTCATTTGCTTTTCTCCAATTCTTTTTATGGTATCTAATTTGTGCACACTGATTTTTCATATTGGATAATCGACAAGTTTTCATACTAATATAATCCAGTATTGTGTAGAATTTATGTGACACTGTCCAAATGTATTGGAAGTTTTATCTATCTTGTCTTTAATTTTTCCTTGTGATGCAGATGTTTACTAATGGGATGATTGAGACAAATTCATCACATGTATCTTTTCGTGATGTGTCAGCGGAAGCATTTTCAATTATGATTCGGTTCATGTACAGTGGGGAACTTGAGATTAATGGAGAAAAAAATGGTCATTTTCTCATCGCATTGCTGCTATTAGCTGACCAATTTGGGATCACTTATCTTCAACGTGAATGCTGTAAATACCTCTTAGACTGCTTGTCAGAGGTATTGTTGTATTTCTTTTAGTCATCTATGGAGCTATTCTTTATGAGTATGGTGCTTATCACACTTTTCCTTTAATTATGAAATGGTTTATGTATTGTCTTATGCAGAAAATTAGATGCTTATTAATGAGGTAAGTTTTACTGATGATTATGTTTTTATCAAAAAGATGATTAGCTTGGCATGGTTCCTCCTTGTCTTGGCTCCTTTTCAGAACTATAATTTTATGTGTGTCCCTTCAATATGTGATACCCCTTGAGTGCAGTGTTTGATAAACCAGACGAATGAGTTAATCAGAATTATGGAAGCATATACTTCCTCCAGCTAGTATATTAGTTACATTAGCCCAATGATCTTGCTCTCTTTCTGCCCCTTTTTGTTTAGGGGTGGGTTTGCTTATAGTTTTTATTTCTTCCCCTTACCCCTGACCCCAAATTATGTAGGTTTTCAAACATCCCTTGAATTCTCTAAAAAACATTGTTTGGTGTACCTATACCTTTTTCTTAAACTGCCATGAAACAGACTGTGCCACATCTGTTTCCTTGTCTTGCTTAGTACGAACAAACAGCTTCTATGGAGTGCTACTTGTACATTTTCTTTTACCTTGGTGTTGCAAATACTCTCAGGGTTAGACTTCTCTAGAATTTTTCCCCTTTGTTTTATAATGTGAGTTTTTATCCTAGGAATAGTTTTACGTTGGTTGCAGAAGACCACAGGATTGTATGTCCTCTTACAATTATGATATCAATCATAATTGATTTACATTTGTTCCTATTATCCATATTCAAGATGATGGGTGAGGATTGCTGATGGGATTAGATTAACTTCATCCATTGTGAAGAATACAATATATTAATACATTTCGTGTACATATGCATGCAGGGAAGGTGTTATCCTACTGGAAGAAGATTATCCATCAAGAGTTATTTGTGTTTTGCGAATTTAGTGGACAAGGCCTCAGAAGATTTTGGAGAAGTTGCTAGATGTCTTGACACTAACATCTCAAAGTTTGTTGCAGGATACAGCTTGTTCCATTTTACTAGCAATTGAATCAGTGCCTTCGTGCAAAATGGTTGAAGAAGCATGCATGAAGAACTTTTCTATGCATTTTGATTATTGCACCACTGCAAACGTCAACTTTGTGTTTTTGGATGAGACTACTTTCAAGGAAATTCTTCAGGTAATCCATCACCTATATAATGGATAGGATATCATCTTCTGAACATTTATGTTGTCATTTTTTTTATTAAAAAAAAAACTTCTGAGTGGTGTGGTCCACTAAAAAGTTGCAGTTACTTTACTGTGGAAGTCCTATTAGGCTCATCCATATATAAGACATTAAATAGGAATTTTTTGGTAGGTTTTCATCTTTACAAATCTTTGTGATTTCTAATTGGCAAAGTAATTGAGGTTTGAATAGAGAACCACTCCTATAAACTAATCCTAATTCAAACCAACATTCAAAGGATTTTATGAATAGGATTTACATAAGGAAACTTCAGATTTTTTAAACTTGACACATTTGAAGCACTTCTACAAATACTTGTAGCACGGTTGGTCTACTAACATTCAAACTGTTTCAACCATGTTTAAAAAAAGGCAATAGATGAAGATTAAGTGAGGGCATGTTCATTTCATACCAATCGTCATTTCCTAAGTAGAATTACAATCAAGTAAATTCAAATTGCTGCCCAAAGAATGCAGAAATCTGAAGCAATTCATATTTTGTGGGCTTAAATAAATCAATGTGTGGACCATTGTTTCTGGTAGATATGAATAAAATTTGGCACAAAAATGAACTGAAAATGAGGGCTACTTAGGCTAGATTAGTTAACCATAACAGCAATTCGAAGCAGAACAAAATTTGGGACTGTTTTGGAAACTAAAACCTGAATCCAATTTAGAAACGATTGGAAACACAGCTGAAGAAAATAGAAATAACATAGAAATCTAGGGACTCAAACTCCATCAATCGTTGTTCAATTGAGCCTTAAACCCGTGGGTTGATGTTCGGAATTGTTCCTCGATGCTGCTTCCAGCTCGAATTTCCCATCCAAGTTATCGCTTCTAGCTGTTGAAGCTTCCATAACTTTCACCTTCTTCATATTATCTTTTCCTTTGCCCTCAAAATGCTTCCATCTTTACATTGAAGTCAAATCCTGAATTCATCAATATTGATCTCTCTTGATTTGAGACGCTCCACATCCGATGGCTCACTTAATTGCTGCTGTGATGCTCTGATTAATTGCTTTTGCCATGCCCACCTTTGATCCAACCAGGTTCGATTACAGCTCACCATGCTAGGGATCGCCGCTTGGTCGGACTCGAGTGGAGAAGGCACTGTATGTTAGGCCAGCGCACAAGGAAAGAGTCCCTAATTCTGTTCGTGGTCTGAACCAATTAATTGGGTTCTCCTTTTAAGGAAAGGTCCCCAGCTCTTGTATCTCTTCAAATAGGTTCAAATGATTTCCATTGTTCTGCCCCTTTTGCAATTAAATCCCCATTACTTCTTTCTCCTTCCAAAGTAGGACTTTTCCCCTTCTAAGAAGCCCATTTTACAAATAAGTCCTCCATACTCTTCTAGATATTTAAGTAGCTCCACCTGTTTTAAACTTTACATGTAGGTCCACACAACAAGAAATAGAGAAATACATCATTTTTTCTAATAAAACAAGAATGTAAGTAGTTGTCGGATTATTCAAGGTTGCAGGCTCAATTCATCACATTGAGTTGATGGTGATCTTGACGCTCCCGCATCACATTGAAAACTTAAGATCTCTCTCATTTCTGCATCACTTTGATGCTCCTACCCTTGTCTTCCATAATTTCCACAAGCTGTAGACTGCTTGTGCTGTAATCAGCAATCACGTGTACCTGTGTACCATCGTTTTAAGTACTTATCCAGTTAAACTGCATTATTTATAGTAAATTTTCTCATAATTAGATTTCAACTATGGTTTTCTTGGTCTAATCATTGGAAGGAGAAGTGTGTGATGTGTGAACAATGAGAAGGCCCATATTTGTCGGCAATGTCAATCAAGGCACCTTTTTACCCTTCTGCACTACCGAGCATTTCAATTATTTCATGGTTTCCTGAACCTTGAAAATGTGATAATATATTATCTTCTGTGTTCTGCGGTTAAGATTGGTTTACGTTGATCAATATATTGTAAAAGCCACCAAATTTTAGTAGAGAAACCAAGCTTATAAATTGTTAAACCATATTGCCTAAAACTTCCACCTGTACATTTGTTAATATGTTTTTAATCAATGGGAGACCATTATGATTTGGTATGTAAATTTTTCGGACAGAATTTGCTTGCATCATTTCTTTTTGAACTTGGAAACCTTGTAATAGTTTTAACATTTTTGACTTTCTCACGTAGCTCATTTGCATTATATATAGTTTGGATTGTATTCTTTTGGTTTAATTCATCTTTTTCCGAACATAGGCATCAACTGAATGATTGTCTTTGGAAAGGGAAAACCGAAACGAGCTGAATCAAACTTTTTTTCCATTATCTTTTTTTTTTTAAACATATCTCATTTCTTATGAGAACCATAGAATTTTGTGATTAAACTTTTGTCGGTTTTGCAGCATGATGATATGACTGTAACGTCAGAAGAGAGAGTTCTAGATGCAATTTTAATGTGGTGCATGCAAGCTTCTGAAATCTGCGGCTGGACTGTAGTAGATGAACTCTTAAATTCTTCAACACTGGAACAGCTTTTTGGCGATAGAATTCTATCGCTTGATAAGTTTCTACCTCTTGTACGGTTTCCTTTGATGCCTCATCATTTACTTCAGAAGGTATTTCCTAGCAGAATATGCACCTTCAACTTCTTAGCATATGCAATGATAAATTATTTTTCAAAAATAACTGTTTTTATTTTTTCTGCTTCAGCTTGGGAAGAGTAGACTAAGTGGGCATTTTGTGTTATTTGACCAACTTGTGAGCATGCTTTTTTGTATATATTTTTCCTTTACTATGTTCTTTGAAACGTGATAAAAGGAACATATTTTGTGATAATATGACAGGTTAAAGAAGCTGTTCAATATTCTGGGCAAAAAATGTCAGGAGCGGATCAGAAGTGAGATATCTATTCCAACTTCATTAATAAATTTGTAAAATAATTATTTTAAGGATAAATTACAATCAGGCTCCTGAGTTTAAGGCTTAATAACACACAGGTTCAGGTTTTTAAAATTAACATTGGAGTCCCTGAGTTTTAATAAATTATCAAATGGGATCTTTTTATTTTTTTATTATTAAATTTTTTTAAAATTACCATTATATCCCTCCCCCTCTCTCCTCCCGATCCCCGTGCATGCACGAGGCCGCAAGGCCGCGCGGCCGCCAGTGTCGCACACGCGCATGCGCGGGGATCGGGAGGAGAGGGGGAGGGGTATAATGGTAATTTAAAAAAATTTAATAATAAAAAATAAAAAAAGACCCATTTGATAATTTATTAAAACTCAGGGACCCCGATGTTATAACGTGGACCTATGCATTATTAAGCCTTAAACTCAGGGACTTGGGTGTAATTTACCCTTATTTTAAGTATAATTTCAAAAACAATTGTGTTTGTGTGTCTAATATAGGTAGAATATCAGTACTTTTGTTACTAGGGGTGTCATTTTCATGGAGTCATTTGTGAAATATGACCTATACTGACTTGGACCCTCCCTCACTAAAAATATAAGTATTTTAGCTTTGATGTTCTCAATTCAAATTTTAGTGTAAGGTTTCAGTATAGACGTTCAAGTTTTAGAGAGCTCCAGTATATATGTGATGGTGACAACAATGGAGTGATATATTACGCGGGGACATCATATGGTGAACATCAGTGGGTGAATCCTTTTCTAGCCAAGGCGAGCTCTTCAACATGATGCTACTCCCAACATGAATTGCATTTCATTTGTATTAATTTGACTTTTTTGTTTCCAGAAAATCACTATAACAGCAAGTAGCCCTGCTTGCAGATACACTGATCCAAAGGCATTAGTATCACGGGCATACCAGGTATGAGATATTAGTTATTAGGGTTCATAATTATATTCGAAATTCAAAACTCGTTTGATATCACATACTTTAATTTATTGAAAATCAGCTTGATTTCTCACGAAGTAAACTTTCTCAAAAAGAAATTGATATAGTCAAAAATTGACTCGATATATGTTAACATGTGTATTTAATATAAGATATAAATACGAGATGTATGAGTTCTATATATGTGTTCTGGAGTTGCAAGTTAAAAAGATTTAAGATGTATATACAGTCACAATACATATACAACCAACAAATAGTAATGTATAATATAAATATATTATGTCTTTTTTAGATGAAATACATGTTCAATTCAAGGCGCTGGGTAAGAGAAAAAAGTCCAATGGAATTGTGAACTATTTGGAGTTAGTGAGACTGCATGAGCTGGTCTCGGTAAAACACTATTATTAAAGAACTTTTTTATAACATGTTAAAAATCTGAAGCCGTTTTTGTCATGGGAGCAGGCTACGTCATTTGCTGGACCACGAGTGGAAGGCGGTCGAACCTGCACATGGTGGATGGTTGATATTGGGCAGGATCACCAGGTTTATACATGGAAGCCCTGACGTGTGTTTATTGTTCTAAGCGAATATGTTGGTTTAGAAACCCATGACAGTTTGTTTGATTCTTGATTTCCAGCATAACAGTACATTATTGCCTTGATAACGCTACCACTTATCTGTAATTATCTGATTCTTTTTCTGGTTCACTCTTTAAAACGTATGACTCAAATCTTTTTCGTAATCTCCTAAAATGTTTACTTATAACAACTAATGTTGTCTGAATTATACGTTCTTAAATGGCTTCTCATTACAGTTTCTCTGTTTTCATTTTTTTATTATTTTTATTTTATTTTATTTTTTATTTATTTATTATTTATTTTTTATTTTTTTTACAGTTTCTCTGTTTGTATACCTGTTTTTGAGCTACGGTAGGTTAAATGTTTCGTTTATCAGCGAGTAATTTCTGTAATTCAATTTTCTGGCTGCATCTTAGAGTCTTGAGTACATCTTGTCTAAAATTTATTGCTTCGAGTATGGTTGAAATTTGTAGCCACTGAACATTGAATGGCAATGCTCTAAATGCAGCTTATGTGTAACTACTATACATTCAGACAAGATGGCTCTACCACATTTCCAAGATCATGGGCCTTCCAGGTGATTTCTCCCATTCTCCGTGCAAAAGTATATTAGGAGTAGTTGTCTGAAAACTTTTTCATGAATTATTCTTGTTAATTGATCAATTAAACTTTATTTTAGTGATGCATGGCTTGTTAACTCGTATCTACATCTTTTTTTAATTCTCTAATTAGTTTTGTTATTTATATAGAGTTGATTGGAGAAGAGAAATTCATATAACTAATTCCAACTAGTTGGGTTAAGACCTTGTTATTGTTGTAACAAGTTACTTTTGTTTGCTCTTCTCATCTTCTTATTCTTCTAATTTCTTGGGTTAATGACTGTAAGGTCCCTAGGATATACCAAAATTACAAATAGGGCCACAAAAAAATAACGGACATTTAGGTCCCTGTTGTTTTCATCGTTTGATAAGTGATTCCTTCCATCAAATTCCATGTTAATTCCTGAAATTGCCGATTTACCCTTAAAACACAGTTAACTGACAATTAATGGAAAACATTAGCCGGCACCTACTTTGTTATAAAATTTAAGCTATAGGAACTAAATGTCCAATTTGTTTTTTTGTGGACCTATTTTTAGTTATGGTTTAATCTTAGGGACCTTACTGTAAAAGGGCTCTAACATAATCATTCCGTACATCTCAGAATGAGGTTTAACTTTAAAAAGAAAACTTTTAATTCGCAACAATGTATTCATTTCAGGGTTCAATGGATGAAGAGCACTGGACGGACCTAAGAGTGCACGAAAACGATCGGACGATCTGCAGGCCTGGTCAGTTCGCGTCATGGCAGGTACTCGCCCCGAACTCATTACTTCCATTCAGGTTCTTCCGTGTCATCCTTACAGCTCCGGCAGCCTGCGATTCGAACACCTGGAACCTTTGCATCTGCTTCATTGAGATCTATGGCTTCTTCCACTGAAGTCCAGTCAGTCTGTTGTAGTCAGTAAATGAACTGAAGCTCTCAAACGATCCCAGTCCTGTTTCATTGGTTCTATCATTTCTATTCTGCCTGGTTCTAAAAGTTCTGAGTGAGAGATGTAAATATTTCCTCCTGATTACTGACCTTAACCTGAATCCAAACTTGGAATTTTGGGTTTTAGTTGGCTTTGTTACGGAACAAATTTCGACATATTTCTTAAGTGGGTTAGTTTGGTTGCAGATCTTGTGATAAGGATTCTTGTTGGCTCAATCTTTGATCACTTTCTAACATTAATATCTGTTTGGTTCAAAAAATTATTGGATCTTGCACACGGAACACAATAGCCGTTTGTTTGTGATGCACCACGCGCTGAAGGACCCCGCAGTGGATGGCAGACGGATGGAGCCAAACGTTTGGACCGTTCAGTCACGCTAACAATGTGAACTTATCGGATAATCCTACCTACTAGTCAACCTGGACAAACCGTCTGATGTGGCATGGCCGTCCGGTTAGGCTCCTCGATTGGCCGTCGGATGGTCAGGCCACATTGAATTGTCAGATCACGTCGTCATTACTGGATGGTCGATCCTTGTGTGGGTCCGCCAATGGCACACGGCGCATTGTCGTTTGCTCACGGACGGCTGATGTGTTTCACTTGTTGGATTCAATAATTTCTTATTTATTTTGCAGGTTAAAGTCAATATGACTGGTTATAAAAAAATCTTATAGAACTTTCTAGTTTAGTTTTCAAGATGAAAACAAATTTTATTGTATATTTTAAATAAATCTCAAAATCAAATAGGTTAAAGTCAGAAGAGCATTTTAAATTAGTATTTAGTTTTTAAAGGATCTCAATTTTACTTTTTGTGATTGTAAAGAGTTTGCAGTCTTGATTCCTCTTTTAAAAATTTATTTATTTTTTTGCTAGTAAACTATTTATTTATATTATTTTATATTATATTATTAAAGATGGTTTATAAACGATTGAATTTTATTATTTTTATTTTTGCCTAATTTATGATTTATATTTTTGTTATTTTATATTAAAAATTATTTTTTTTATTTCTCTATTCTCTCTCTTGCTGTCCAGTGCCGCGACGGAACCCAATCAGAGGGCACCACGTGTGCTATACAGCTGAGTCTGGGCACACATGGCGCATTCTAATTGGATGTCCGAACGATGTGCCGTCCGCATCCAATAATTTTTCCTCAATCATATTTATATAAAAAATAAAAAAATTTATTTTTCTCATTTCTCTCTCCTCTCTCTTGCTTGCTGCTCAGCGCCCAGCCGCCCACTTCCTCCCTCTCTCTCTTCTCAATCATCTTTCTTCTACCGCCAAGTCAGTAGAGAAAATTTAATAAAATTATTAAAATAACAAAATAAATTAAGTTATTTACATTAATAAATATTATTTTAATTTAATTAATTATAAAGTAAATTAATGATAAATTAAAAAATTAAATTAATTTTAAATTAAATAAAATACGAGTGAATTGAAAATAAATTTTCAGTTTAGACGATAATATATAGCTTTTAATTTGATAAATTTAATTAAAATCATTACTATGATTAAATTTTATAAATTTTTAATTACTAATATTAATAATAAAATAATATTTAAAATCTATCTCATATAATTTAAAAAAAATAATTTGTATTTTTATTTTTATGTTTTTAATATAATTTTAAATATTGCAATTTTCGTATTTACTTAACCATATCTTTTCTCTCTCTCTTCTCTCTCCACTTTCTCCATCTGTTCCTCTTTTTCTCTCTCATCTCTCTACTCTCTCTCTCTTGGGCATCCCATTTTCTCCTCTCCCTCCGCTCTCTCTCTCTCTCTTCATTTCAGCTCTCTCTCTTCTCTCCCAGGCTGTTACCAATCCGATTTTGGGCCGAGCTAATACCGGTTCGAAATCAGATTGATTACATTTCGATTAACTCAAAATTAATTCGAGCTCAATTGAATTCGACTTCGAGCCGACTCGAAAATGAATCAAATCTCAATTTCTTTTTTGAGCCGATCTCAAGCCGGGGTAAGCTCGACCCGATCCGACTCGAGATCGGCTCGGTTTATAATATATATATTATATAACATATATATATTATATATACGTATTATAATATAAAATATATTTTAATTTGAGCCGAGCCTACCCGGCTCAAAATCGGCTCGAAATTATTATCGATCCGAACTTTTAGCTCGTTATTTGGCTCATTTTGATCAACTCAATTTCGATTCGATCTAAAATCAATTCAATTTTTGATCGATTTTTGATCTTCGATACCCTTACTCTCCCTCCATTTCAGCTCTCTCTCCTCTCTTTAAAATATTAAAATATAATAAATTTATTTATATATATAATAATATATAATATATTTTTAATTTACTTATATTATAAATGTAAAATTAAATAATATTTTAATTAAAATTGAGTAAATTAATTTTAACTAAAAAGATAATTAGCTTGAATTTAAATTAAGTATAATATAAGTTCAGAGTGAATTTTAAATTTAAATAATAATGCATATTTCTTAATTTAATTAAATTTTAAAATTTATTAAAATTAATATTAATAATTAAATTTTATTAAAATTTTAAATACTAATAATAATATTAAAATAATATTAGATTTTTTTTATTATATAATTTAATATATTTGAGCAGTATAAATTGCCAAATTTTTAAAATTCTCAAAAAATTATTTTTAGTTTTAATAATTTTTATGTAAAATTTATAAGAAATATATTTATATTTAAAAAAATACAAAAAAATTTCATACAATTTTTCTATGAAAAAAATATTAGCTGTACATAAAAGCGAGATTTGTGCTGCTAAAAAAATATCTGCCATTTTGTTAGAATGAATCGCAGCCTTTCACCCGCTCCTTCACGTGTCATGTCACGCGCTCCTTCACGTGTCATGTCACGTGCTCCGCCGGCTCACATGAGTTACCTCCTTCTTCTCGCACCGTCTCTCTTTACGGCAGGAACTTGGTGGCTTTTCCCGTCGCACTGTGCCGCCTCTCCGCCCGCATCTTTGCGGTCTTGCCCTTTCTTCCGCCTCGTGCCTTAACCTCGCAATCCTTCGTTGCCAACATTTCCAGCTCTTTTCCGCAAAGATCCGTCGACCTTCCTGGTGTCGCTTTTTCTCCGCGCGTACCTCCGCAGCTAGCTTCTGCGACTGGACAAGGGAGACACAAGTAAGAAAATTAAATCACTCTTCATCCTTCCGTTAGCCCTCATCATCCATTCCTTCTCCGCCACCGATTCTTCTCCATGAACAGAGGAAATTAAGCAAGGCGCGCCTCCTTGGCACAAACAACACAGAGCAAAATAAGTTTTGACAAGGCAAGTGAAGGGCAGATGGGCTCCTCCTCTATCTCTGTCTCTGCGATATGTTTTCCATCCTCACTCTAATCTTTTCTCTCTTTCTCTCACTTTATTGTTCCACATTACTCTCATCTTTTTTCTCTCTTCATTGTTTCCACCTCCGCTTCTTAGTTCAGCCAGAGTTTCACGAAGAGTGAGAGAGAGGTAGAACAGCAATGATCCCCGCTTTACTACAAAGTTTCTCCTTTCACTTAGATTAACATTTATCATTAAACCTTTCTTGCTTTATAAATAAATAGTAAGTATAATTAATTTCTAATTGATCCAAAATGCCATTTTTAATTTTAAATATGAAATTTAACATTTATTTTTTTAACTTTTTGTCCATCTTAGGGCATTAGCTCATTGACTGCAAAGCATAAATTTAAGTCTATTCTCCATTAAGTTTCTATTTATCTAATAAAATTTTGCTATCGAATAATATGATGCCCAAATTCAACAGCTTATGGTCGGCGACGCATTCGACGTTGACCTCCGAACACTGGCCGATAGCAACCTGAAAGAGGAAGAAGAAATAAGAAAGATGGCCAGAAAGAAAAAAACTCATAGGAAGAACAACTCGGGACGATTTTCTTTGAAGCTAAGTACTTGATGCGAGCAATGCTTAGAATACGGTCGACCACACTTGTTCCTGCTTGCGCTCGTCCCCTTCGCCTTTTCGCGCGTCAGCCGCCACCACTTCTCTCTCTCAGATCTTTCCTCTAGAGCTTTCTATAGCCCCAAACCTCTCCCTGTCTGTTACCCAACGATTGTGGAACCACTATCTGCTCTGCTTTTTCCAATAAGGAGTAGGAGGTAATGTTTCGCACCTCTTCTCCTTCGCCAGCCTGCACTTATGCAGGAGGCAGACCCCTCTTTCACGAATAACAAATGCCAATTAAATAGCAGACTTTTCACCATTTAAATACTTTTTGAAAACTCTAGCTTCTTCTTCTTCTTCTTCTTCTTCTTCTTCTTCACCTCTCTGAAAGGCAAAGTTGTGGCACTTCTTCTTCTTGTCCACCTCTCTGGAAGGCAAAGCGTTGTGCAGAGTCTTGTTCTTCCTCTCCTCCTCTTCAGAAGGCAAAACATCATGCTATTACAAGGTCGCCTCTTCTTTAAAAATGCAAAGCATTGGCTTCAGAAAACCCTGGGTTCATCTTCCTCCTCTCTGAAAGGCACAACATCATCATCAAAAAGCTTCCTTTTCTCTAAAACGTTGAGCATCATCTTAGAAACCCCTTGTGTTGTCTTTCTACTTACGAAAAGGTAAAGCATCGACACCAAAAAACCTTTAGTTTCGAAATGAGAAAACCCTAGTGTTTTCATTCTTCTCTTTGATCTCTCATTTTACTACTTGGACAATCGTGTAAAGTATATCGCCCCTCCCCTGCATTCTTTCCCTAAAGCTGAACACCATAACTTTAGCAACTTCGGAAATTACAAGGTACAAAAATGGAGAAAGTGCGACTGTCATATTCGTTTCTGACTTCAAGTTCATCAATTCTGATATCACAGAGTTTAATTTGACTTTTGCATCCTTCCTATAGCTGTTCATCAGCATTATGCTATAAATTGAAAATTTTACATGCAGCTACGTTTGGTTCCTTATCTAAATCTTGAGGTTCACTAGCATTACTAAATTGTGGAGGCCCTATAGTGTCTTCAATCATAATACAGTAGTTTTGTATTCCTTCAACCGGTTGGGTTTCGAACTGCACAGCAAATGATTGTCCAACAATTTTGTATGATTTTCCATGGCCAATTCAGTGAGAATATCCTACAATGAAACTGATGCAGATCCAGATCACTAGCGTCAACGACTGCGTTATAATCTACGACCTTGAGCGTAGATTATAACAATTTTATTTTGTACATAGTTATCTTTATTTTTGCACATTTTATTTGGGTCATTTATTGAGTCAAACAATATGTTTTATGTCGGTGGGAATGCCCACTTTGGTGTTCTGTAATTAATTTGATTAATTTGGGTTAATTAGATTCAAATTGAATTATTTATTCAATTTAAGTCAAATTAGATTCAAACTAATCAAATTAGGTTGGATTTGATCCAATTGAACTTGGGAATACCAAGTTAAGTTCAATTGAGACCAGTTTGAGTATTTTGGGTCGATTTGATTCTAATTGGAATGAGTTGGTTTCAATTCGAATCAAATTAATATCAAGTCACATATATTGGTGCTATTTGTAAAGGAGCAAAAACTGAAGGACTTGCATGCAATTGTTACATCAAATTAAATCCAAGCAGCCCTAAATTGCACGGGATTTCCTCTGATAGCTTTCGGGAAGCTTCATGGCGACCAAATCTCGCCGTCCGCGCCAACCGTCCGGCACTCGCGCAAGTCGCCGGCTTCTCCGCGGCACTCGCGCACGTCGCCGGTCTCTCCGCAGCGTTCGCGCACGTCATCGGCCACGTCTCCAACTCCTGCGCTCTTCCTCCGCCGAGTCCAGGTATGCGTTCCGCCCAAGCTTCCCTCTCCTATAAAATGGCCGACAGAGACGACGAAGGGAGCGTTTTTGATTATCTGTGAGAGATTCTACTCAGAGTTGAGTTTTGAAGAGATCCGGGCAGGTGGCCAAGGATTTCTCGCCGGCACTGCGGCAGGTGGCTGCGTTCGGCGTTTTCTCCACAGTTCGGAGTCGAGCAGGTGGCTGCGGCTTCGTTTCAGGAACGACTCAGAGATCCGGACAGGTGGTCGCGGATTTCGTCGTCGGCACGACAGCAGGCGGCTGCGTTCGGCGTTCTTCCACTGTTCGAAGCCGGGCAGGTGGCTGCGGCTTTGTTCGGGAACGATTCGGTTTCGTCAGAGGCTACGGCAGGGGGCTGAGGCTTCGACTTTGAGTTCTGATTCTCCTTGGTTTGCTTATGTTGCTTCTTAGTCCACTGTTTTTCCTGTTTTCCATGTTTCCCTAATTCCTTGTTTTCCCTTTCATGTGCTGTTTACATGAATTTCAGTTCAGTATTTTTTTTCATTAATTTCTGCTGGCTGCTGTGTTCTCAAGAAGACTAAATTCCTGCATTTTCCATATAAGCTCTAGTTAATAGTGAGTTTCAAGTGCTTGTTATTGAGAAGGAAATTCACTGTTTATTCCATATCACACCCCTCTTTAAGTTGAATTGTGAAATTCTTATTTGGTGAAGAGTTTTATATATTAAAATTTTGGATAAATTATCATGTGTAGGAATTTCAAGGTAAATGTGTATGCGGTAATTCATCTTGAGATTTGAAAATTTATTACCTTAATTGTATAAGTTTGTTTGAATTTGTTTGGATAGCATTTTAATCATCTTAAATATTTCATGACGCTTATGTGAAAATGCAAATATTTATATTTAATATAATTTGAAAAAACTTGGTTTAATCTCCTTTCATTTGCATTTAGTCATTTAAATATACACATATAAATCTAGGCGCTAGCTTAATATTGGTAGCGTTAGGTTCGCGTTAAACCGATCCCCGCGCTGCATCAGAAACTTGTATGCCACAAATGCAACTTCATGTCCTCTCTTATTAGAAAATTTTTATTGCTGTACTGTTAGCATTAGCGCTTCATCTTGTCTCTTGATTTCAATGAATTTGGTGAAGAGCAAACCTTATTTATGAACTTTTTTAACTCCTTTAATAAAAATGTCACTCAATCTATCATCCGTTGTCTTTCTTTCGTGCATCCAACCACATGAATCACCGAATAAATTCATCATGCCTAATATTACTCCAACAATATGAAATCATTTCTAAAAAAATAGTAATTTAGAAATCATTTGGATTATGGTCATTAAATGTGACATTGACTCTCTTGTTTTTATGCAAAGTGTTGTTTTAGAGCTAAATGAAGAAGATACATCTATATAGTTGACCTCAGCTAGTTTGGAATTGTCTTTGCTGATGTTGAAAGCTAAGAAAATATGATTTAGGATCCTACAACACTTGACATGTACTCCTTTATGTGAATAAAATTTATATGCATTAGATTTGCACAATTACGTGAAAAGCTACAACAAATCAATAAACCAAAGCAAGAAATATACCAAGCATATGCGAGCAAAACTGTGATGTCTTTAAATACAAATTTGTAAGTATGAAACTGATATAGTAGTAAGATGATACACTAAGCCAAGCATGAAGCAACAATCACAAAATCACAAAATACAGAATCTAC
This sequence comes from Apostasia shenzhenica, assembly GCA_002786265.1. Classification (NCBI taxonomy): domain Eukaryota; kingdom Viridiplantae; phylum Streptophyta; class Magnoliopsida; order Asparagales; family Orchidaceae; genus Apostasia; species Apostasia shenzhenica. Next base: position 1,653,879 of record KZ454427.1, read on the forward strand.
AAATAGTAAGTCTACAATAATCATAAGAAAATTTGCAAGCAAGAAACTGAATTCTGTGAATGCTTTAAAGCATAGCAAAGAATGGATTAGAAAATTTTGTAAGCAACCACAACAAGAAATACACCTCGCAAAGCACAAGCATTGTAGTCACTAAGAGATATAATGCATTAATTAAAGCAACCCCTATTTATACTAACCTTTTTTGTGCAGGTATGTGCAACGACACAATAAACACACGACATACAATGGATGTGCCTACGATGCGGCAAGCCACTGTCAATAGTGAAAGGAGCATGGAGCAAATTCTGCAACAACAGAGGGGCTGAGTCATCAAAAATCGTAGTGACTCTTCTTTTTTATGGTGGGCCGCGACCATGTACCATATTTGGAGTGCGAGGAACGTCAGAGTCCACATCAACCACACGCCATTTTGAGGACCATAGCTGCCTTAGTTTGTCAAGATGTAGCTCAAGGTAAACTTGACCACACTCTGGGGAACTGGAATCCCATCAGCTCATGTGGCTATGATAACCCGCCCTATCCCACCAAGATCTCCCCTTTCAAGGTTGGTCAAAGTCAACTTCGACAATTCTATACAAGCAAACATTGAGGCTGGTGCAACAACAATTCTTCACGACCACTGGGAAGTCTTCTTGTGAGTTGTTGGCATCAGATTGTTTACAAGAGCAGTCAAGACAGCAGAGACCAAAGGGGCTCTAGAGGTGACTAAACTGGCTAGTAACTAGGCGGTTGGGAAAATAGAGTAGAAAATGTCTTGCTGGAGGGAGATTTTACCATCATTATAAGGGGCATCCCAATTTCACTACGTGAAGCTGTTGGAAGTGGCTTACTACTTGAGTTTTTTTGATTTTTTGAGTATTTTTAAAGCACGTGGGGTTACAGATGTATTCAAATTTACCAATAAGGCGACTGACTTTGTATCTTTTTGCTTACGTAGCTGATATAAGATAGAATGAGGATACACATTTTTTTCTGATTTTTATCATGACTATTATACTTGATGTATTTGTCTTGTTTTTTTATAGTATTCTAGGCTTCGACTAAGTTTCAGAAACAAATTATGTACTTTGTTTTGTAGTAAAATGTCATTTTTTTCATTGACTAATCTTTTTTACTTGAAATTGTGGAAATGTTATCGAACAACTTCTTTTGTTTTTCAAAATTTTTCTGTTTGTTAGAATTCAATGATGAGGATCCATGTAGGTATTTCAACAATTTAGATGAGTCCAAGGATCGAAATGGCACGTTTCTTTCTTATTGGTATACAATGAAGTTTTTTGGGAAGCATTCTTTTGGTATATCTTCCTTCTTAATTTGCAAGTTATGCTGCTTTCTTGTGATAATGTCGAAATCTGCAACAAAGAATGGGAAACAGACAAAGCTATTCTCTGATTAGTCGTCGTCGGATTGAGTTATTCAATTTGGTGAAGTTCTACTCAATGCAATCGCATTTACAGGTATTTATCTGTATATTTCCAATGTTCACATATTTTAATTTCAACTGAGATGACTTATTATCTTAAATCTAAGGATTACTTAAATTAAGGTCAACTTGATAATAAAATTCTGTATTGGGTTTAGCTGGTGGAGAAACTTCATTACATAACCTTCCCCAGATTCTCTCTTTTCACTAAGAACAATTCAATGCTAGGTTGCTAATGCTGTGAGGGATGATCTATTGACTTCTAGCCTGAAGTCTTTTTCAGAGAGGCAAAGCCTCCCCCTTTGATTCAATGACCAGAGTTAGATGAGGATAAACAGCTTGAAGATATCGAACAAAAGTTTGTTTATTCGCATCAATTTTTATAGGATGCTCATTCAAGACTTAGTCGAACAAGTATTCTGACGGCAAAGAGATCACGTAATTTGCAGTTATCAGAAAGGTTGCACGGAACTGTTAATAGACCAAATTATTAGTTTTCATCAAAATTTGTAGAGATCAAATCAATTCGGTAAATCGATGGACCAAATCAAGATATTTCATAAGACTAAATTGGTTTTTTTTTGTCTAAATTATACCTTGTCAGTACTAGTTTTGTCCCAATTATGTTACTCATAGCCGAAGAGGGCGGAAAATGATTGCTGATTGATGTCCAAATAGAAGGAAATAATTAAAACAAAGTACAACTTATGGTAGGCTTCTAAGTTCGATGATCAGTAATAAGAATGACAGAGAAATGAATCGTATTATATCTGAAAAGAATTGGTATTCCAGAGCTGTACAAGTAAATGATGTAATGTCAAATGATACACGTGTTTTTTAGGACAAAATTATGAAACTAATGATGATTAACTTCATAATTATTAAGTATGTCTGAGTTAGAATAGTATTAGAATAAGTGATTTTTTAGAAAATATTTTAAGTTACACAGATTTTTAAAATTAAAACGAGTAATATCTCTATATTTGCAAACTATGCACATACTATTAGCCTCTTATCTGGTATTAGTAAATATTTCACATCCATGGCAATAGAAATAAAGGCCAAATTATGATTGACTCCCCAAAGTTTTATGGTGTTCAAAGTTTATATCCTTTTCAATTTTGTCATTATATCCAAAGTCAAGCATTAGTTTAGACATAAAGTTAAATGGCAGGTTTACCTAATAAATTTTTTATTTGCACTTCTTCATTTAGAACCCACTTCTATAAATATTATAATACAACCTATTATTTTGTGACTGTATAGGTCTATTTATTTATAAGATTAAAATTAAACTTAAATGGAGATATTTTTTATAAAAAATTGTGAATAATATGAAATAAAGTTAGTTATTATATTGAGATGCGTAAAGGATGTGATATAAGTTAATTATTATTTTAATAATGTGTGTAGGATGAAAAATGAAGTTAATTTTTAATATTAAATTTTATGTGTGATGTGATATATCAGATTAATTTTTAACTTCAAAATAAATGGGACTTAAGAGTTGAAAGGAAATATATATATGTTAGATTACTTGCTCACAATTTTTCATCATAAAATATTTAATAAAGATCAAGAACACTTACACACAGGACAGAAAAATAATACAAAAAAAAGGTAATTACATATATTATAACAATCATATTTAGTAAATGTTATGAAATTTAAATTAATTTCTTAAAAATTACAAAAAAATATAAAGAAGAGTTTCAATTACATGTTACATTTTTTACATTCTATTTGCTCTCATTATAGTATTTTACTTAAGTTTGATTTTTCTTTTAATCATGATTAAAAACTTTAGATTTTAGCTGTTGTTTAAATGAGATGGAAGTCTGAATATTCAAAATAATAATGATATTTAGCTGTTAATTTGAATTAACGGTGATCTAAAAGTCAACAAAAGCTATGTCATGGATGATGTGTTTGCTTGTGGAGAATGACTAAAGCGTGTAAAATATAATTTGCGATTTAAATTTTTAAATTAATAAAAATATTTTATACGTAATTTGAATAAGGAAAAATCACTATTTGAAATTAGAGTTCTTCAAATCACAACACTTCATTAACGAGGTTGACAACTTTCTTTCAACTTATCCAAAATAAAAAAAGATATCATCGCGATAGCCATTAGTTAGTTTAAGGCTTCGTTTGGTTCGAGATATTTTATTTAGCTCAACATATACTTTAATTGTAAAAAATAATTTTATTGTACGTCTAACATAAATACAAATTTTAAGATCAAATTTATTTTACATTTTATGCTTTTTTTAATATTAAAATAAAATATTTTAATATTAATATTATTATAAATTATTTATGTGACAATTATAATATATAGGGGTTTTTACATACAAGATATGAAATTTACACGAAATTACGCATTTCACTATCAATTTGTAAATATTATCACTATCTAGACCTGGGCACGGGCCCGGGGACCCGCCCGACCCGATCCGACCCGACCCGAAAAATTTAAGGCTTGGGTTGTGATAAAATTTTCATATTATTCTTTTAACCCGGCCCGGCCCGGCCCGACCCGATCATTTTCATGATCGGGCTTGGGCATGACATCGGGGCCCTGACCCGACCCGGCCTGGCACTAAAGCTAACTTATAATTTTATAATTATGATTTTATGTTGTAGAGTTATAAAAAAATTACAAAAACTAAATTTTCATATGATATTTTATATGGTGTTTATATTATTTTAAAATTCAAATTATATAGTAATATTGATATTTAATATTTTTGGAGTTAAAGCTTGTTATAAACAAAAGCATAATAATTTTTGTACTTTAAGAAGAGTTTACCATTCGGGTCGACCCGGCCCGACCCGGCCCGAGGCCATGTTGGGCTTGGTCACGTAAATTGACCTGAATGTATATGTATGGGTGTGATTTAACATACTCAATGAGTGACTCGGCCCGAGTTGACTCGACCCGAGCCCGGCCCGAGCCCGAAAGATGCCTAGGTCTATCACTATCACATCATATTCATTTAAATTTTACACATTTCACATATTTCACATATTTCATATACTTTATAATATTATATATAAATTAAAATGCATAAATTTATTAATATTTAAATTCTAATATATATTTTTATTTTTTACTATAAACATGTCAATTTTCTTACTTCAATTAAAAATTATAGTCAAGTGGATTTAAATTCGGCACCCTAATTGAAAATTTTAAATATGATAAATAAATTAAAATACATAAATATTTAAATTATTATTTATATAAATTAATTTATTTATAGTATTTAATTAATATATTAATAATATAGTTAAGCTTAAAGCTAATTTAGAAATGTGAAGTTCACCATCAAAGAATATGGTGTGAAATATGTGAAATGCGTAAAATTTAAATGAATATGATTTGATAGTTGTAATATTTATAAATTGACGGTGAAATACGTAAATTTGTATAAATTTTATGTCCTCTACGTAAAAACCCCTAATATATATTATCTTCAAATTTGAGGAAATGAAGGTTCATGAACTCCAAGGGGTAAAGTCGTCCATTCATTTTATAAAACCGTTACGCTGCGCTTCCCGGCCTGTCCCCACCGAGCATGTTACCTCCCCAACAAACTCCCGCCTCGCACCATTTTTTCTTCGCCGAAACCCTAATTTCCCTTCCGCGCCGGCGCCCCGGGAGCCCACGGGACGATCCAATGACCGCGAGGAGCGACGGCCATATCGTCGTCCATCGGAGCTTCTGGACGACGGAAGCCTGCCGGACCGTCTTCCTGATCCCGATCGCCCTGCTCCTCATCCTGTACGCCCTCATCGCCTCCAAATCCAGCGCCGATGGCCCCTCCCCCCCAAAATATCTCCACATCCTCCGCCAGGAACAAGCCTCCGTCTGCTCCGGCGTCCGGCCGGACCGTCCCCTGCTTCCGCCGGAGGCGCCAAGGTTGAGGCGGCGGTCGAGAGTCGCGATCTGCCTGGTGGGAGGCGCACGGCGGTTCGAGCTGACGGGGCCGTCTATTGTAAAGAATTTGCTCCAGGTGTACCCTAACGCCGACCTCTTCCTCCACGGCCCGGTTGACGGCGACGCCTACAAGTTCTTCCTCCTCCGGAACTCGCCGCGGATCGCCGCCGTTCGGCTCTTCTTTCCCAGCCGCATCGCCGAGAACCAGACGCAGCTCCGCGTCCTCAGCTCGCGCGGTTCACCTCATGGCATTCAGGTACACACTCTCTCTCTCTATCTTCTCTCTCTCTGTCTCTGTTATATATATAAAAGAATAAATTACATTCAGGTCTCTGAATTTATAGTATATTATGATCACTCAATTTTACTATTTTAAAAATTTAATATATGGGTCCATAAATTAGATATAAATATCAAGCAGATCCATTTTTATTTTGTAATATTAAAATTTTATAAAATAATTAAAATATTTTCTCTCTTCTCTCTCTTATTTCTCTATTCTCTCTCACTCTCTTTTTTTTCTCCTAAAATTTACTAGGAGGCAGAGGAGCAAGCCTCCCGCCCACCCCCCGGTATCTCTTGCCCTCCACTAGTGGCCTCGTGACTGCTGTAGGAGAAAAAGAGAGAGCCGGGAGGTAGTAGGTCACCGACCCCTCTCCCTCCCAGTAGATTTTAGAAAAGTTCAAAATAAATTTTGAGAGATTAAAGAGTGAAAAAAAGAAGAGAAGAGGTATTTTATAAAAATTTAAATATTTAAAAAAAATGAAAAAAGAGTTGCTTAATATTTATATTTAATTCATAGATTCAAATATAAATTTTTTAAATTTTAGATTTGATTGATAATATAGCTTAAACTTAAAACCTACATTTAATTTACCTTATATATAATCCAGATCTGGATCATGGTGGATTCGAATTGATATTTATATTCGGATCGGATCAGCCTTGACCCAAATCTGACTCGATTCACATACTTGTCGGGTTGAATCTCGGTTCAAGATAGATTATTGCTTTGCATAAGTATAAAGAGAATTTTATATATACGGTCTCAATTTATTTTCAAAATAATTGATTGATATATTAATATTGTGGCAATTAGCATACTAAGAAATCAAGGTATCTTAATAAAAGTAGTATATCATAATAGTAACAATAATTTATTGATTTGATTACAAGAAGAAAAAAGAAATGATTCAACTACAGTAGAAATATATATGTGTTAATTTTTATTCTAGTAAAATACTCAAGAAAGTACACACAGATATAGATGTACCTTTGACAAAAACTAAATTATATATGATGATTTGATTGAGTCGAATATAAATAGGTCATATCATAGTTGATCCGTGATCTGACCCTAAAGAAAAATAACTGATCAGGTCAAATTTTGGATAAGGTAATGGTAAGTAAAATGTATCCAATTGACTATATTTTTGAGTCGAACTCAAATTAGATTGGATTAAAATCTGACCCATTTATAGGTCTAAGCAGTAGTATGGCAAGCATCAACACTAGCGAAAAACTATCCATGATAAAGATCAACAAACTCAAATCAATCATGAAGCAAAATATCAGTAAATTGGATAGAGTATATTTCAAACACAAGAGAAGTTAATGCATGGGATCTTTAGACGAATTCCGCAGTACTGACCAAGGACATCCACAAAATTACGTATCATATTATGCTAAAAGGAATATAGCTAACTAGGACGAGATGTATATATAGTGCACATCATGATCACCCTAAACATATTTAGCTAAAAGCCAATTGTGACACCAATGATAAAACCGATTTTCAACGAATATGAGTATGATCTATGGATAATATCTAAAAATAGAATGACACTCAACTGACGAGATCGAGCTAGTATACTCGTAAAATGTTAGCAATCGAAAATCCTAATTAGGGTCATCTATAGATAAATATTAGAATACTAAACTGGAGCATGGGATAGAGTTAGATCAGTATACAATCAAAGTGCAACTTGATCATAAAAGTAAGTATATAGTAAAAAAAATTAATGAAAGTAATTATTTTTGATGATTAAATTGTAATTATTATAATTATTATTATTATTATTATTATTATTATTATTATTATGAAGGGGATGCTGCAGTACTTCAACTTAGTGGAGGGCTGCCTCTCGCTGATCGGCGATCACGAGTCCCGCCGCAACTTCACCTACGACTGGATCGTACGGACCAGGGTTGACGGCTACTGGGCCGGCCCGCTCGACCCGACCGCCTTCCGGCCCGGTCGCTACCTCGTCCCGCTCGGCTCCCGTTTCGGGGGCTTCAACGACCGGTTCGGCGCCGGCGACTGGACCACCTCGGCAGTCGGGCTCTCCCGCCTGTCCCTCCTACCACGCCTCGCCATGGCCGGCTACCGGAACCTCAACTCCGAGTCGGCCTTCAAGGCCCAGCTGACCGTGTCGGGCGTGCTGGCGTGGGAGATGCCTCTGCCCTTCTGCGTTGTCAGCGACCGCCAGTACGAGTTCCCACCGCCGAGGTACGGCGTGCCGGTGGCGTCGATGGGTAGCTCGGGGCCGTTGAGCGGAGCCAAGTGCCGGCCGTGCTCGCCGGCGCGTGCGGCGCAGGAGGTAGCCGGAGGGCTGGAGGAAGGGTGGAGTTGGACCACGGGGAGGTTGGAGCTTTGCAATGCGACGGGAGCGTGGGAGGAGGGTTGGGAGGAGATTTTTGATCGGGTGGCGGGGGAGGAGTTGGCGGAGGAGCGGCGGCGCGCGGCGGCGGTGGATCTGGCAGGCTGTGTGCGGGAGTTTGAGGGCATGAGGCGGCGAGCGGAGATGTGGGATGCGCCTCTTGCCTTGGAGATCTGCCGGCTTGGCCTGAGCCGCCGATCTGGATCGACATGATTAGGCAGATAGCTGTTCAACTACTACAAATTAAAGTGGACCAAAACAAAATACCTTTGGAACTTAAGGGACCCAAGAGAAAGTTTGATAGCTGTGAGAAAAGGAAGGTCAGTAGACAGCGGGGTGTAATGTGATCATTAGAAAAAAAAAAAAATTATATCACGTGGTTCATATTTTGGAGTTTCGAGCTTGGAGGGCTGCTTTAAAAATAAAATAAAAAATAATTATAAAAGAATTTATAATTATATATTTAATATATTATGTAACATATATACACATTAAATTTTGTGTGGGTTAAATGGGTAAAAAAAATTCTTTAAGAATAATATATGTAATTCTCAGTAAAATAAAATGTGATATATTTATCGAAGTTTGCTTAAATATGTCATTAACCTTCCGAACTAATATAATTAAATCAACTTATGAATCCACCAATTATAAGTTATATATTTTTATACGTTTAATTCATTGAATAATCCAATGATTAGATTCTTACTTGTGATTAATTATTTTATAGATCAATTTATTAAAATACTAAACATAGTGAAAGAAATTAGTTATTGCCTTAGCATACGAGTAATATGTGAAACAAAATTAGATTCTTTATTTGCGTTGGTTATTCTGAATAACTAAGAATAATAAGTTTGACATTCTAAGGTCCTGTTTGGTGTGAGGACCAAAATCAAGACTAAAATAATACTAATTTAAAAAACAACAATAATAATAATAAATAAATTTTTTAAATTATTTTGTAAAAATTTTAATATAAAAAATAATATTTTACTTGACATACTCAATAATTTTTAATAAAAATATAAATTTTATTTCACATTTTAAATCAAAATACTCGATTCGAATATTTTAATCTAAAATATAAAATAAAATTGATACTTTTATTTTAAATTATTGAGTATGTAAAGTAAAATAATATTATTAAAATTTATGTAAAATGGTATAAAAAATTTATTTATTATTATTATTAATTTTTTTTAAACTAGTATCAATTTGATCCTATTTTAATCCTATTTTGGCCCTTGTGCCAAACAGGGCCTAAACCCCTGCTCTCTCTCCCTTTCCACAAACACAATCTATTATTCGCTCCTCTCATTTCAAAAGAGTAGAAAATTTATTCAAAATTGACAATAATCGGACTAAAGGGGCGTTTGATTCGATGTTATCTTGGTGTTATATTATGTAATATAGATGCCATGACATCTAGATGTCATCTTTTGATTAATAATTTTATAATCTAATAGAAAATTTTTTGTAAATGTAATTAAATCAAACAATTAATTTCTCTAGATAACATAACATAACATCAAGATAACATTGAACCAAACGCCCCCTAAATGGCAAAAATGCAATATTTTTTTTATAGATCATCAAAATAAAAAAAAAAGTGAGAAATTACAAAACAGGGCATCGCAAAAAAAATACTAAAAGCACATAAATTTTCCATTAAACATGAGATTTCATCTAAAGCTTTCATCATTCAACAACACCATAAAGCAGCTATTTGATGGAAGCCTCTTTCACAGCTGCAGCTACTACTTGTGTTCCTTCTCTGATCCCTGAGATAGTGGAAGCCATGAATTCCTTGTACTGAGACACACTGTCAATCAGTGCCAAGAGCTCCTGGGCACACAGCTGAGTTTCTTCACCACTTTCTCTGATGACTATTTGTAGCTTTTCTTTAGATTTCTGCAGAAAATATTCAATTCACTTCACAATGCATTCATTGATACGATAACGAGAACAAATATCCGTTTCGTGTTTAAAGTGGCATGTTCATGTCCACTATCGACCTATGCGTTCATGACTTTCAAGAGAAGAAAGGAAAGACTAAAAGTGGCGTTATACATTACAGTGAATCACTAGGACTCGTGAAAAATATTGCATTATAGGGAGCTAAATGGAGAACCAAAAAACATCCAATCCCGACTAGATTGTGATCAAAGATTTATAAGTTGTTGCCGCTTATGTTCAAGAACTAAGGGCGAATACCATTGTTTGACAAAACAATTCACAAGCGCATATGACATTAGTGAATAATAACTATGGTTTGGCAATTATGCTCGAAACCCAAAACTTGTTCAACAATCTCCTGATGACAGGATTCGAGGTCAACTTGACTTGCTTGTAAACTAACGTGAAATCGCCTTAAATGGAGTCAGTTCAATTCAACATCGAATTTAATTCGTAATATTGTCTGTAATACATTATATATAAATGCATATCAAATTCAAGATATAAGGTAGGCAATCCAACTCTAACCAACTTGAAACTTACAAATCAAATTTATCTTAAATCAACTGGAACCAAATTCCACTAAAAATCAAAACTTCAATTTCAAGTAAAAATTTAGGGATGATAAAAGTTTGCCCTAAAAATTTAAAGAGAAATAAGAAAATACCAGCAAAAATTCTTGTGCCTCCTTTTCCAGTATGTCCACCTGCTCTTGTTTCATTGCAAAATCCTTCAATGATTTTTCAGCTTCAGATGCACAATTTGATGCATGACCTTCCATTTCCCTTTTAAGCATATCCATCCGAGCGTCAGCCTGAAACAAACCTCAACCAACAACAGATTAATTTTGAATTTTTTTGAAATTAGAAAGGAAACAAGTACATACTAGATTCAAATTCCTTCTTAAAACAAATCAATTATATTTACTGTTGTGCTTGTGCTTTTAAGGTAATTTATAGAAATAATTTTATGTCACTAACCAAATTGCCCATTTTACCTACTCCTCTGATTTTCATGTGCTTCCACAATCTCCAGCTTCTCAATTTACATGGCTATGGCAACAAGTTTATGTTCATTAATAATCTATCATTTCATGCAATAACAATAGCAGCAAAGACCTCAAGCAACAAATTAATAGTAACTATAGGAAAAACAAATATATAAGTGAGTATGAAACGTCATATGCATGCAATAACAAGTGTAGAGTGGAAATCGAAAAAAACAAAAATAAGTAGAGGACTCAAAACCCCTTCAACCTATGGTGAGATCGACATCAAACACATAGGCGGCACCAATCGATAGCTCAAATGACACCCTTCCAACCACACTATACCCCTGATGGCTAGGATGTGCGCTCAAGCAACGACAAGAGTGGCAGCTATCACAGCAATGACGATGATGCTCAGGTAGCAATGACGACGGTGCTCAAGTAGTAGCGACAGCTAGGCAACCGTAGCGAAATAAAGAGGCCAAGGAGCTCTCCCAACAACAATAGCAGCAAAGACCTCCCAATGTGGCGGTGATGGCGACGACCTCCCTACGTAGCAGTGACGGCAAAAGGTTGGCAACAGCACAAGAGGAGGGGCCAATGAAGCTTTAGGCCCAAGAAAATAAACCCAAAATACATTGACACTCTCTCCCAAAGCCCATAAGCAAAATATACATTATATCTCCATCCTCAAAAAAAAAAAAAGCATATGACATGATCCTTCACTCTTGAAACAAACATAAAAAGACAAGAAATGAAAGTGAGTAGAAATGCAGTGCGTAAATATAAAGTAAACATAAATGATATGCCACGATGTCGTCGTGTCTCCCTATAGCTACACCTATTGATGATGAGGTCAGTCGATATTCGGAATGCTCTGCATCAAAGGATGTTGTGAATCTGTTAGCAAAGACAAAGAAGTTTGAGGAATCCATCCTTCACCTGCAAACCAAGGAAGCTATAAAAGGGGGTTTGGCATAGAGTGAGCGTGATAAGATGATAGCATTACTCAGCTCCTACCATACTATTGTAGCCAAAGTAGAAGCCTAGCGGTGGCAGATGGCCAAAGCCCATTGGCTAGCTCAAGGAGATCATAATACCTCTTTCTTCCATAAAAGTTGCTGCAAGGAGGAAGCAACAAAATCAAATCCAAGTCATTATTGACTCTAGTAGGGAACAAACCATAGAGGAGGGTGGATTCTCCACATCTTGATGGACTACTCCTTTAAGAAGTGGGGCAAAGATGATGAGGTAGCATGCATCCCAGAGTCAATACAACTAGGGATACTATTTCAATAGAGGTGGTAAAGTAGTTGACCAAATAGGTTTCCAAAGAGGACAGAACAATCGTGTCTTCTTTGGCAATAATAAGGCTCCGATTATTGATAGTATCATAGGTTCCTTCTTCAATAATAAGGCTCCGAGCAGTCCAACACTCCTTTGTCATTGGGTTTATGCTATAGAGTTGGAAGGACACTATTGTTATTATTGTACCTGAAGTTAGCAATGCAAACCAACCCAAGCAATTTAGGCTGATCAATCTTTGCACCACCATTTGCAAAGTAATTGCCAACATGATGGTAAATAAACTCAAGAACCATATTACCCCCCCTTATTACAGTTGAGTAGAGAGTCATTGTACCGAGCAGACATATTACTAAAACAATCGTGTCTTCTTTGGCAATAATAAGGCTCCGATTATTGATAGTATCATAGGTTTCCAAAGAGGACAGAACAATTGTATCTTCTTTGGCAATAATAAGGCTCCGATTATTGAAAGTATCATAGGTTCCTTCATCAATAATAAGGCTCTGAGCAGTCCAACACTCCTTTGTCATTGGGTTTATGCTATAGAGTTGGAAGGACACTATTGTTATTGTTGTACCTGAAGTTAGCAATGCAAACCAACCCAAGCAATTTAGGTTGATCAATCTTTGCACCACCATTTGCAAAGTAATTGCCAACATGATGGTAAATAAACTCAAGAACCATATTACCCCCCCTTATTACAGTTGAGTAGAGAGTCATTGTACCGAGCAGACATATTACTAAAACTGTATCAAGGCTCAAGAAGTTATCCACCAGATGCACACTACAAAGGCTAAAGATGGTTCATGATGGTTAAAGCTGACATAGAACAGGCTTATGATAGAGTCAGTTGGGATTTTTTGGACTGCATGCTCACTACAATCAATGGTGTTAATGGATCCATATGTGTGTCAGAGGGCCTCATTTTACACTGTTGATAAATGAGAAGAAATCACCTAAGATCACTATTCGTAGAGGAATAAAATAGGGGTGATCACTCTCCCCTCACCTATTTATCTTGTACTCAAAGTTAATTTCTAGTCTAGTTCATCAACAAATACAGAAAGGCACATTCAGAGGAATTCATCTATCAGCTAAAGGTCAACCCACTCTCACTTCATGTTTGCATATAATCTCTTGGGCCCCGTTTGTTTTCAAGTTAAAAATTAACCTGGTTTAATTTTAACCAGGCATATCGCATCACACATAAAATTTAATATTAAAAATTAACTTTATTTCACATCTTACACACATTATTAAATTAATAACTTATATGACATCCCTCACATATCAATATAATAACTAACTTTATATCGCATCCCTCACAAATCTCAATATAATAACTAACTTTATTTCACATCATTCACACTTTTAATAAAAAAATATTTCTATCCAAGTTTAATTTTAACCTTGTTAAATTTAATCTTACAAACAAACAGACCCTTGATGTTTGCTGAGGCTACCCCCACAACTGTTGCTTGCCTCAAATCCACATTGGATAGTCACCATGCTTCTTCAAGGAACACCATTAATCTTAAGAAGTCCATTATGTTTAATTGTACCACCTTTAGGAGGAGGAGATTTGGTATGTATGAGAGCCAACAGAGATGCTACTTGGGGATTTCCCTCCCTAGTCATAGACCCACCAGGAACTTTGAGGCAATCATTGCAGTATCAAGAGCCACATCACAATTTGGGGAGTGAGAAAGATTTCATTTGCAAGGATGCGATTGTAGATTTAATTTTCTATTTTCATGTTTGTAAACTTACACATACACATATGAATATTAATAGTGTTGCCAACTACTTAGCCGACCTATGTATGCTAGGAAATTTTGACTGGGAGAGAGGAATGTGCCTCCCCTTTAAATTTTGTAACATTCTCAAAGGGGATGTGACTTGGTTGTATTTTGTACTTTTGTTTTAATAGATGACATAGGCTACACTTAAAAGAATATCAAGTAATTGCTTCATTATATAAAACTACAGGTCTCGATTAGCATTTGTTTGAAAATAATTAAACTCTAATTTAATAGTATTTATTTAAATAGGCCACAAAAATGAAGAGAGATGAAAAAACTGGAACCACCATTGTTCTTCAAACTAGTTACTAGTTAATAACATAGCATACAAGTAACAATTGGAATATTGCCATACATCTGGATAATACTGTAATCAAGAGGTTATTATACTTCAATAAATTTAAATAGTACATATGAAAAAAAAAATTGAGGATCTAACACATACCTTAACAAGAATAATTGGTTAAGATGTATCCATAAAGTAGAGTACAAATAATTGAGTTGAAGGCTAATTAAGCAAAGAAGCTCAGTGAACCAAACAGCTCCAAAATCTATCATCTTATTAGTCATATGAGACAGTAGAAATCAAATGAGATGAGAAAGCCAAAACTGCTAACAGGAAACTATAACGTATTACATCATTAGATAGATTGAGTTTCTCCCCTATAATTACAAGTCAACTACATGTTTTAATTTAAAATCCCAATATTAGCTTTCAGCATTAAGATATACATTCCAGATTTTCAAGGCAAAGATTTGTGCTTTTGGGTAGGTGAACGTAGCAGATCACCACATATGGTAGCCAGTTACCACAAGGCTTCTAATTTTAAGATCATCTCCTGCACTGAATTTGTTATTATCTAGGATCTGGATAGCATTTGTAGTCAGTTAGTTCCTTGACATCCTGCTATAATTAGATTAGTTGTTTGTGTAAATTTGTAGCTTCGAAAATCTGAAACCACAATCAGTAAAAGAAATGCTACCCAATGAGAGAAATTTCATATTAGTAACTTGCATGTGGTTATGTCTCGAATACCAAAAGAAACAAAGTTCAGTAAAACCTACCTCCTGAATTTGTTCTTGAAGAGATGAACACCGGACCCTCTTTTCCTCAAGCATCATATCGTTACTATGCGATCTTTTCTGCAGGTCTATTAGTTCTTCAAGGTTTGAGGCCATGGATTTCTTCAACTCCTCAGACAAAGCACTAAGTGCTGGTTTCAGCAAAGTTTTGTAATCAACACCCATAACTTCAGCTGCAGAAGAACCCTTATCCTTGAGAACAAGCTGAAAACCATTCCCCAGCTTTAATCTGAAAAACAAACAAGAAATAATATTTAATAGTCATCAAATGACTGAAATGCCATAAAGAGGTTAGATCTCTCAAAAAGCACCAATTGCACCAAATTCATTTGATTTCCTTGCACTTTTCAACCACAGCATTGATCATCAAATGGAAAAAAAGAACATCAGATTGGGAAAACTTTCTTAACAAAAAGATAATGTTCGTGTGGAGAATATAGATATTTGGTATTGCAGGATAACAACAAGATCAAGCACATACTTCCTGATTGCCTGATTGCATTGCTCTGCCATAGCCACGATTTCCCTGTACTTCCTCTCCACTTCAGTATTGAATACCCACGATTTCTCCTCAATTTCATTTCTCCTGCTCTCCCCGTCGACAATATCTCTCTCTACGGCTTGCATCTCCCTGTTCATCCTCTCCACATCCCTCATGCTCATCGCCTGCCCCTGAACCCTCTGCCTCAGCCCCTCGTTCTCCTCATCCAGTTTCCTCCTCTCCATCTCCTTCACCTCCAGTTCCCTCTCCTTTTCCTCAAGAGAATTCCGCATCTTGACCATCTTCTCCGAGAAATTATCAACGACATTCCGGAACTTGTTGACATCTTCGACGACTGCAGCTCGCTCGGCTTCAATGGCCTCGAGCCGGGAGGGGGCTGCGGCGATCTCACGGAGCTTGGCCTCGTGCTGGGGAACCTCAGACTCAAGTGCTTCGAAGGATTGAGCAGCCGTATCTGCGTGACGCTCGGCCATCTCAAGGTACTCGGCGTCAAGTTGCGCCGCTGCTTCGTCGTCGCCGGAGAGGAACAGAGAGTAGGAACGGACGATGTAGCCCTGGATGTCATATTCGGAAGATCGCGGAGGGGACTGGGAGGAGGAGAGGTAGTCGGAGGCGCGGGCGAGCTGGGTGAGCCAGTGTAGGACGGATAGGATGGAGGGCCAGGCGTGAGGAGTGGAGGGAGTTTTCAGAGCAGATTTGGTGAGCTTGATGGGGCAGCGAAGGGCGGCAAGGAGAGGGGGGAGATCTCGGTCAAGCTCAGAAAGCGCATAATCCAGGCCAATGTTGCCGAGGAGGAGTCGAAGGGCTTCGAAGATGTCGCGGGTGGAGGGGAGAGGGTGTTTCAGGTGGATGGAGGGAGTGAGTGAGGCGAGGTAGGAGTTTATGGCGCGGAGGCAGGCAGCCCTGTCCGAGGGGGCGACAATGACGGAGGCGGCGGTGGAGGAAGCGTGCGAGGGGGGCCCACCGGCGGAGGAGGGCCTGCTGCTGCAGAGACTCGAGGCGTCAGACTCGCGCCCAATGGTGGTGGGGTAGTCGAAAATTGACGGTGATGGGGATGGTGCCGGACGCCGGACTGTGGCGCCGGCGTCATCAATGTAGGATCTTGGCATCCGCTTTCGGCCTCCCCCTCTCATTGCCATATCCTTCTCCTCCTCCTCCTCTCGCTGATCGGAAGTAAAATATTCAAATGCTCATCAGACGGTGCCCTAGGTTTATCGGCTCGGTCACAGTTAAAAAAGGATAAGTTATAATAACATTAAAAAAAAGATAAATTATAGTAATACTTATTATAAAATAAAACAATATAGTCATACTCCATAAAAAAAAAAAATACAGTAATACTATTTATTTTATTTTATTTATTTAATATGGTGTTTAAATATAAATATATTTAGGGTTAATATAAATATTTTTATTTATTATATATAACATACTGATATATATTAAGTAAAAATATTCCAACTAAATGAAAAAATAAATATTTAATATTAAATATTTATGTTAAATATTATATATTAAATAAAAAGATAAACTACTTTTAAATTTTTAAATTTTTAAATTTAAAACATATTATCATATAAATTAATAATTTTAAAAATTTAACATTTAAATCTTAAACTAGATATAATATATAAATCAAATTTTTTTTTACTTTTAAATATTAAAATTTTATAAAATAAACAAATTGCTCGTTATTTCCTCTCTTTCACTCCCCCTCAAAAGCTAAGGGTGTGGGGCAGCTCGTCGACCTATCCCTCTCATCCATCTTTCTCTCTCTCCCCTCCCTCCCTTCCTTCCTTTTGAATCATCAAGCTTTCTGTCGATAGTCGTGCAGTCTCGTAATACAAAAGATACATCAGGAGAAGAGAATATTTATCGGAGGAGATCATGATGAAAGCGTTGCTAATAATTTTAATAGCATTCAAGGTGAGTATGATTTTTGGGAAGACTAATGAGGAGGAAAAAATTATTCTAAAATTATTATTAAAAAAAACTATTTTGGAGTTTCTTATGATCAAAACAAGTTGGTCAAACATGCACCGATCATATAAAGTAGCATTTTCTAATTTTTTAAGAGCAAGGGTAGCCTGGGCTTGGGAATGGAGGGTTAGGGAAGAGATAGCTTGAGCAAGAGGTGGGCAGGGACATTTATGAAGATTTGGAGAGGTGGGGCTTAAATGGGCCATAATATTCGGCCCATTAGACTTTTGAATAGACGAGGCTAAACTTATGGCTTCAAGTGGGATTGAAGGGGAGGCTTGAAGGTGAGTCACAATTTGGCCCAAACAGGGTTGGACTAGAGATTTGTCTTTAAAAATAGAACAAAAAATGGAGTGAGTATAATTTTCAATAAGATTTTAAAGAATCATGTAGTAAAAATCAAGAAGAATACAGATAAAATTATTGCTTGAAAATTTATTATCAATGGAAAAACTATTAACATTATAAGCGTGTATGCCCTCGAGTGCATTTAAATGCGAGTATAAAGAAAACTTTTGGAATAACTTTCCATCAAAGTAAACAATAATGTAAATAGTAGTATTCATCATCAAAATCAATATAACAATCAAACCTTAATCCCACTGGGTGGGAATCTTTTATTTTAATTGCATTCTATCAATTAACAAATCCTTATTTAAGTCTAAGTGAGTAATATCACTCCTTATAATTTCTTGTCATGTCCTCTTTAGTCTCCCTTTTTCTTTTTGTACTTAAGCAAAATTCAATAACTCGATTTTTCTAACCTATGACTACATAGTCGTTACACAAGACAGTAACAACTGATAGAGAGAGAGAGTGGGTGCCCCTCAAGCTACTCTGCTATGTAAGAGAGAGAGAGAGAGAGAGAAGGAGAGAGAGAAAAAGGGACAAGAAGGGGAGGGGAAGGGAGAGAGAGCATTTAATGAAAATTTTATAAAAACATTTAATAATAAGAATTTAGGTCCGATTAGGCCACTAGAAAAATAGATATATGTTCAAAAAAAAAAGGTATAACTTGAAATTAAATAAGTATATATATTCAGAATAATAAGTATAATATATATACTTACATTCTCTTTAATTGATACCTACTTGATTTGAAACTATATCTATTTTTTAGACGTATACCTACATTTAATATTTATCTTTCTAGTAGCCGAACATACCATTCAGTTGACAAACCAGACGGCCTGGTCGAGCCGATTAGATTGTCTGGTCGGGCGCCACCAGACCGTTTGATTGGGCACCACCAGACCGTCCGGTCAGGCCACCAAAAAAATAAATGTTCAAAATAAGTATACACTTAAAAGAGTGAGTACAATTTAAAATTAAGTAGATATATCTAGAATAATAAGTATTCATGTACTCATATCCTCTCTTATTTATATTTACCCAATTTAAAATTATATATATTTTTTTAGACATATATTTATTTTTCTAGTGACTGAATGGACTATCCAGTTAACCAACCAGACGGTCCGATCGGGTACTGCTGGAGTCTCATCAGACGGTCCAATCACACACACGTGGTGAGTTGTAATTGGTGAGCCAGCTAGATCACAGAATATTTTTTCCTTCCAATGAGCAGAGAAAATGGAGCTACTGTTTGGCGCGGGGACCAAATCAGGACCAAAACATGATCAAAATGGTACTAATTTAAAAAACAATAATAATAATAATATATAAATATTTTAAATCATTTTACACAAATTTAAATATAAAAAATATTATTTACTTTATATACTCAATAATTTAAAATAAAAATATCAACTTTATTTTACATTCTAGATCAAAATATTCAAATCGAGTATTTTGATATAAGATGTGAAATGAAGTTCATATTTTTATTAAAAATTAGGGCAAATTTCACTCAGGTCCCTGAGTTTAAGGGTTATTATCACACAGGTCCACGTTTTTAAAATCTATCATCTGGGTCCCTAAGTTTTCAAAAAATATCATCTGGGTCCCTATTTTAGTTTTTTATTATTAAAAAATATAAAAATTACCATTATACCCTTACCTCTCCCTCTCTCCTCCAGATCCGGCCGCCCGCGCAGCCCCGCGCGCTGCCCCGCCACCGCGCACTCCCACGCGCCGCCGCCCCGCCGCCGCGAGCCCTACGCGCCGCCGCCCCGCCGCCGCCGCCCCCCGCACTGCCTCCCCGTCGCCGCCGCGCCCCCCGCGCCGTCGCCCCGCCTGGCGCAGGCCGCCGCGCGGCCGGCTGCCTCGCCGGCCGCGCAGCGAGCCCTGGCGGCGCGCCGCGTGCAGCAGCCGCCATCGACGCGGCTGCCTCGCCAGATCTGGAGGTGGCGGCGCGGCGGGGCGGCGCGGGGCTGCGCGCGCGTGCGGGGGGGGGTGGGCGGCGGCGGGCCGGCGCGCGGGCCGCGGGAGCGGCGCCGGGCGGCGGCGCGCGAGCGGCGCGGCGGCGCGGCGGCGCGGAGGCGCGGGGCTGCGCGGCGGCCGGATCTGGAGGAGAGAGGTAGGGTAAGGGTATAATGGTAATTTTATATTTTTTAATAATAAAAAACTAAAATAGGGACCCAGATGATATTTTTTGAAAACTTAGGGACCCAGATGATAGATTTTAAAAACGTGGACCTGTGTGATAATAACCCTTAAACTCAGGGACCTGAGTGAAATTTGCCCTAAAAATTATTGAGTATGAGAAGTAAAATATTATTTTTTATATTAAAATTTATGTAAAATAATTAAAATAATTTATTTATTTATTTATTATTATTATTATTATTATTTAAACTAATAATATTTTAGTATTGGACCTCGCGCCAAACAGGGCTTAAAGGTGGGAGAGCACGTCTGATATTTTATGTATTCTTCTCCTACTGATTTCCGTTCTTCTCAGGCTTAGCTGGTGCTCTGTTCTTGATTTTTTCTTTCTTTTCCTTGTTTGATTCCGGACAAACGATTGTGGTCCAGTTAGGGTTTCTCACAGTTCGTGGAGCAGACATTTGAAATCCGTAAGGTTGCGAATGAAGTTTGTAACAGAGGATTCTAGAGTTTGTGAAAAATTTCGGCGTTTGTAAGCCCTAACTTTTTAATTCTTTTAGTTCCTTTTAGTTCCGTTGAGTGATTTTTGTTCAGTACTTCTTTATTCCATGCCTCTGGTTTTTTGCTTGATGTTGCGTTTCCTATTGTTTTGGAAAACTTGATACATATCCGTTCAGTCGACTATGTTTTTTTTTATTTTGATTTCCTTTTTGCGTTTCGAAATTCTCCCTGTTGTTCATGTTTGCAGATGATTTTCCTGTTTCTGTAGATTGCCCCTTGTTACCATGACGGCTTTTAGCTCGCTCTTGTATAATTTGAACATGAATGAAACTTATCTTCCGTCCGGTCATTTATCTGTCGCAAACTACAATGCTTTTCTGATCATTTAGGTCTCTTTGAACCACATTTTGAATTGCCTGAGAAAAATGTTTCTTAGCATCAGTCTCTTAGTCAGATATTGCCATTGATATATTTAGATGTAGACATTAGATTCTCTGTTGCTGGATAATAATATACCATCTGAATGAATATCATTTATCAGAAGAAGATTAAAACATGTAGTTATATTTTCAAATGATGTAATTGTTAACTCTGAAATTGATGCATTGCATCTAAACTATACACGTGCCCGTGGGGGTACATGCGAGGCAACGTAGATTGAAGATTAACTTTGCGGTCTAGTTACTCATCTTTTGGCCATCGTTGATCATCTGCTTAGCATCAGTCAGTCCCGCAGCAATTTGACTAGTCATTGTAGCCAATCATATAAATTCTTTTTGGCTAGTTTTGGGGCTTTTTTCTTAACTCTTGGTCATCTTAATTGCTCACAACTACCGCCATCACTTTCCAAGCTCTCAAATGATCAAATAACAATTAGTGGGGGATTAAGTCATTAAAGTTTTAAGTGCTTAAGTGCTCATCCACTTATCCTCCTGCACACAGGATTAATATTTGGAGGAAAAATGAGTTCTTTTCTCTTGTATTCTTGGTTGTAATTTCTGAGACTTTCCCTTCTTCTACTATTCTCTTGTTGATCTTTGTATAAAGGGGAGTGCCTTCAAGTTAGTCTTGGAGTTGAGTGATTTGTGCCTTCACTTATAGTGAAGAGGGCCTCTAGTGGGCTTTAGAGGAGGATTTGTATGGGCTTCTGTACTTTGTCCAAAAGAGTGTGTTTTAGTGGTTTTTTTTTATCAGGATTGGGGTAGAGTTGGCTCAAGTTTGAGCCGAACCACATTATATTGTCTGTTTTCTATTTCATGCACTTTTTATTTATTGTTTCCGTTATATTATTTGTTTTGTTGTATTATTATTGCATTAATCTTTTATAATTAAGTGAATTTAATTTAAATTTTAATATTTAAAAATAAACTTTATTTTACATCTTGCACATATGTCAATAAAATAATTAACTTTATATTGCATCCAACACAAATCTCGATATTAAGAAAATATATTACTCATCCCTAACCACTTCGCTCTTATCTCTAAAGTAAACAGGTTTGACATGCTTTCTGTGTATCCGATGATTGCCATCTGCGGGATCCGCGGATGTATGCATTCCCTGTTATGTTCAAACATAACTCAGATGTACCTTGCAAATAACTAGATAAGTTTTAACGTATACGTAACCTCTTCTTTTACATGTAAATATTCGTTGCATTCATGATTAACAACTCAGATGTATCTTGCAAATAACTAGATAAGTTTTAACGTATAAGTAACCTCTTCTTTTACATGTAGTAAATATTCGTTGCATTCATTTTAATATTTAAAAATAAACTTTATTTTACATCTTGCACATATCTTAATAAAATAATTAACTTTATGTTGCATCCAACACAAATCTCAATATTAAGAAAATATATTACTCACATCTTTACGATAAAATAATTTTATTTCTCTCTCTACCTCAACTCAAAAAAATCTTTCCCAAAAGCTTCCTCATGCCATACAGTGCCATAACATCATTAACAACAATTTAAACAATAAGCTAAATAAATTTATCATCTATACTAAACATGTTTATCTTCAGACTCAATCTCAGCATAATCAGCAGGAGTATAAGGAATAAACCAGTCTGCAAGAACTCCCTTCTTCCTTCTAGGATTACACTTCATATCTCTGCATAATTGATCATTATACCAAGTATGAAGAGTAGAGATGCATGATCCTCTGCAGCTTTTCCCTGAAAATCTCTTCATGTGCTTATCCCATTCCATCATGCTCTTCTCCATGCATCTTCTACTCGGGAGCCGGAACCCACCAGTAATGAAGCTCCCTAACCACTTCGCTCTTATCTCTGAAGTAAACAGGTTTGACATGCTTTCTGTGTATCCGATTATTGCCATCTGCGGGATCCGCGGATGTATGCATTCTCTGTTATGTTCAAACACAACTCAGATGTACCTTGCAAATAACTAGATAAGTTTTAACGTATAAGTAACCTCTTCTTTTACATGTAGTAAATATTCGTTGCATTCATGATTAACATTTAGTTACATTCCCTTACAGGAACCAAACAAATTTCTCCATGAAATTTAAATCAACGAATTCAGCCAAAAATTGCAGTGTTCCACTCAATTTACAAAGTACATCACTTCATTATCTTTAATAGCTGTGATTTTAGAATAAGCATGATCAAATATTCTCAGTGGATTTAATTGAATCAGAATTTTTCAAGTTCTATAGAAACCTTTTTGTTCACTCATATATATGTCCAACCTAGTAAAAATAATTTAAATATTTATGTAAAACATATTTAATGTGCATTTTAAATAGAAATTATATGCTAGTCTGGAAATTTCATTTTTTATTATTAATAGTAATTTTTATAGTGTCTTATATATTTATGATGTAATATTTGTACTTAAAAAAAGTAGAATAAATAAAGAAGATTATGAACCAAAATCAGGTTGAAACCAAGTTTATTAACTAATTATGGGTATAGGAGTACCTGTACAATGGAATTGCAATATGATCTGAACGAGATAAGATCTTCTGCAGCCATGGAGAAAGAAAGATATCTCTGAGCTTCTGATCACTTTTGAATCCAGTGGCAAAGATGACTACATCGGCTTTTATGGGATCAGTTTCGCCTTCAACAACAATGCCGTTGTTGGAGAACTCGAAGGACTTGGAAGGTTTCAACACAATACTTCCTTCCTCAACTTTGTCGTAGAAGTTATCCGGCAACACGCAAAGAAGACATGAAGAAAGGCCTTGAAAGAAACTGTGCTCAGGTACCATTCCATGCTTGCTCATGGGGATAATTCTTTTGAAGTAGCTTTCCGCAAACTTTGAGAATATCCATAGCTAAAATTGAAAGAAAGTAGTTGTACTATATAATCTCGTATTTTCGGGAAAGATAGAAGTGATTTATTATTGAAGCTCATTTTCGTCAACCAAGATCCGACAATTGGAGTTGCGATGAGTAAAATTAAAAAGTGTAATGTAGAAGGAAAAAAGGTAATTATCACATGGAAATTTATGTGGGGATTAAATGAGGTATTAAGTGTAAGCGACTTTAAAGATTTACAATGTCAAGTTGATTACAAAATGAAGACTAGCCAGAATGCCTTGAGATTTAGACCTCCTTTATCATGTGATTCATATTTTTTTTATGTCATTGAGCAGAAACCTAAATGGCCATCACATTAATTTTGATTGTTCATTCCTTAGTGTCATTTGATATTTAAGAAAATCCACTAAATATTGAGATCGGCTATTAGATAGACGTCGTGTTAGTTTGAGCTTTCGATGTTGTTGATGATAATAGGCATAGATAGTTGTGGAAGAGATGTTCCCTGGCCTCTGAAATTTGGTACTTTACCGCATCTGGTACTAATTTCTACACTTATAGGCATTGGCAGGGTGCTATTTTGGTTGGACTTTCACTGTTTCGCATGAGCTTTTCGTTTCATTAGTGCCAAATAGTGTTCACAGATTATGATCAGGCTGCAAAAATGGTCGATCCAAAATTTGTCCCAAAAATAAGTTACGTGTTCAGACTTTCGCATGAATTCTAAACTGACATTATACAGTAAATTTGTATATGAAATTGTTTATAATTATTGCTTACATATTATAAAGGTGGACACATACCAAAGGTGTAAAAAGGGTGGCCAGAAGGCTGAGTAAGAATCCTTCTCCAGGCTTGTGAAAGAGCAGCTCTGAGAAGCGATTGAGGTACAAGTACTGAAGAGGGACTCCCCATGCAACAAAACTTGGTACGTTCCACCTTTTCGTTCGAACAATCATAGTGCATGGATGATCAGGTCCTACATATTTAAATAAAGTTTCAGTTCTAAATTATTGTTTCATAACAAAACTTTATATATATGATGCTTGATGATGAATTTTCATGTCTGAAATATCGTCCCTGATCAGAGAAGGGTCAGAAAAAGCTTTCTAGGCATGTTTTAGGTGCCAAATTTCGGATTTCAATATCAGGTAACTTGGTAAAGGACCACATCTACCCTTGATGCCCAAAGGAGTCAACTGCTAGCTCAGATTGATTCAATAGAATTTTGCTTTCTTTCTATCATCAGGGCTTCAAAATAAAAGCTCAATTATATGCACTAGTCACCTTAACCCAAATGAAATGTAGAATCTAGATTTGTCATGACTTAATTCAATATTGTTTTGAGCTATTGTTTGCGTTGGCCCAGTCTCGAACAGGGTCTTATGGTTTTGTCTCACAAAAAATATCTCAAAGTATTTGTTATAGGACATCACATATATTGCCCAATGATTCACCCTCTCTTTTTAATATAATATTAATGACTCCTGTCTTTTGCCAATGTAGAAGTTTGCTAGAAGTTCCTGCCCCCCAACCATGTACAAGCCTTCAAGGAATTCGTGCTTTTTTGTTATCGTAGAGGTTTGCTAAGAGTCTCTACTCATTGTCCTCTTCTAATTGGGTCGTTGCAGGCTACTCCCGGTCATTACATGCTACTCTCCACACTCTCGTCGGGATGGGATGTTATAGCAATAATTTTGGATTGGTATAGAAATTCATTTATACCTATATCTTTTATTTTGTGCTTCAATGTTGCATAAAAATAAATTTGTGTTATGCCTGTGATGTTATCATTCAGGTTCCAGGCTGAATAAAAACTCAAAGAGCTTACTCCACATTGAGTTTTTGAGCAAGCCATCAAATATCCAAGGTTATATATCTCTCCTTTTACCTTCGGAAAGAAACTACTGTATGCTACGATGCGTTCTCCATCTGCATGGGTTAGCTAGCTTACTTTAGCTTGACATAATTGAAATCTGCAACATAGATCTGAGGCAAACTCATTCAAGTTTAGCATCAAACAGGTTATATAAATCTAACTCATTGACCCACTCTGACAATCATGGTGAGCACGATGTACATACGCGAGGAAGACATATTTGGGATTAATATATAAGCGAATTAATACTCATCAACTCAAAATCCTATGCTAATGGGTACCAACCATTGCATAGATCTAACAACAACAACAATAACAACCAAGTTTTTATCTCACTAGGTGGGATCGACTATATGAATCTTCTATTTCTATCATACTTTATCAAATAACAATTCATTTAACTCTAAATATGTAAGATTGTTCTTTATAGTTTTCTGTCGTATTTATTTTAGTTTTAATAGTTCTTTTTTTACATGCGCAAGATCCAATAGCCTATTTTCTTTATTGGAGTTTCTATCGGTCTACCATTTATATTCAAATCATTTAAATCAACTCTCTCCGAGCTTATCCTCAATCAAGGTTATTTCAACATTCTCACTGATATACTTATTTCTCATCACATTCTTTTATGTATACCCACTCGTTTATCTTAGCATCCTCATCTCTATGACATTTATGTTAATATATAAAGTTAAGACAAACTCTGCAGAACATATTTGAGAGCTCAATATGCAATTGAATTGGCTAGCGCAAAAAACTGAGCTAGTAGATGAGGGCAATCAATAGATGAACTATTTGATATCAGGCAAGTCATCGATTTTAATATAACTTATCGGAGAGTCGAAAGCCTAGGTTAGTAACTGTTATATCTAATGTGGGATTATTCTAATATTTGATCTAACAATATAAATAGCTAGCTAGCAAATTAATTACCATTAAGATTAGCACATTCTGCAGCAATATCAAGAGCTGATTTGAGGAAGCCAATGATGATGATTTTCTTTCCTTTGATGAGCTCTGCAGCAGCAGTGCTTCCCATATTTGAGTAGTCCATGGAGTGGATCACTTTGCCCTTGAAGACCTCTGGGCCTTTGCCTAATGAAAACGTTGGGATATTTGGGAGCCCGCTGAACCGTCCGATGCACAGGATCACAAAATCCATCACATGCACCTGCATCCCAATTTCAAGATATTTGGATTTGAGAAATACTTAACTGTATTGTATTCATTTTTTTTTCGTAATACAGAAATTAATAGTTTCTAACTATCTTTTTAAATAGTATTATGTGAATGACAGATTTTTCGTCGTTAAAATTTTATAAAATACCAAAATTGTTTCTCTCCTCTCCCTCTCTCTCTCTCCCCCACTAGCTGTGCACTATCACACTGCGAGAGGGCTGGCCTCGTGCCCGCAGCCTTCATGCGGGATGCGTGGCCGCCTGCCACCTGCGGTGCAGCAGCACGTGGAGCCGCCGCTACATGCGATTGCGTGTAACCGACCGACGGCCACACAACCCCTTAGGACGGCAATTGTGGGAAGGTTGGCCTTGCGCAGGCCGCTGTTGCAGCCTCTCACAAGAGCTGCTGTGGTGGGGCCAGCCCTCCGATAACTATGCAAAGTCGTGCACGGCTATGCAGCGTGGGGGAGAGAGAAGATTTTTAAAATTGTAGATTTACGAAATTACTGTCTTAATCTATATTTGATCTGGCAACATAAATCTTAAATTCTAAATTTTGAATTATTTAAACATTGCTTTGTGTATAACTCCAATTGTAAACATCAGTTTGATATGAATATTTAAATTTTTAACTTATTTAAACAGCAGTTGTACATAACTCTAAATATGGATTATTTTAATCTTAAAATTTTTGAATTATTTAAACATTATATGAAAAAAATGTTGTGAAATTATAATTAAAAATTAATATAAAATTAATCATAGAAAAAATAAAATTATTTGATATGTTAATCTATTTAAAATGATAACTAGAAACTATTAATTTATGTGTATATAAGAGAGATGATATTTTATATAAATATTAAAATATGTACAATACATTTTTTACCATTTTGAAAAATTGAGATTATTTTGTTATATATATATTTACACTTATTTTGTTAATTGTTCTAAGTGTACCTTGTTACATGTAATTGTAGAAGATGGTAAATGCATATGAAAATAACATACTGAATGATTTTTTTTTTTGATAATTTTAATTTATTGATCATTACAAATCATAAAGATAAAACAAAATAAAGTGCTATATAGCAATGAATATGAGCTTCTTTTTTGTTGAAAATTAAATATGAGTAATTAACAAAAAAAAAATTTAACAGCTAGAATTCAGATATTTTATGGATTATTTAACTCAAAATTAAAACTCTTTCAAAGTTTGATGTAGTGCAAATGTTGGAAACATGGGATGAGTTGGTGTCAACTTATCGAAAATAGAGTTATTAACGAGTCGAGTTAAGGTGATAAGATATGAACTTTATCTGAAATACTCGAGACTAGCTTGGCCTGAGCTTTACTCACGCGAATTAATTTTAAGG
This sequence comes from Apostasia shenzhenica, assembly GCA_002786265.1. Taxonomy (NCBI): domain Eukaryota; kingdom Viridiplantae; phylum Streptophyta; class Magnoliopsida; order Asparagales; family Orchidaceae; genus Apostasia; species Apostasia shenzhenica. The sequence goes on from KZ454427.1 coordinate 1,682,291, forward strand.
CAAGCTAGTTCAACTAAAAATTATTCTATTTCGAGCTAAAAATGAATGGTTGAGCTAACTTATTTTTAGTAATAACTACAAAATATGTGTCAATATGGTCATTGTTTTAGTCAGCCTATAAATTACTATTAAATATGTAATATTAAAAGTATATTAAAAAAATTAATGTTTTCATATATAGTACATAAATTTGTCAAAATGCTAAAATTTTGCAAGTTTATATAATCGGGTCGTAATAGGTTGACCTAATTACTCAGTCCTAAAATAATTAATTTGTTTGAAAGCTATTTTTGGTATATAATTTTTTAATATTAAATTGCATGTAGTTACTTTGAAATCTTAAGAGTTATTTTATATAATTATTCATAAATTTTTAATTATAATATTTGCATTTTAGTTGTTAAGATTTTTGCATAATGATGTGCAAATTTTAAATCATAATATTATATTTTAAAATTTTATATGTATAGCTCAGATTGAATATAAATTATAGGTGGTAGAAGGATTATCGAGCAATAAATCATCAATCATGATGAGCTAAGTTTTACAATTTAAAATTTGTAAATTAACGTACAAAAATTTGTATGATCTTAGGGATCTAAGTGTTATGGTTCCAAAAGTATGGACTAGAACACAAAATATTTAAGCCCTTAGGGACTCTTATGCAATTTAGCCTTTTTAAAATCAAATCGTTTGCGTTACTACCTCCGGCGGCCCATCGTCCCCACGCTGCACGGTGACATGCCATGCACGCCGCCGGCCGCCGGAGCCTCCGAACGCGTCGCTGGTGCCGGCCCAGAGATCCCATGCTTCCATCTCTTCCTCGGAGGCGCCGACGTACTCCACCGCCGTCACCTTCTCCCCGAACCTCACGTAGCGGAGGAGGTCGAAGCGGCGGGCATAGGACTCGATGTAGTCCATGACCTGCTGGTGTCCGGGGCAGGCCGCCGTCACCGTCTCCGGCCACGGGAAGTCAGAGAACTGGTAGTTCCAGCGCGCCGTCTGCAGGCGCGTGGAGGCGAGCGTGCGCGTCCAGACCCCGCCGAGGCTCCGGTCGGCCTCGAAGACCACCGGCCGGAATCCCCTCTCCACCAAATGCTTGCACGCCGCCAGGCCGCTCACGCCGGCGCCGACGATGCAGATCCTCTTGTTTTCCATCTTTGCTTCTGACTCTGAGAGGAGGAAGAAGATGTTTTTCTTATGAAAAAATGGGGGGCTGCTTTTATAGGAACTGGCCCGGATTATTTTTTTATTTTTTATTTTTTATTTTATTTATTTTATTTTATTTTATTTTTTAGGGGAACGGCCTAGGAGTTTGTTGGGAAAATAAAAGCAAAATTTATAATTTTGTTAACTACAAGTAAAATTTGTAATTAATTAAATTATAGGATTTATATGTAAAATATTTAAGTATAAAAAATTATATATTTCACCATAAAAAATAAAATATTACATATTTCATAAAAAATCTTACAAAATTATAAATTTTATATTATTTTTTTAAAAATCATACTCCACTTCAAACTTAAGTTATAAAATCATAATTTATAATTTAAAATATTAAATACTAACCATTGAAATTCTTTAATAATAAAAACTAAATTTTAAATCCTACACTTTAAGTATAAATTTTAAATTTTTGCAAATTAATTATATATAAAATTTATTTTAAGCTAAATTTGGGGTGATGAAAATTGTTATAACGGACTTAGAAATTATATACAATTAGATAAGATTTATGAAAATGCATCATCAATTTAATTCATAAGTTTTTTCAAAAATATCATATAAAATATTTAATTTTATAAGATTTTGATATGATAAATGTAATATTTTATTTTTGACAGGGAAACACAATTTTTTCATAATTAAAATATCTTTCGTATAAATCCACCTAAATTATATTATTAGCTCTAGGGTGTTTCGGTCTCGCTTGCAATGAAGTTGTCGATTTTAATTGATATATTTTTCTAAATCAAATTTTCAAATCAAATCAAACCGAACATTGTGATTTTGTTCTCTTCGATTAAAGCTTCAACACTAGAGGACTTTTTAAATAACAAAATAATAATTAAAATATTATAAGCAAAATCTAAAATATTGAGAAATATATTATTTTCTTTTTAGAATCGAGATTTTATCTATATTGAAGATATACGGGTCATTTCTTGAATATTTTGTTTTAAAAATTTTTTCTTTTTCATTTGTATATATATCATCAAATGAATCTTCCTCTTTGGGATCTTCTTTAGGATGATAATATTTATCACTGAATTGATTAAAATATTGGTCTTCAAGTATTGAAGGTCTTTTTCTTGTACTAGGTTCGCCGACTTTTATATATATGTCAGCTGAGTTTTCTATTAATTGATTATTAATAGTTTTTGTATCACTATTAGTGTTACTATTAGTTTCATTAGTGTTACTATTAGTTTCAGAATAAAATTCATATTCTGGTTTATAATCATATAATTGAAAAATATGTTCTTTTGATTGATATAATTCTTGGATAGCAATTAACTTTTCTGTTGTAGGATCTGACTTATATTCTTTTATTTTTTCTTCTAGGATTTGTTTATTTATAAGAAAAAGATTATAGATTTCTTCAAAGTCGTTGAAATCTTCTAATATATTTATCTCATGTAAAATATTTATATATTCAATTTTATCCTGAATTTTTTCTATATATTTTTTATTTAGAGGAACATTTATCTAGTGATAATATCTTTCTATATTATCATCTAAATTTTCTAGATTTACTCGATATTTGTTACTACTGGATATATTTTTATCGATTATTTTTTGGTTCTGATTATATAAGGATTCATAAACTTCATTTATCATTTCTATAATTAATTTAAAATTAGTTGCTAAATTGGTTCCACTTATTTCACTAAGATATTTATTCTTAATATCAAAGATTTCTTCTTTAGGATTTTTCAAAATAAATTTTTTCTGTTTTTTCTGATTTATAATCTAGCATAGGATTCGAGGTCATGGAAATAAGTTTTGAAATCGTTTTAGATCTGTGTTAAACTGTTGAGTGTAAGGATTATAAGTATCCATATAGATTAATATGTTGATAACAGATTTGCTTGGTACTTAAGACCAGTGTTCTTACCCAACTTTTACAGAATTGTCTTAAAAATACTCCAATAACGATAACTTTTGGCCTAGAAGGAGATAACAGACAAATTACGGAAGAACGTATGAGTTTTAGCAAACTATATCATATTAATCTTAAGGCATGAACTTAAAGTTCGTTGACTTAGCAGTTTAACAGATCTAAAACAAAAAAAAATTTAAGCTAACAACAACATAAAATAAGACATAATAAAGATAATTTTATTGCATAATCAAGGTAATAAATACGTACAAACAAACTTACAAACTAGCTCTGATACCAACTAAGAGGAGATGGGATGAGTACAGGCGGCAAGCGGAGCGAGGCAGAGAGGTGCTACGCAGAGGCAGAGAGAGGAGATGGGGGTTGTTCGGATGCCCTTCCACAGGCTGGGGGTCATCCTTTTATAGGCAAAAAAAACATCTATGAATAGTACATGAATAGGAAAAGTACCATTATTGTTACAGTAATACAGTATTTGTACAGTGCTTCCGTGCATGAATTATTGCTGCTACAGTTCTTCCGTGCATTAATTATTGCTGCTACAGTACTGCTACAGTGCTTCCGTGCTCTGCTACAGTTCTGCTATAGTTCTAGCTCTAGGGTGTTTCGGTCTCGCTTGCAATGAAGTTGTCGATTTTAATTGATATATTTTTCTAAATCAAATTTTCAAATCAAATCAAACCGAACATTGTGATTTTGTTCTCTTCGATTAAAGCTTCAACACTAGAGGACTTTTTAAATAACAAAATAATAATTAAAATATTATAAGCAAAATCTAAAATATCAATTATAAATTCCGTAATAATAAAATACTTGCTCTCGATAATATATTTTAAAATAATAACTAAAGTCGAGATAAACAATTCGGTTTCAATTTAATTTGCAGATTAAAATTTTCGAACCACAAATGGAACCGAATTTTATGGTTTTGGTTCGAAAGTATTGAACTAAATTTTTCAGATTTTTTATTTTATTTTAATAATTATGGATTTGGTTCAATTTTACTATTCTTATATCTGCATCAAAGTTTGTGTTAAATACCCATTAGTTTGTGAATATCATATTTTTATATTAGTCATTATTTTTGCTATTATTTAGTCATGAAATATTATGTCTCACATTTTTGCATCAATTTCATTAACTCTGGGGTGTGGTATGTAATATTTTTTTTATTTTTAAAAACTGTTGACATTTTTTTTTTTTTGATAAAAAAAAAGACTTGAAGAATAGGAAGAAAGTAATTTAATGGAGAGGAATTTAAAATTCAAATTGTGAACGGATTATTTATTTATTTATATAACTATTAACTCATATGTGTAGCATATAAATAATACTTAAAAAATTTGAATGTATCTACGATAATATTTAAAAATAAACTAATAATATATAAAAATAGAAAAATAATATGTTATTTGCTTAAATTAATGTGTATATTAGCTGCATATAATTACATTTTTTCCGTACGATAACTTCTCGTGATGCATTTGACGTTGCATCTAATATTATTCGATGCATATTGAGCCGGCAGTGTTTATGCTCGAAACTAGAATTAAGTCGCTGATCATGTATTATTTTTATGTATTTTAAGGCTCTGTTCGGTGCGGGGACCAAAATAATCCTATTTTAAATAATAATAATAATAATGATAAATAAATTTTTTAATCATTCTACACATATTCTAATATAAAAAATTATTATTTTACTTCACATGCTCAATAATTTTTAATAAAAATATCAACTTTATTTCACATATATCCTCAACGAAAATGCTTCAATTGAGTATTTTGTTTTAGAATGCTAAATAAAGTTGGATATTTTTATTAAAAATTATTAAGTATGTGAAGTAAAATAATATTTTTTATATTAAAATATTTATAAAATAAGTATTCATTATTATTATTATTATTATTATTTTAAATTAGTATTAAATTAGACAAACAAAGCCTTAGTTTTTATACAAATACATTAACTAGTTTTATGCCATATGCATAATAATACTAGTGAAAATAATTTAAATAAAATAATATGCCTTGCAACCCAAATTTTATTTAAAATTAAATAAATTTTAATTTATTTAACTTAAATTCAATTTGAAATTAAAAAATTAGAATCAAATTTAGGCTCATGACAATTGCCAGCCCAACATGCATACTGTGCAGTGCATAATGAATGAGAAATTAATGCATCTTTCCTAAAGGTAACTAATCCATCATTTATTACAATAAAAAAAAAAAAACTTATCCATCATTTATAATATAAATTGAAAAAAATATCCTCGTTTGACTATTTTCTAAATAAAAAATATTGATGTTTGTTATTATTAAGGGTTAATTACTAATAAGTTCTTATAACTAACTTTTAATTATATTTTAATTTATATATAAATTTTAAAAATTTACTGATAAATCTTAACTTTTTATTATTCGTTCGTGAGTTTTAAAAGCTTACTAATAAGTCCTTAGACTTTAACTAATATTAAGGCTGCTTATTGGACCTGTTAAAACCGGAACCGGTCCGAAACCGGTCTAGTAAGAATCGGTTCGGTCTAGAATCGGTTCGGTCTAGAATCGGTTGAACCGAACTGGTTCTAACCGGTTCCGAGCCGCAGAACCGGTCCGGACTGGTTCTGCGTGAGCAGAACTTGTTATATGGTTCAATTCTTTAAAAAAAAAAAAAAATTGGGGGTAGTGCCCGCGCGACGCACTTGGGTGTTGTCCCTGCCCCCATGCAGTCTGCAGCTGGCAGCCAGCTGCAGATATTATAAAAAATATTTTTTTTTAAAAAAAATTGAACGGTCATTTGACTATTACAATTTGCAAATGGTCAAATGACCGTTTAAAGGTCATTTTAGACTTTTTAACATATATTGAACTTTCTATAAATAGTATAATTTTTGTGATGATAAGTCATACAATTTTTATCAATTTTTTCTTTTCTTCTGCTCTATCAAAAAATCTGCTCTATCAAAAAATCTGCAAACACGTTTAATGGCTTCCCAATATCGATTCTCTAGCGTTTCTTCTTCAAGTCGCCAAGGGAATGTTGATCCGAAGTATGTTCCGCAACTCGATCGTCTTCCTGCACTCAGTGAGAATTTTGATGAAACTTCAGAACCTGATCTCGATCTATCTGTGGAATGTGATCCTGAGACAACTGGAGATGTTGGCACCGGCACTGGCCCGTCAACTCAATCTTCAAGTATCTCTAACAAGTTTAGGACGAAACTCAGTAAAGTATGTGAGTTTTTTTATTTACAAATTAAATCAAATAGCAATTCTGAGAGACCTGAATATGTCGCTATTTGTAAAATTTGTAAAAATTGTAAAAATTAATATTCATACAAACAAGGTGGTACCGGTGGTGGGACTGATACATTTAAGAAGCATCTAGTTAGAATTCATAAATTTGATTAAAAAATTTGCCAACCTACTACTATAGAGCTAACCCAAACACAACTTAATTCACAGAGTGGATCTATGCCGTGTGCTTTTAGAAATGATAAAGCACGTCGAGGTTTAATTCGATTTGTAGTACGAACTGAACAGTCATTTATTATATGTGAAAAAGAGGAATTTTTAGAATATATTGTTCAATAATTACAGCCTCAATATACTCGTATTTCTAGGCATACATTTAAAAAATATTGTATGTCAATATACGAAGAATATAGAAAATCTCTTATTCAACACCTCAGTAATATTAGTTATAGTGTTAGTTTAACATCCGATATTTGGACTAGTATTAGTGACGCGAGTTATTTAGTTGTTACTTGTCATTGGATCGATGGACAGTGGGAATACAGAAACAGATATTATCTTTAGATGTATTAGATGAGGCCCATACTGGTTCAACCATTTTTTCTTACATTCGCAATGTTTGTAAAATTTATGGTATAGAAAATAAAATTTTTAGTATTACTTTGGATAATGCCTCGAATAATAATTCTGCAGTTAATTTTTTACAGTAATTTTTAAGGCATCCGCTTTATGGTTCTCTTTTTCATGTTAGATGTATATGTCATATCATTAATTTATGTGTTTCTAGTGCTTTTAATTTCGAACATTTAATTATCGATAAATTTAAGCATGTTGCAAAATGAATTAGTTTAAATTCAAATGTTAGGCGTGAATGGAAACGTATTTGCATAAGTGCCGGAATAAATTATGTAAAATTTTCATTACCTGTAGAAACTAGATGGAATTCATTTCATTGTTTATTCGAATCACTTATACTGTACAAAGATTTGCTGACTGCTTTTTATAATTCATATACACTTAATCATGACCTTCAATTATATTCTTATGATTGGATTTTTTTTAAATTTTTTTTGAATTATTGTCCATTTTTAAGAAGTCTATTGAAAGCTTTTCAGGTTGTTATTATCAAACTTCACCTATTTTTTTATCTTATATTTTTCAAATATTTCAAAAATTTTTAGAGTTTAGATAAGATCCAATTCTGAAAACTTTTATTGCTGACATGGAGTTAAAATTTAGAAAATATTAGGAAAAAATTCAACTTTTATATTCAATAGCTGCTATGCTTGATCCTCGTCAGGGAACCGAAGCTATTGAAACTTTTTACGCGAAATATTCTAATTTCTTGGGGAGTAATATTGATGCCAAAAAAGCATCAATTTTTACAATTCTTCAAGAGTTATTTTCTCTTTATTACAGTGAGCAAGTTGCCAGCAGGAATGTGCAACGTGTGGAAATTCAAACAGGAACATAGAAAAAGCCCGACATTTTCAACATTCTTAGGTCGGCGGCGGCAAAAAGATCTATTTCTACAGATAAAGGAAAAACAACTGTTGGAGAGCAATCTACACCATAGAGTCAAGACCCTATAAATTTGAATGAGTTGCAGTTCTATTTACATCTTGGGGAGAAATTTGATGATGATATGAGCTTATTGGTGTGGTGGAAAAGGTCATCAAAATAATATCCCATTCTATCTGCTTTGGCGCGAGATGTACTAGCAACACAAACTTCAATTGTAGCTTCTGAATCAGCCTTTTCCACTACAGGAAGAATAGTAGGAGATTACAGAAGTAGTTTGTCTCCTGCAACCCTTTGCACGCTTACCTGTCTACAAGATTAGTTAACTGTTGAGTCCCGAAATTAACAATATAATTTTGTGGACGAATTTAAGGATAATAGTTCAGAAGAAGAGGAGGAGTACTCGAGAAGAATTCTTTATAATTACGATGAATAATTTTTTTATGTGAAATATTTATATAAACTGTAATTATTTTTATTAATATTAATAAAATTTCTTAGAATTTTTTTATATTAATTTTATCAGAATTATTACAAAATATATAATTTTTTTTTATAAAATACATAAAAAAATATATTTTTAAATTAATTTACCCGATTGACCCGATCCGACCTAAATATATGGATCCGGACAGAATCTGGACCGGTAAAATCGGACTGGAATTGGTCCGGTCCAGTAACCAGGCCTAACTAATATACATTAGAAGCCTTTAGAAGATGGAGAGACGGGAAGAGAGAGAGAGAGACGCGGATGAAAAAAGATAAAAAAATATTATATTTATTCGGTATTTTTTAATAGAAGGTTTTATTTAGATTTAAATATATAATAAGTTAAAATATAATTAGAATTTAATTATAGAAATTTAGTAGTAAGTTTTTAAAATTTATGAACTAATGTGTAATTAGAAATTAATTATAGGAACTTATTAATAATTAATTATAAAGATGGGAAAATAAACAAAGGGTAATATAATATAATAAAAATAATAAAAACAAAAACTATACATTCACATTCATTAAAGATATTAAAAATATTCTATTTAATTTCACATTTTTCTGATCAATTTTTCTCAACTCATATATTTATAAGCAGATATCTTCTAAAGATACTATTTCTAGCATATTTACTGAATTTAATTCATCAGTTTTACTTTTTATAATTTTTAAATTTTATTAATTTATATAGTATAACTAATTAAAATGTATATAATGCCCCAAAATTATTTTATGTGCATTCAGTATGCCAGGTGATAATTTTAATTAGTAATAATTTTAAGAATTAATGATTTTTAATGCTATAATATATTTTATTTAAGTATCAATAAATAAATAAATATATATATATATATATATATTATTTATTACGTATCTGAGTCCTAATGCAATTTAGTTATTAAAGACTGCTGAACTACATTTAAAATATTTAATAAAAAAACTATATTTAAAAAATAAATCAATAAATATTTCAAGGAGGCTGTCACATCTCTAAAGTTTTTTTTTTTTGATAGAATAAAGTTTTTAAATTTGAAATAAAATTTGTTTACTTTGGAGCCAATTTTTAAGCTGAATTGAGTTAATTACTATCCTTATTTCTTGTTAAATGTATATTTTGCATAATATTTTTATATAAAACATTATAAGTTATTATCTTTAATATGTATCCATTATAACATGGGTACATACCTAAACTGTAATACACAAGTTTATACTGAATCAATTTCATTTCATTTAAAAAAAAATCAATTTGATATCGAGGAAAACTCGAGCAACCGTTGAGCTTGAGTTTTAAATATAATTATAGGAAGGTCTAGATGTGCTACCGAGGAGTTGAAGATAATTTTCTAAAATTCAGATCAAATTCAAAATTATCTAATTTACGTTTAAACTAATTGAACTAATCATTGAACTATTCGATTCAATAATTCACTGTCATTTTAAAAGAAACGTATTATCTGTCAAAACAATATCAAGCATTATTATTATGTGATGGATGAGACGACGGATAAACATGACTATTCCGTTTTTACAACATCGATTAGAGGAGGCTACTTCAAAAAAAAAAAAAAAAGAGAATTCTTGAAAGAATCTTTACATTCTTTTTGTTTTCAAAAATTCTATAGCAATTAAAGTTGTTTGATTCTAAAATATTTAAATATATGTCATCTTTTCCTCAAAGTAAATTATATATTATCTTTGCATGATATATATATTATGTAGAATTTAAAATAATTAATTTGACTGATTTTATTATTTTCTGTCTCTTCCTCTATCAAAGCTTGTTGTTGTTATGCTAATTAAAGGAGAGCCCAAAGTAGTATTTGTTTGTGAATTGTTAGCCACCATATCCCCTAAGGAAATAAAATCTAGGGCAAATTTCACTCAGGTCCTTGAGTTTAAGGGTTATTATCATACAGGTTCACGTTTTTTAAATTTTATCATCGGGGTTCCTAGGTTTTCAAATAATATCATCTGGGTCCCTTTTTTCTTTTTTTATTATTAAAAAATATACAAAAGTACCATTATGCCCTTACCCTCCCTCTCTCCTCCAGATCCGGCAGCCGCGCAGCCCCGCGCCGCATCCGGCAGCTTCTTTCACCGCCACCGCGAAGCCCCGCGCCGCCACCGCGCGCCCCGCGCCCCCCGCGCAGCCACCGGCGGCCTCGCGCGGCCGCACGACACCGGCCGTCTGCGGCCGCGCGGCGCGCCGCCAGGGCTCGCCGGCCGCGCGGTGCGCCGCCAGGGCTCGCCGAGTGGTGGGCGAGGCAGCCGGGCCGCTGGCGGCTGCTGCGCCGCTGCGCGCCTCGCGGCCGCTGCGCTGCTAGGGGGCCTCGCGCGGCCGCCGGCGGCTTCTAGCTGCAGCGAGGCGCACAGCGGCGGACGGCGGCTACCGGCGCGCGGCGGCCGCGTAAGCGGCGGCGCGCGGCAGCCGCCAGCGGCCCGGCTGCCTCGCCCACGCTCGGCGAGCCCCGGCGACGCGCCGCGCGGCCGGCGAGGCAGCCGGGCTGCTGGAGGCCGCTGCGCGCCGCACGACCGCTAGAGTTAATAAAAAAATCGCGATCGATTTTTCTAATTGAGCTTTAATCGCTTACGATTTATATGTCCAAATCATCTAAGCTGACTTTCTCTAAATTTATCCTCAGTTAGCGTAAAAATAAATAATAAAAAAAAACTTAAATGTTATTCATCCTTTTAATTTATTTAAGAGTCCAAAGCTTCACAATTTGTAAGCTGGCTATTAACTTTTTCCTCCTTTATTTTTAAGTTGATCATAAATGCTACTCAAAACACTTCTAGACCTTCAAATACTGGTAACCACTATTTGAAATGCCTCAAATTCTTAAGTGTCAATCATTAATGAACAACTATTCATGAAAAAAAAAATCATATTAATGTTGTTTAGCTAGGTAGCTCCTTCTAAAATCTTATTATAATGCTTCTTCCCAAGATGAATTTTAGGTATAAAAATTATTTTTTTTTGTCATACTAATAAGTTTACTACAAACATTTATTTTAATTTTTTGTTTTAAAAAATATGTTAATTATGATATTGTAAGTCGTAAGAGTGGCAAGACTGATTGGCCGGACTCAAATAGTTTAGTTCGAACTCAACTCTAATATAAAACTGATAAGATTGATAAATAGATCGAGTCAACTTGCCAATTTAATATATTTATAGAATAAATATTTATAAATAGGTAATTAAATTTGCCCTAGTTTTTTAAAATTCATAGAATAGGTCATAAAATGTTGCATCAAAAAATAATTGTGAAATTATAAAGTTTTTTTTTATTTAAGTTAGATTTGTATGGATATGAAATTTACACGAAATTACACATTTCACCATCAATTTGTAAATATTACCACTATCACACCATATTAATTTAAATATTTTGTATTTCACATATTTGACAGAGCCGTTATAATGGTCAATCAGAGCCTATAAATGAATATGGTGTGATAGTGGTAATATTTATAAATTTATGGTGAAATATGTAATTTCGTATAAATTTATGGTGAAATATGTAAAAATACTATAATTATTTAGTAAGTGAAAATTCGGAAATTAGAAAGTATGCAAATATTTGTGGTTTTTAGCCACCGGAATGTGCCGGCACGTGCTGCGAAAAAGGGGACGTCACGTGCTGGCGGAGTAGTTCCTCGGCGATAGCCGGAGCAGGTTCTGCATCGGCTCTTCGATTTCTTCTCTTCTCGCTTCCGCATTCCTTCGGGGGCATGGCCAAGACATCTCCGTTTCTTCGCAATAGCTATTGGATTCTCAGGCACGGCAAGAGCATCCCTAACGATAAAGGACTCATCGTTTCTTCTTTGGTAGATCTCTCTCTCTTTCTCTCTGTGTGATTCTCTGTCATTGCAATGTTGTCTTAACAATGGTGTTTTGAGAAGAGCTAAGAATGCTAACCCATGGATGTTAATGCACGGATAAATAGTTTTTGATTTATGAGTGGGATTACATGGCTTGGTACTAACTTAGAGACTTTTTAGAAGATTACAACAAGTGTTCTTCATCTAAGTCCTTGGTGGATGACATGAACCAAAAAAAAAACCTACACTCCCTGTGATTGGCCAGCCTCTGTTCCGTGTCTTCATCTTATGGATAGGAAGATCAGCTACGGCTCGTCATCTCAAGAAGGCTTCAGACAACTGCATCGTTGTTGACTGCCTCTCAAACCTCTGTGTCGCCCTTCACTATGCTATTTATAATAGGGAATTACAGCGATGCTAAGACAGGGAATGAAAGAATTATTCTTGGCCTGTGTCACCTTTTCACGTGGCCACCCTCGCATAACGCCCTTTGAAGAACTTATTCTAATTCCCAAGGAAAACAATCTTGAGGCATTAAGAACTCTTTCGAAGATTGCCTTCATGAAGAACATCTTTGTTTGACTTTCATCCTTATCGAATAACACCTTTCTTTAGGTTCTGTCGTTGTTTAAGAACGCTTTTCTTAGACGAGGATCTTTGTATTTTTCTTCGCCTTCTAGTAGATAACCATCCCGAAGACCACATTTTTCGAGAACTCTATTCGAGAAACTTATTCAAAGACCATCTTCTATGACTTGACATTTTTTCATGATGCTTCACCTCGAAGATCGCCTACTTGGCTTTCTCAACATTCATTGTTGGAAACCTTTGATTAGTCGAATATCTTCCTTAGCTCTCATTAGGAGGGATAATCTCAACGTTTTTCTTCCTCATTTATGTTTTTAAAATATGTTGTATGTGTTACTATCAAAAAATGAAAATGTTGTATGTGGTCTAATGTGTATAATAGATGGATAACAATGTGCCAGTTAAATTACTTGGAATTCTCAGGTATATTCACTTGTACTCAATTTACTTGGCATTTAATTTGATGCTAAGCAAAAGTTTCATAAATAATGCTAGCTTGTTCTTTTTGTAATAAATCATTAGATATACATAACAACAAAAATGACAATATAAACTACTAATATCAAAGTATTTGGGGTTGGCTATGTAGATTATCTTATTCACGTAGAAACACTCTTTGTGAGCGCCATGTGATTCAAAGTTGTGTAATGACCCAATGCCTAGTCATTTTTAATTTTGCCTTTCCTCTCTGTAATATGGTTACTTGCATCCCTTGACAACATGTCCTTTAGGTTGATATGGATATTGTCAAACTCTCGTAAATACTTCTCCCTCATCTTTTCATCATAGGTGACACCCTCCCTCTTTCTTAAATAATTATTTATAATGCAGTCAATTCTAGTGCGATCATTCATTGATACTCTAATCTTACGTTATTCCTTCGCTTAACATTTATTCTCACATAGCAGCCGCATGGTAGGTTTACGAATCTCTCTTTAACTTGATAACCATCATTTTATTAGACAGAACTTTCATTGCACTCCTCCATTTCAGGCATTTTGCCTTGACCTTGTGATTAATGTCTACCTCAATTATCTGATTACTGTGTATAATGGACCCAAGGCATTTTACTTTGTAACATTAAGGAACTATTGTCCCATCCAGTTTAAATTATTAGACTGCTTTATCTTTTAACTGTATCATGGTTTTAAAATATTGATGAGCAGTTTATTTGCAGGAAAATGGCATACTTGATGAGTTTGGATTGGCTCCTGATGGCAGACAGCAAGCTCAACTGGCAGGTGAATTACTTGATAAGGTAAAATTTTCATATCAAATTTGGAGGACTCCAATCAGCTTATTGATTATTAGCCAGCAAGGATGCTGTTGCACTCAAGTTAAATGTGGCTTTTTAGACTACATATGCATGAATTTTTATAATTATAGTCAACTTCTCATGATATGATGCTTAAAGATATGCTGTGCAAGTAGTTCCTAAAACCTTTATTTGATGAACTAAAGTACATCGTATTTATCATTCAAAAAAAGGTACATTGCATTCCCTATGCTTGATGATTTATACAATTAAATTTGAGGAAACAATTGCTGAGTGAAGAGGATAGAGACAGAGTTGACATGCATGGATGATGTAAGAAATGGTCATAAGAGGTTGAAATGCTGGCTCTGTCTGGTAAAAATCTTAACTGAGGTTGGGGCTCTACTTCAAATTTTTTAAAAAACCTTGAATCTAAAGTTCAATTATGTTTTTTTAAGTTTAATTAAGCATCAAAAAGAGTAAAATTTAAAGATAAAACTGATTGAAATCATCTAAAATAAGCCCTAGTTAAATTTTCAAAGCTGTGCCTCAATTGATGAGCAATCTCAGTCAAGGCTGATACTGAAGGATACAGAAGATTGAAAAATGTATTTTCCCTTTTACTTAATTTCCAACAAATTTTGTTCAGTGTAATCCTAATTTGTATTCCATAACTGCTAGTTATTCTAGGACTAGAATGTAGAAATGACTGATAACTAGTAACTCTTTCTTTCATCGGTGAATTTCATTAATTGGTTTTTAGTCCAATCTCATTCAGGATAAAACTCAAAGAGCAGGCTGTGACACCTGGGTGGCATAGATTTTTACCACTGCTATGATATTAATTAGTAATCTGTTCTAATCTTTAACTCTAATCAGTTTAGTTGCAGCATAATTGAAATATGGAATTCCAGACTTTAACCAGATTTCAGTTGCATGCTTTTTGCGTGCAGGAACTTAAGCGTAGGAATATCTTGGTCGAAAATGTTCAGATATGTTATTCTCCATTTTCAAGAACTACCCATACAGCAAAAATAGTTGCTGATGTGTTGGGTATCCCTTTTGAAGGCCCTCAATGTAAGGTATGCTGAACTATTCTATATTATTGTTTTCTTGCAGGTTTTAGGTTGACAATAGTTCTGCTACTAGTTGTTTGTGTGGATGCCAAAGTTGAAAATTGATGTTTAGTTGATAGACAATCGCAAGTACTTGCATTGATATCATGAATTGAATCCTATACTTGAATTTTCTAATGCTGCAGCTAAAAAAATGCTTTCTGCTAAAAAGGATTCATGAAGTCGATTATATAGTTAGATATGACGATCTGTGGCCGAAGAGGGCAGGAAGTGATCGCCGAGTGATATCCCAAAAGAAAGGAATCAGTAGGGCAAAGTGCGACTTTTAACAGGCTTTTAGGCCAGATGATAAGTGATGAAAGGGGCACAAGAATAAATTGCACTATATCGGAAAAGGGGAAGTTCTTATGTTATATAAGTGAATAACGTGATCTCAAATGATGAAGGCATCTTTTAGGATAAAACTGTGATGCTAATGATAGAAAACTTTATAGTTAAACATGTTTGAGTTAGAGTAGTACTGGATGAATGACCTCCTGGAAAGTATTTAAGGCACATAGTTTTTTGATGCTTGAGTAGGCAATACCTCTACATTTAGGACACTGAATGTTACATAAGACTAAAGCCATTAATGATTATAATGGTATCATCTAGTTGCATTATTTGAAGAAGTTATCAATGTTTAAAAATGTGTGAGATACACTTTTCCATGAGGCATTATTGATATGATATTATTTCTAATACTAAAGATTTAATGAAAAATATTACGCAGTGAACTGCCCTTATAACCATGACATTGTTTGAAACTTTTATTTGTTCTGCCATTAAAACAATATAGCAATACAGTCTATTACGCATCTCTAGGTTATTATTTTGGTCAATCAACCTAGTCATAGGCACTGTGAGAGTCGAATCATAATTGGATCAAGGAGCCAAACTCAGCCTAATCCATGATTGGGGTTAGGCCATAGCTGTGGGGCCCCATTCCTCATTTCGACCTGACACCACTAGCTAGCAAGTCGGTTGGGCCTAATAGCTATGAACAAACTTGAACCCATGTTTAGGTCTATACGAACTTCATCCTCGCCCTTCCAAAGTTGAATTGTTGTCATTGATGTACCGTAGTTGGGGTCAAGTTGCAAAGTAATATATTAATTTTCTGTAGATCAAATTTGTATTATCAAATTATATACATGCTAATTTTACATATAGGATAAGAAGTTCATTGTAATTTCCATCGTGTATAATATTGTTAATGTGAAGGTTTATTGTTGAATAGGCAATGACAGAACTCAGGGAGCGTTTCTTTGGACCACTCTTTGAGCTTCTTTCACATGATAAGGTAAGTATATCCGAGATTGCTGGCAATCATTAATTAAAAAACTTATTTTAAAAGCAATTCACTTTCTGTGCGTGACATATAGGGGGCATTGTACATGGGTTAGATGAAATCATTTTGCTTAAGCTTTTTATCATTGTTCATTTTTCATGCAGGTCTCTGAGTTTTGTAGATTTGTTCCCACTTGGTCCAAATAGATGAAAATTGTTAATTTTAGGTTTTTAACTAGATTCACATTAACAGTTCTGTGACAAACTAAATTTAGGTATTATTACAGCTCAAACTTCCTTGTTTCAATAAGCAAATAGCATTCATTGTCATATTTTTGGGAAAATTTGATACTTATTTGATGATATTGATGTAAGCTTGTTAGCCTTCATTAAATCACTTCCTCCCATAATTTCGATGTCTTCTACCTTTATAAATACTATAATGTTGGACATCACCTTTTTTTTAATATTGGTAGTAAAATGTTTTTCTTCGGCATTTTATAGTTTATAAATTTCCATTAAATAGTTTAGTAATCGAATTATTCTCATTCTTCTACAATCTATAAACCTTAATTGATGTCTCATCTAATCCTCGAGCTTTACTTTTATGCATTGCTTTCACATATAACTCAGTTTCTTTTTTTTTTTCTTTCTAAATCTAACTTCCATGCTTCAGAGGTTTTACGTTTTTGTTCTAATGAAATATTTGATTTGAATCTCCTATTTAATACCTTTTCAAAGTAACTTTTATATCTTAATAACTTCTTATTAAAGTAAAATCTATAATCTTGTCTGTCACTAATACCTAACTTGTAAAAGTCTTAGGATATCTTTTCACCCTCCTTAATGCCCAACTTACTATATGATTCACTAAAAGTTATACTCTTTAACTTTACTATCCATGAACGCGAATGATTCAAGTTTGTGCATAGTTCATCATATCTCAGGTCATTTTTGGCCTTTCACTTTCTCTTTTAATATCAGCTAATTATAATATGATTGGTTTACTTTTTTTACAACGAATGATGTAATGGTGGACAGTATGCCGAGATATGGGCTCTCGATGAGAAAGACCCCTTCATGTTACGTGAAGGTGGAGAAAGTGTTGCAGATGTTGCTTCTCGACTTTCAGTTGCTTTGGCAAAATTGGAGGCAGAATTCCAAGGGTATTTTTTTCCCAACTCAACAAAGATCTATCTATATTATCACATTGTTGTCCATGCCAAATAC
Source organism: Apostasia shenzhenica (assembly GCA_002786265.1). Taxonomy (NCBI): domain Eukaryota; kingdom Viridiplantae; phylum Streptophyta; class Magnoliopsida; order Asparagales; family Orchidaceae; genus Apostasia; species Apostasia shenzhenica. The sequence goes on from KZ454427.1 coordinate 1,699,997, forward strand.
ACTTACATAATAGGTTTATCACCATTCTATATTATTTTATTGGATGATCATAAATTAGAGATTTTATAGTAAGCTGTTGAATCTTCATAAAAAAGGATTTATGAACCATAATCTAGACACAGACTCAATTTGTTTATTAATCACAGACCAATTTTCCTTGTAAGAGTATAAAATTATTTATGAATCATGACCAATATCTTTAGCTTCTGGGTTGTTTTGTCTACTGAGATTAAACATAGTATCTAAACCAATCTTTATAACAAATTTTTTTCTCCTTAATTTTTTCTTGTATATTATCTTTCTACCACCAAGCATCTTTATTATTTGAAATCATTTCTTTGAATTCTCTCAGCACATTCTTCGTCATCTTATAGATGCAGTTAGTAATCGTTAGTCACATAAGACCAATTTTCTCTTTAATATTTCACTGCCTAAGTTTTAGAATTTTCTTCTTAAATATATAATTGTTTTCATTATTTAGATTTCACCATTAAGTCCAAGGATAAAGTTTTGACTAATTATTCCTTCTCCAATACTTTATCTCGGATTCTAAAATCATTAATCGATGTGAGTAGACAAACATTCACTAATCTTTATAATTCAAACAATCTCATTTCCTTATAAGAAAATAATCAATCTGTGTTCTTGAAGTTTCATTCTTGTAAGTGATAATATACTCTTCTTTTTTTTGAATAAAGTATTAGCAATTACAAGATCATATGCTGAGAAAAATTCTAAAATAGTTTTACTCTCCCTATTTGTCTCTCCAAAATCATATCTACCATGAATGCTATTAAATTTCTCAGCAATACTTCCAACATGTTTATTTAGATTTTCTCTGATAAATAATCTTTTCACCCGAAGTATCTCTTATATTAATTCTTCCAAATCATTCTAAAATTTTACTTTTATGCTCTTATCCAAATCTACTTGAGAGGTATATACACTTATAATGTTAATAATCATTCCATTGATTATAATTTTTAAAGCTATAATTCTATCATAATTTTTCTTAACTTACACTACTTGATAGCTCTTATCCAAAATTATATCCACTCTATTCTTTTTTTTCTTACCAGAGCACCAAAGTTTAAATTCTAAGCCATCAATTTTCTTAGCTTTCTCTTCAACTTATTTTGTTTTCTGCAGACACAAAATATTAATATTTCTATGAATCATAATATCTACTAACTTCATAAAAAAAAATTCTACTAACTTCATTAGCTTGTCTGTCGAGGTGCCTATATTTCAAGTTCCTAATCTAATCCTACTGACTTGAGTTTTAGTATGTTGGACTAGCTTCTTTACTCATATTTGTCCATGATATGAGATCCTTGCTCACTTATCACTACACCCGGGTGCTGTTGTAGTATTCCTTGCCCATTTCTCATTATATTTAGGCAATACAACGCGTCACTTTCAGGGAACACCCTAGCTTTAGCACAATTTTTTAAAAGATTTATATCATGATTGATTAAACAAGTTTTATATTGATTGTCAACTGCCTAATGTAACCACCCGCATTTCTCATCCGGGATTTGGGACCCGACAATGGCACATTAACAATATCACATTATATACATATGTTAAAATAAAAAATTAATTTTATTTTATATTCTATGTACCTACTAAAATAATAATTAATTAATTTCATATTATTCACATATCTCACTAATTGTATTTTACATTATTTGTAGCTCTTAATAAAAATATCCTCATGACTTGGAGAGAAGTTTAGGAACATTTTTTTTTGTTATATGCAAGAATAAAGTCATGTACCCTCTATCACTATAGCAAGTGAAGCCACTTCATATTTTCAGAAACTTTATTTTGCATCATAATTAAAGGCAATTACATGCATGACAAAAACCAAGGAATATTATATATCAACAACAACAACAACAACAACCAAGCCTTAATCCCACTAGATGGGGTCGGCTACATGAATCCTTTGTTTCCATTGCGCCCTATCAGTTACCAAATTCTTATCTAAGTCTAAGTAACTAAGATCACTCCTTATCGTTTCTTGCCATGTCTTCTTTGGTCTCCCTCTTCCTCTTTGTACATGGGCAAAATCCAATAACTCAATTTTTTTAACTGGAGCTTCAATCGGCATATGATTTAGATGTCCAAACCATTTAAGCCGACTTTCTCTAAGTTTATCCTCAATTGGTGCAACACTAACTTTCTTTCGGATATACTCATTTCTCATTTTATCCTTTCGTGTATATCCACACATCCACCTTAACATCCTCATTTCTGCAATATTTATTTTATTTGTATGTTTCCTCTTTTCAGGCCAGCATTCTACACCATATATCATCGCTGGTCTTACTACAGTTTTATAAAATTTACCCTTGATTCTGGATGGGATTTTTATATCGCACAACACACCAGAAGCATTTCTCCATTTTACCCATTCTGCTTGAATTCTGCTAATAACGTCATTATCTATTCCGCCATCATTTTGTATAACTGATCCAAGGTATCTAAAGCGCTCACTCTTCTTGACAATTTGATCTCCAATTGTCACATCTCCAATATAAGTATTTCTTTCTTGACTAAATGTGCACTACATATATTCAGTTTTTGATCTACTGAGATGAAAATCTTTAGATTTTAGAGCATTCCTCCAAAGCTCTAGTTTCGCTTTAGCTCTCTCTTTAGTTTTCTCAACAAGGACAAGGAATATTATATATCAATCTTCCTAAAACAAAACTTATCCACTAGAAAAATATTATCTTAACAAATTGACTAGAGGTTGAAGCTACATTTGTAACAAAAACCAAGGAGAATATTATACATTAACTCACTAAAACAAATTTTACCCACTAAAGGACTCTTGTTTATCTTGCACACAGCTATATATATGTATATTCTATTACCAAAAACAAGCTTATTAACTTATACTAAAGTTAAAAATATTCTATTACACTTTTCAAAAGATCATTATTTATGAGCACATTGACATGAGAAACAATAAATAATTAAAAAACATAAGTAGCATGATATAATGTAATTCTAATCAAAATATGTTAAGCACCTTTCATTAAAGCTAACCAAGATTCACACTGTTGTGATCAACGTCATAAAATAGAATTAAATTAAGAACTGACCTACTATCTGGTTTATGGTTGAACCAATTTAGTCTATTGTCAAACTATTAATTCACCATTTTTTCAAAAATAAAAATATAGTAGTGTCTATTGAAAATAGTTTAAATATACATAATAACAAATTTACTTCTTTACTTTATTGTGACAATTAAAAAGAAATATCATAGAAATATAGGTTCGATCCAGTTTGATATGCAATTTGATTTTAGCATTGAACTTTATAGCGAGCCGATCCTCGATCAAATCATCAGACTAGTCAAACCGGGAAGTCTGGTCCAGTTTTTACAACAATGGTTGTGATGATGTGAATATTTGTACTTTTTTGTTCTCTTTCATTCCTTTTCTGTGCTCCTCAATATCAGTGTGATGAGTTATTTCTGCAGATGCAACATACTTGTTGTGAGCCATGGTGATCCTCTCCAGATTCTCCAAGCTATTCTTTATGCAGCAAAAGAAGAGAACTCCACAGGAGGGGACATTTCATCAAGAATAAAACAACTTATGACCTATTCAGTGCTGTCCCAACACCGGAAGTTTGCATTGCTCACCGCAGAACTTCGCCAAATAAATTAGATTTTTCTAGGGATTTGAAGACTGAAGAATTTTGGAGCAAAGTAAAAAATAATTCAACCATGCAGAGTTATTTATTATTCATGATCATCTCTGTAGTATAAAGTTTTTTCATTATATTTGACATACAGAGAAGGATATGCAGAATTTGAGTGCAATAATGCCAATAATATTTCATGCTTCATATATATTTGTGTTGAGAACTTTAGGGTAACTTATATTCAGTTTTCTAAGTTTTAAGGCATATTATAATATAGATTCACATTTTTAAAATATTAATATCTGAGTTTTTAAATTTTAATGTAATTATTAAATAGATTTTTTTTTAATTTTTTATTATTATTTTTTTAAAATTTTAGATTTTATCTTCCACTTTCTCCCTCAGTACCTCCCTCCCTCATCTCATTCTCTCTCTCGTTCTATCTCGGGCAGGGCCTTCGGCAGTGAAGGAGGCCGTCAGTGGCGAAGCTGGGTTGGGCAATGCACCCTCCCCGCTTTGCTGTCGACAGCCCCGCTTGGAATAGACAACGAGAGAGACAGAGAGTGGGATAAGAGAGAGCAAGCCGAGGATGAGAGAAAGGGGAGACTAAAATTAAAAGTTTTAATGATAAATAAATTAAAAAAAAGACTCGTTTAATAAATACATTAAAACTTAAAAACTAAGATGTTTAAATTTTAAAAATATAAATTTATATGATAATATATTTTAAATTGAGAGACGTAAATATAATTTACCCAAAACTTTATTATCAGAATGGCTGGTTGAATGTGTAGGATGATTTAACTGCCACTTTATGGGGATTTTATTTGGTCTATTCTGGTTGAAGAACCTTGGCCATTTTTTTGGGCTGATTTGTATCATAAAATTCGTTTGCTTTTTGAAAATAGGGCAAATTTCACTCAGGTCCCTGAGTTTAAAGGTTATTATCACACAGGTCCACGTTTTTAAAATCCTATCATCTGGGTCCCTAAGTTTTCAAAAAATATCATCTGGGTCCCTATTTTAGTTTTTTATTATTAAAAAATATAAAAATTACCATTATACCTTTACCCTCCCTCTCTCCAAGATCACGGCCGCCGCGCAGCCCCGCGCCGCGCCGCCGCCGCACGCACCCCCGCGCCGCGCGACCCCCGCGCTGCTCCCCCGCCGCCGCGAGCCCCCCGCGCCGCCGCGCAGCCCCGCGCGCCGCCGCCCCGCGCGCCGCGCGCGCACCCCCCGCGCTGCTCCCGCCGCCGCGAGCCCCCCCGCGCCGCCGCGCAGCCCCGCGCCGCCCCCGCCCGCGCCGCACCTCCAGATCTGGCGAGGCAGCCGCGTCGATGGCGGCTGCTGCACGCGGCGCGCGCAGGGCTCGCTGCGCGGCCGGCGAGGTAGCCGGGCCGCTGGGCGTGCTGCGCGCGCGCGGCCGCCCAGAACGCAGCGGCCGCTGCGGCACCGGCGGGGCTCGCGGCGGGCTACAGCGGCTAGCGGCCCGGCTGCCTCGCCGGCGCCGGCGGCGGTCTGCCAGGCCGGGTGGCGGCGCGGCGGGCGCGGGGTCGCGGCGGCGGGGCGGCGGAGCGTGGGGCGCGCGCGGTGGCGGGCAGCGGCGCGGGGCGGCGCGGGGCTGCGCGGCGGCCGGATCTGGAGGAGAGAGGGAGAGTAAGGGTATAATGGTAATTTTTATATTTTTTAATAATAAAAAACTAAAATAGGGACCAGATGATATTTTTGAAAACTTAGGGACCCAGATGATAGATTTTAAAAACGTGGACCTGTGTGATAATAACCCTTAAACTCAGGGACCTGGGTGAAATTTTCCCTTGAAAATATACAAAGAGATACCGCAAAACTTATTATTGTCTTGAGAATATAAAAATAGATAATTTAGTTTGATTTAATATTATTTTAATATCATATTATATTATTTAAATATATCACATCAAATACTATATTTTGAATAATAATTTTATAATTATTTGTAAAATTATTTATATATATTACCAAATTAAATATTTATTTTTTAAAATAATATTAAATCAAATAGCCTATCAATGCTTATTCCTTACACAAACAATTATTGACATGACATAATTCCTTCTAAAAACTATTATATTTAATGAACTTTGGCATACCATCATGGAAAGTATTATTTAAAACTTAAAAATTATTTATATACAAAATTATGGTATATTCCCTCTTGTGTATACTATGAAAATTTTTTGATGAATTTTTCATGTAATTCTTCAGAATGATGTGGAATATACACTTGAGTAGTAGACTAATAACAAAATTAGTAGATGAAGAAGAATGAAAATCTATTTATATACAATTTTTTTTTTAATAAAAAAAAGATTGTGAGTCCCCTATAACTCTTTGTTTATTATCTATACTTTTTAGTACAACAACAACAACAACCAAGTCTTAATCCCACTAGGTGGGGTCGACTACATGAATCCTTTGTTTCCATTGCGCTCTATTAGTTACCAAATTCTTATCTAAGTTTAAATAACTAAGATCACTCCTTATAGTTTCTTGTCATGTCTTCTTTGATCTCCTTCTTCCTCTTTGTACATGGGCAAAATTCAATAACTCAATTTTTCTAACTGGAGCTTCAATCGGCCTACGATTTAGATGTCCAAACTTTTTAGTAATGTGTCAAAAATCTTGCACAACCACACAAGCACCCAATTTATAAGCAAGAAAAAAATACACAATGAAGTGGCTTTTGTTGTTGCCCTAAAACAACCAAATTACTCTTCCACCTTATTTCACTTATCCAAGACACATCATTGCCATATTTTCAGCCAATTCAGTTGAAAGCTTTTTAACGAATCTCATCTATAAGTGGATGAGCGTCGTACTCCTAACTTGTTCATGTTTTCGATCTATTATATACAACAATACGTATACATAAGATGTATTATTCACATAAGATGTATACATATGAAATTTTATTCTTGTAAGTGATAATATACTCATCTTTTTTTTGAATAAAGTATTAGCAATTACAAGATCATATGCTGAGAAAAATTCTAAAATAATTTTACTCTCCTTATTTGTCTCTCCAAAATCATATCTACCATGAATACTATTAAATTTCTCAACAATACTTCCAACATATTTATTTAGATCTTCTCCGATAAATAATCTTTCCACCCGAAGTATCTCTTATATTATTTCTTCCAAATCATTCTAAAATTTTACTTTTATACTCTTATCCAAATCTACTTGTGAGGTATATACACTTATAATGTTAATAATCATTGCATTGATTATAATTTTTAAAGCCATAATTCTATCACAATTTTTCTTTTAACTTCCACTGCTTGATAGCTCTTATCCAAAATTACATGCATATAGAAAACACATATGAACATATTTCTTAACTACCTCAAAAGGTTGTATCTTATCACATATAAATATAAAAAACAAATGTTGATGATAATATAAAAAATGATATACAAATAAAACATCATGATTTTCGTGCCCCCAAACAGTCATTATTAATTATTCAAACATACTCTAACAATACCACAACCAGAAATGAACTCAATAGATCACATCTTACAACAATCTCAAAATTAAAATTATTTATATTTCAAGATTTACAAACATCTCAAAGTAAAAATTAATTTTATATCAAATCTTACGCTAAAGACATGATTACTAAAGTGTAAGATTAACTTAGTTAAAGGATAATTGCAGGCAAAGCACGAAGAGCTACAAAATTTGCCAGATTTAGAGGGTAAAAAGTTGAGATTATTGATTTTGTATATGGAAGCAATCAAAGGCACAAGTTCTGAAACCTAAACATTCCAACTTCCTCTGCATTTCTAGCGTATATATATTTGAGAATAATGGGATTGAATGAAAAAATGACTCCAAGTGACTAAAGAAGAAACATTATGCAGAAAAGTTGGACAATCTCCTCGGCATTCACTATCTTTATTCCGTGAGAAAAGGCTTCACCATTGACGAGCTCCAATCAGCTCACCATCATCACTTTCAGATTTCGCTTTCTTTAGCAGCAATTTTCTCCTTTTCTTGAAATGAATGACATGAACTTGGTAATGGCAGATTTTGGGAGAAAATGGAGGTTGGAGACATGTTTTTAAGTATCAGGAACGATACAGAGCATCCCATGTCCGGGGCTTCGTTCTAGCGGATACATAGTAGTGCCTTTCACTGATAGTTGATGCTCGACAGCGGCATTCCGAACGCTAGATGAGTCTCTTTTCTTTCCCTTAACTCGCTTTTTGATAATGGAACATGAACCCAATGGATCTCTTGTTCCAGCTCCAACTCGTCTGAGAAAAACCGAGTAATGAAAGCAATTTATAGTTGTTCAATACAACAACAACAACCAAGGCTTTCATCCCACTAGATGTGGTCAAATTTATAGTTGTTCAATAAGCAAAAAATAATCATGTAAAATCAACAAAAATTATGATTGTTAAATAAGTATTATCAATAAGCTAAATCTTTAAAAAAAGCTAAGGGCCTTTAGACAAGATGTATTATATATGATTTCAATGATGATCAGAGTAAAAAAATTATCAAAGAGTAATGATAATAAAACAAGCAATAAGTGGATAAAATAATTTTAGAAATCGAGAAATTACAAAATAAACTAGAATATGACAGGTAGAATCAAAGGCTGCAATGGACAAGTATCCTTCAATTATAATATTGTAGAAAGAATCAATTGAAAATATAATAAAACTTAGTAAATTTGAATCAGAACTAATTAACAAAACAAGAACAACAATGACAAAGCATTAATATCAAACTAGCTGCAGTTGCCTACATGGATTTTTCTTCTACATTCAGCATATATTGAAAGCAACTTCTTTGCGAGTGCATGTGAGTAACAACCCACCACAAAAGTGGCATGTTTTATCCCAGTCATCCACACAAAAAATGAAGCTAAATATAAGTCGAGTTAATCAGAACTAATTAACATGAAATGTAGCATTAAATTGACAAGCTATGCGAAAACTCAATTAAGTGAGAGACTGGCTATGCAAAAAAAAATTGTATATTCCAATCAACATGAAATGTAGCATTAAATTGAAATGCTGGGAAAAAGGTCTCATGATAATACCCTTAAATTTGTTTTGCATTTTACATGTATATATAAATGTAACTAAAAATAGACATATACATATTATGTCAAAAACATAAACTGATTATGTAGTATAGCAATTTCTATTAAATAGTTCTACCATTTGCAGTAGTTTTTAATAATCGTTTACCAAACAAAAAAATAATTTCATACGATCACTTTTACACAACTATACAGTTATACAGCACATACTTTTTTTTTTTATGAAAACAGCACAATACTCTTTGGTACGGCACAATAGTACCAAACAAAACCTTAAATTATTGTTTGTATAAAAGCACATGCTGGTTGCATCAAAAGAAGAGGAAAACTAAAAAATAAATTTTCTTTCACATGACAAAGTGAATTTGTTCAAGAATAATTAGTAATCCATATTACCCCAAGAAGTGAAAGTTGAGGAGTTGTAGTCAATCTCATAGTTTACCTCAACAGTTTCTCGGAAGCAATTCGTGCTGCTGTAATGGTGTGATGACTTGGTAGAAACTGAACAACCCTTCTAAAGTCTGCCCTCATAGGTGAGTGGATCTTGACAAGCTATTTTGCCAAGAAATGTGTGAGGACATAAGAATTTATGACTTTTAAAACCAGTAAAGATGATAAGAAGCGCTGAAGTAACTTACACCAAGGCATTCCATCATCTGATAATATGCTCTACCATATAGTGGAGTATGTCCTTGTCTAGACTCTGAAAAGTACCTAGTCCTAAATGACACACATCATCTGAATCAGAGAGAACGGAAACTAAGGTAGGCACTTTATAAAATAGAATTTTTGTGGCCTACCATTCTTTATAACCTGGATCCACAGTAAAACCGTACATGTCAACAGAATCGCACAGAGAGAGAGCAAACTCAAGGGCTTTGAGCCCTGTTCCTTTGGCTGCTGAACCAAATGAAGCGCCTAACATGAGATAGATAGGATTATGAATTGGAATTTCCTACAAAGAAAGAAACAAATCAACCACTAGAACGCAACAGCAGGTAATTGCTCAGCTACACAATTATAAAGACAATAAAAGAATAAATTTGTAAACCAGAGACAAAATATAAAACATCGAATAAGCTCATAGATCATGATTAAACAGCCAAAATTAATAAGTTACAAGGAACTGTAAATGCGCAAAATTAATCAAAGTAGATTAATAGTTTTCTCTGGTAAAAATGGATGTTTGGCACAACTACTACTGCTGATTAAACTAGGAATAAGCCATTAAATGTCCTAATCTTGGATGGATAATTGACTCATCATTCGGAAGGATAGTTAAGGTGTCTTTGAGGAATACACAATGTATAGAATGGTCACAGTTTCCAAGTAGTCAAGAATGTTAGAAGGAGAATGTACAATTTGAAAATGATCCAAGTACAAATAAAACAACCCTACTAAAATGAAAAGCACTTTTAGATTCTTTTGAACTCTTAATAAAGACTAAAGAAGATATTTTAAGAGCATCTAATTTCGTAAACATGTCAAAATATTTAAAAAGCATGGAAGCTCCAGAGAAAAATTCTTTGAAGGCAGTAGGGCAGCACTCCCGCTGGCTGAAATCAGTAATCATGGAACTGATTGTTTAATTTCAGTAATTTTTTTAACTATTGCAGTAATTAGACATTAGAAGTGAGCGGAAGAACCATTTTACCAAGAAAGAAACATAAACCATATGAGATGGTCTAATAAAGGATACAGAAGAATAGATTGCTAATTAAATCCATCGTCAATGTAAAGGAATCAGTATATACAGGTTAGTTACTAACTTACTACATGGCTTAAGAAGTTATACGACAACAGTGTCTGACAATTACAGGTTTCAACATGAGAAAGCCATGTAGGAACATTTTAATTAGTGTCTATACTTGATTTTCATTCTCAACAAACAAGTACAAATATTAGTCACCTTTAGGCCTACAATTACAGAAGACGTGTAGAGCGTATAATGACATATTGAGCATATAGCATCAACGAATCCATACTGAAATAAAAGTACCTCTCATACCCGTATCATTTTGCTCATTATGTCATGAATTGTGGTCTTGATAATAAGCACTTCCTTCTTATTTTCTGCACAATGCAAATATTCAGCATACATCTAGCTCAAAGAAATCAGTCAAAAACAAAATGGTGTTGCATACCATCTAATTCTACCACTTTATCAAGAGCCTTAGCAGATCCCCTATTAAGAAGGCGAAATGTACTTTTCCTACCAACATATTTGGTGTAGTTCTAGAATATTTCAGAGAAAATGGATTAGAGCTTAGCAAGAAAAAGAAGTTTACATAATGTCAGGCTGTGAGGATTCATTCAAAGACCTGGATTGGTGCACCATTTTCTCGGATAACCACATCATAACCATCTATTTCATCTCCAAAGTTTGTTCTCAGAAGATCACCAGAATTTCCAACAACTGCACAACGACCAAATTGCCGTGGCATGAATGGAGATGTTTCAGGGAGAACCAATGACAGTTTTTCCATGCAAAGGGTCTTGTTCTTGCATCGGTTACTGGTACGCAAGTAACAGAACAGATATTTGAGATTGTCTACAGAGCATTAATGCAATAAATGTCCATCGAGAGTGCTAAAACATTCAGCACAGTTAGCATCATAAATAACTACAGAAGTTTCCACAAAATATGATTCAGCTATCAAGAAAATTCAATATTTGTCAGCATAATTACCTTTCAATTTCCAAAAAAAAAAAGAAGTTACTAACAAGAACACAATTCAATTAACTCACAGAAGTATCCCTTTGTTGATCCTACGCCATGCAAATTCCTCCCAACCATTTGGAAGGGCATCAATAAATTCTTTTGTAAGTATCGTGGTGGTGTTACGGACCTGGCAAGTAAAAAAGCATCAATGAACCCTTCGTAACAAATGTAACCTTGGTTATACTATTATGTTTATGATGTATTATTGGAGCAGTTTGATTATATACAAAATTATACTAACTATAAAGGAATTAAGTTAATGAGTCATACTTTAAAAATTTTAGGAGATGGTGACTGATCATAAATTACATTGTGTGATACTAACATATCATAGAATTAGTTTGATTTTATATTAGACAGATTTACCATGAAAGTTATTCATTTGTTGAGAGGTTTAATAGAAGTATCTATGGAGATAAAAGAAAATTTGTATTCGATTTGTATTGATTTTAAAAAAACTTGCAATAATCTCTGAAGGAAAGTACTCTGAAAAGTTTTAGAAAAGAAAGAAATTTGCAATACTTATATTTAAATTACTCAGGACATGTATAAAGGAACTGTTATATGTGTTCAAACACAAGAGGATTTGACTAAAAATTTTTCTATTCACTTGAATTATACCAAGGTTTAGTTTTAAGTCCATATCTTTTTGCATTGGTTATAAAAGTTTTGACAGGACACATTCAAGAAAAAAATCTTTAATGTATGCTTTTGCAAAAAATATTCTCCTAGTTAATAAGACTAAAAAAAATACTAAGATGAAACTCAAGTTATGAAAACATACATTAGAATATAAAAAATTTTCGTCTTAGCAGATCAAAAATTAAATACATGATGTGCAAATTTAGTCATCAAAGAAGTATTTGTAGTTAAGAGATGATAATTGATGACCAAGTTATTAGGAAGAACGAGCAGTTTAAATATTTTGGATTAATAATACAGAATAACAATAAAATAGATAATGATGTTATTGACAGGATCCAAGTAGAATAGATAAAGTGGAGGAATGAATTCGACATTTTGTATGAAAAAAAAATTCACTGAAACTAAGATAAATTTCATATAATAATTATAAGGCAAGCAATATTATATGGTGTTGAATGCTAGCCGACAAAATAAAAACACACAAATAAGATAAGAACCACAAAAATAAGTATGTTAAGGTGGATGAGCGTGTATACACTAAAGAATAAGATGATAAATAAGTATGTACGTAAAAAGGTTAAAGTGACCTCAATTGAGGATAAGCTCAAAAGAGTCAGTTTAGATGATTTGGACATATAAATTATAGATCGATAAAAGCCCCGATAAGAAAAATTAGATTAACAGATCTTGCTTATATAAAAAGCGAAAGAGAAAAGCCAAAAAAAAAAGAATGACAAAAAACTATAAGAAATAATCTTATATGTATGGAGCTAACAGAGAATTTGTTATTTGATAGAGCACAATAAAAATAAAAAATTCATATAGTCGACCCCGCCTAGTAGCATAAAGGCTTAGTTTGTTGTTGTTATTGGAGCAATTTGATTCTCAACAATTTAAGTTGTAACTTGTCCCAAAATATGTAAAGCAATTTTTTGGTGCTCTTTTATTTTCATGGTCAAATTAAGACTACAAAATAATTTTTTAAATAATAAAGCATCAAATGCATTTTGATATGTATGCTCTAAAAATGCAATTAACTGAAATATATATATAATCAATCACAGCACTAAGAGGCAAATTAGTTTATCAAATTTCACTTTAAACAAGTTACTCTTAAAGCTTTAAATTCTGGGTACGAAAGCTTCCCATAGGAGCAATCCCTTATGATTAATCACCCTTTCTTATTAGAAATAGAATTTTTGATTAAAGGAATCAAATGTCAGTATTTGTTTAGTCAATGGTTTTAGCTATTTTTTTTGAGTTGAACTGATTGGGAAACGATGGTAAACCCGGTCAAGATCTCATAATTCCATCATCAAGGGATTTACCAATTGAACTTGATTTACTTAAGCTATTAAGATTACGACTATAGAACGACTCGTTAGGAATCATGAGTTCTATCATCTGAGGACATTCCAGTGAATCAGGGTGGATGAGATTTAATCAAAAGCATTATTGTTTTATGAAGAACTTACAATCTTCTAAACATTAAGATCAATTTAAATGAGCATTGCTTAATTTAGCAGAGCAATAATATAGTAAGACATAAGAATGTCACTACAATAGTTTTACATGATAAGACATTATTCAAGAAGTATATACCTCAATCTGTTTATCAGTACCATTTTTTTAGCTCTTATAAGAGCATGATTCCTTCTAGTTGTTATTTAGGGGAACATCGTGTTATTCGAGACATTAGATTTCTAATAACAACTACTGATACAACTCTTAATAACTCAAACCCAATAGTTTAGGCTCTTGCACGAATGTGACAGAATTGTTTAAAGAGCATATTGCCTTGATTAGTAGAGTAGCAAGGCACTGAGATACCACTGCTATTATAAAGCATGTTAAAAGAATTATATTCTTTGACATACTTATCAAATGTGCCCCACCCTGTAGTTTAAGCTCTTACATAAGTATGATCCTTTTATAAGGCTACCACTATCATAATTTTTGTATAATAGGACATGTTCAAAGGGTTGAATATTTTGATACGCTCATCAAATATATCTCACCCTGCAGTTTAGACTTTTGTAGAAGCAAGATAGTTTTAGTTATCATCTAGGGGATCAGTCGTGTTATTTAAAATATAACAACTACATATACAACCCTTAATGAACTCGACAGTTTAGACTCTTGCAGGAGCAATAAAAAGGTGCAACCTTGATTCAAGCTCCTCCTCCTCCTCCTCATTATTATTATTATATAAATATATAATATATATATGTATGCTCATGTATATTATTTTCAGACCATTCATTGTCTTAATTTTTGAATATGCATTAACAATAAAGCTTTTTCTATTCATTCAAAAAATGCAAATCTGATGCTAGTCGTTTACATCTAATTGTGGTATCAGATGTTTGGTGAGCTCAACCCGAAATTCATCATTTTTTTTAATTTTTTCAAAAAACCATGATGTTGGCCACCAAAATGCAATCATGTTTGAAGATGCTCTCCGTAACATGATCGATACTCTTTGGCTCTCGTTGGCAAAGCCATGATGTGATCTTTGCACTCGAGGTCATGGTCCTTTATGGCGACACCACTTCTTCAACACTGCGGGTTGGAGGTAAGGAGATGAAAGAAAGAAGAAAGAACTCAATATTATTTCGTGTTTGCCAACAATTACCTCAGTTGGAGTGCACTGGTAGCCCTAGTGCGCAAAGATCGATAACAGTGATATTCCTCCCTTTGGCTTGTGCTTGGAAGATTATGAAAGATTATAGTGACAATAGAGAATAGAGAAGGATGAAGATTGGGGACGATCAGAGGGATGGGGTGGAGAGAGTTAAAGAGAGAGAGAGAGAGAGCATGTGAGCTTTGGGGAAGTTAGGAGATGGATTGAGATATGAAGAGAGAATAATGATTGCTCTGGATGGTGAAGGTTCTATTTTTTTTCTTCTTGCTGTTGGAAGATGAGTGAGAGAAAGTTATATAGAGGAGAAATGGTGGGTTGTTGAGTATGAACAGGAGGGGGATTTGCATGTTGGGTGATAGATAAGCCAAATATAATGTGCTAGTTCTGTGTAATGTCAAAGAAAGATAGAAGATTATGTAGATCTTGAGGTAGGCGAGGGTGTGAATGGATTGCAATAGGCTGGGTTTTGAAGGCGCATGATAAGATGCAAAATATTGTATATATATTTTTCTAATTGCATATGAGGAGGAGATATCATTCTTTCAGAGCATTTTTAAAAAAATGGTTCTTTTAGATGGAATGGTCAACAAATGTGTACCAGTGGAAGCAATTTATCATATTATATATCACATCTTCTTTTATTATTACTTTTCCTTAGCAGCATGCATCACATGCATTGCATTTTGACTAGATGAGTGGAGTATTAGCTTTCATTAGAGCTTAATCAGAGATTAATGTCTTGTTAACCTTATTTTAAGTAATTAGATTTTTAACTATAAATTGAGATAACTAATAAATATCTTATGAAATAATTATGGGATAATTATCTTATTTAGGGAATGATTGACTAGGGTTGGTTGAGTTCAAACAGTTACTCGTAATTAATTAGTATCAAACATATAAAATTAAAGATAACATTAGATATTGAATATTAAATAAATAATTGTATTATTATTATTATTATTTTACTTACAAATTACCTTAGTGAAAGATGAGATTGATTAATTTAAATTTTAACCTTTTATATTAATCTTATTAATTAATCTTAGTTAAATGACTTTCACTAGAAAATGAGCAAACACATGTATCCAACAGGCTTTCAAGTCATAATCCAGAAAACTGACCATTTTTTTCTTTGACTGGTTAGAATGCAGCCCTACTACTTAATACTACTTAACAACCATGTCTTTAATTGGACCAAATTCTTCACATGAAGTTGTAGGCAGATGTGTTATAAGAAAGCAAAAAGTCTTTCTTGAACAGGTAAGCTTTTGGGAATTATTAGTCTTTACTCTGTGTGTGTGTGTGTAACATAAAAAATGTTCAATAAGATAACGAACTCACTCGCTCCCAAGTTGCCGCTGCTTCACAGAGATTAAAATCAAAAGACAGACCTTCTAGCTCTCCAGTCTTGGGATCACTCTGCTTGAGGCACAATAAATAGCATCAGATGGGAAACACATGAATGTCTTGAGCAAAAATTAAAAGAGAGTTTAATCTTCAAGTCATCAAGATATTTCATCAGTTTCAAGTGCACCAGTACAACGAAACATGCAAGTTATTGATCAACTTAGGAATATAGAAGCCCAAATGGTGCTTAGGACTTCAAGAGCCAAGGATATCATTCAAGTAGGGTTTTCTATCTTTAAAATGTAAAGAGGCAAATGGCGCACAAAGAAGTGAAAAGCTTTCATCAACAATTGCGCTCTGAAGTATTTAAATTTGCACTTTATCCATTAGATCTTCAGGAGATGCAGCAATATATAGAAATTCATGAAACTGAAAAACCTACCCACTTGGAAACTGTGTCACTCGGGAACTTAATTGTGACTTGACAAAAATCACTGCTACCCACAGCATGTAAGCCTAGTCCATTTGCGTTCTGCACCGTCAGAAATTAAAGCATTAGCACTTATAAAAAATTAAACAAGCTGTCGATTCCAGAATTTGCAAGGAAGCCAGTAAAGGTTTTTAATTAGAGGGCATTTTAGCCCCTTACGAAACAAACATTGCCCAACCCAATAAATGCCATCCCATAATATTTGCTAGATCCACGGTATATTTATCCTGAAAATTCAATAACAATAAGAAGGGTACGGAGTAAGATAAACTGGAAAAATATGATGTCAACTTATAAAGGAATACAGTCAAGCTATTATGGTATCTCACTCCATCCGCATGACCCCATCCCTAGAAGTAGAGCTGAGAAAGGAAAGCACATAACAGAAGACTGCAACCATTTCAGCTGCTAAAAGAAGACTAATCATTGCCGACTCTTTTCCTTTATTCCATTATGTTATTATGTTGTATTACCATAATTTGGTAAAGAAATGTCCAATTATCTAAATAACCTCCAAACTAATGTTGCCTTTCCAAATCGAATTAACTAAGATGCAGAAATTATGCTTGCTAAGGCCTCCTTTGACATTCAAAGCTACTCATGCTTACCAACACCATGGCCATTCCATTCGGCTTTATCAGGTGCTTCTACATGCCACTTCAAAAGATCGAGATTGATCTTTTTCATGCTATATTTTCCAAAACCATGGCAAATAAAACTTACATGAATCTCAAGGACAGAAGTTTTTGGTTATGTGAACATCCAGCATCCTTTAGTTCCATCTGGTATAAGTTTATGGAAGTAATATGCACAACAAAAGCTATATATCCACAAGGAATCTGACAGACAGCAACTATCCAGATGTAATAACAAATTTCTTCATTCTTTGGCTTACAGATGTGGTTGATGATAAAAATTATTTTTCATGCACCAAATTCCACCATCATACATAACACTTTTTGCATCAGTTCAATTAGGCCTCAGCTCAACAAGAAAAATAAAATCCCAACTTTTACATTAAAAACAGAGGAGTTGAATCCAAAAATTCATGACTCCAAAAATAGCTGAGAAACTTGAGCCTTCACTCATAATTCACTACTCCAAATGTAGCTAAGAAACTTGAGCCTAGATAGCTCACTCACCACACACTTTGTGAAACCATTCTGCAACGATCGCAAGGCATTCAAGTCCTCCTTCAAAACCATGGCACCTCCATCTGCAAGATAAAGAGAACCTCTAGCAATAGGAAGATAAAGAGAACCTCTTCTCCATCAAACTTTTTTTAAAAGCATACTACGTAAGAGGACAAATGGGTTAAAATCATGATTATAACCATAAACCTTCATTCCCTCAGATATACGTACAAAGGACTCAAATGATGAGTAATTAGACTAAACTGGGACTGCAAAAAAAACGATTGTATCAAGGTGAGAATGGATATTATACCAACAAAGGATAAGATAAGGATGGCATGTTCAAGCAGTTTATCATTACGAAATATTAGCAACTTGAAATAGCTCAATAGTTGCTATCAAAAAAAGAAAAAGAAATAGATCAATAGTTTCAAATCCTTATGATTAAGCCCACTAAAAGAATTCATCAAATATGAAAGGCAATAGTCATGACTCACAGATGTTGGAAACACCAATTATGTACACCAATATTGCTGCAATGCTTGAAATCAAAGCAACTGACAACCCGAGCTGTAAGATCTTCATTGGAAGAGTCTGGCTTTAAAATCCCAATGAGAATGACAAAACCTGTCCCGATGCCAAGAAGATGAGACCTAGGAAGAGAGAACTAAAAGGGCCCTAAGCAATTTAGCACACAGTAGTATCCCAGAAATAGAACTTGGATAAGGTTCACGGACCTGCACGAAACTTGAAATCAATATTACCCACAGGCATTGGAATTACTTTAGAGCATTGATAATAATGATCAAACACATTTCAACTTTTAAATATTTTTCTTTCATCTTTCCTTGTATCAATTTCATGCATAATGCTGTAGCAAAAATAAGTTGTGAGCCAAATTATCTCACTGAACCCAAGATGAGATCTACGAACTATTGTCGGTCATCAGGTTTTGTTTGTTCATTTAAATTGTGTACGCTAAAATTCAGTGCTTTAAATGATATGGTAAAAAATTAGAAAATATAGATTTGAAGCATGTTGACAATGATTGTGTACAATGGTCATCTCTTTGCTTTCAACCATTGTTCTCGTTACTTCACAAACTGATCAAAAGAAATTTTTCGTAGTATTCTTTTACGTTTATTTGAAATATGGATGTGGCTTTGCAAGTAAATACTCAAAATAAAGATCTTTGAAGTAAATGCAAAATGACTAGAGGAGCAATCACTTCTTAAAGTAGGAGGGGTGAGTCTTCTTTTGAGGGCTTGCATCACCCTTCTCAGTCTTCTAAAGAGGCAACACAGCAGGCCACACAAGGTCCCCAAACTAAGAGACCTAAACAGTGGTAGCTCATCTACACAACATTATTTTTAGGGTAAATAGCATCTGGGTCCCTCTAGTTTGCTCGTATGGGCAAATAGTTCCTTCGAATATTTAAATGTAGCAAACTGATCTTCCAGTTTGATGAAATATGCACATAGGTCCTTAGGCCGTAACAGACATTAGAAATCACCCTCTCTCCTTGCATCTCTCTCTTCCCGATCGCCCGTGTGCGGCCTCTCTCTCTTCTCTCGATCGCCCGTGCACGGCCTCTCTCTCTCCTCCCGATCTCCGCGCAAGGGCGATGCCACGCGGCCGCCGACGGGTCGCGCGGCCGCGCTTGTGTGCGGGTATCGGGAGGAGAGAAAGGCGGCCTCTCTCTCCTCCCGATCCCTGCGCACTGGCGACGGCCACGCGATCCGCCAACGGCAACACGAGCGCAGCGCGGCCGCGGCGTCGCCCGTGCGCAGGGATCGGGAGGAGAGCAAGAGGCGCCTCTCTCTCCTCCCGATCCCCGCGCACAGGCGACGCCGACGTGACCCGCCGCCAGCCGCGCGGCAGCCGGACCCACCATTGATGGGTCGCAAACGCTGCGCAGCAACCAGGGTCCGGCGGCGTCTCCCGTGCGCGGCGATCGGGAGGAGAGAGAAAAATGCGAGGAGGAAAGAGAGTGATTTCTAATGTCTGTTACGGCCCAAGGACCTACGTGCATATTTCATCAAACTAGACGACCAATTTGCTACATTTAAAAGTTCAAGGGACCTATTTGTCCATACGAGTAAACTAGAGGGACCCGGATGTTATTTACCCTTATTTTTAATACTCAGGTTTTGGCTACATGTAGGAGAGGCATCAAGAAGTATTCTCTCAACTAAGCTTTGATTCATCTACACAGCAAGAGTCATTCAATATCGTTGCACAACATGAAGCTATTGAGAGCCATCGAGAGGTTTGGATCCTCAATCTATACACTTGCTTCTTCAATTATGCCTTAATACACAGCATAGCATCATGTTAGTGCATTAGGGCATCTTTGATGTTAGAAGAGGAGATGCAGCGATGCATGAAAGTTGCTTGTGGACCTTAAAATGATGTTTAAGGCATAGCAAGAGCAACAAGAGAGAATCACGGCAAGAGAGAACTACAAGGAGCTCTTGCGTCTACCAGATGGATCTCGAGCAAACCATTGATGCTGTGTGGCATTGCTAGAGTGCATTTTACATGACCAATTAACAGACTTGTGCTTAGGTATATATGGGATGTAGAATTTCTAACCTACTAAATTGACCTAAATGCAATACCCCAAGCAATCAGCATGCCTTTGTTTAGGAATCATGGAACTATGCCATATGATATTAATTTCAGATTTCAGAAAAAAAAAGTCAAACGTGGACTTCTGACTTCCTAATGACAATGTGAAGATGCTATGAGCATGAGGAGACTAAACTATATTGCCATTAATTATACTAAGTTGCACATTCACACGGAATCCCATTAAGTATTCATAAGGGACATAGCACTATTCCACATAAATTCACTAAACTCGAGCAAATTAGACAAGAGGTACATCAAATTTTCTGGAAACAGCTATCTTGCATATAAAGCATGGCAGACACAAACATGATGAGCAATATAAGGCAGTATTCCAGAACCTAATTCTTAGTAAGTGCAGAAATTAGGACTCAGAGCAGGATCAGAAACCAAAAAGAGAGATTATATTTCAGACCAAACTGAGTTCAGCAGGTGCAGGAAACCAGAGACAATTTAGCGGTTTGACAGAATAGTAAACAACAAGTAAACTCAGAAGATCCAGATGAAAATGGAAGTGACGTCTTTAATCAACCAGAAGCATTCAAGATGAAGACTAGTAAGGTAATCACAAAGAAAAGAAATTCTAAAATCTACATAGAACCTCAAGACTCTACTGCAACTCCAACATGAACCTACGCCCCCTGCGCAGAGCCAACCAATGAAGAAGACGACCTATTTTCTCAGCTCTGCTTCGTGGGTATCTCTCATCAACAACCATCAAAATAATAATCCTCAAACCATCATACCTCTGGCTTACAGAAAAGGAAGAAAGCCAGCTGCGTGGCCGGTCGTGTGCGCGAAGCTGGCGCGTCATGCCTTCGGCATTGCGAGTGCGTACGCAGTCAGCGGAGGGCCGGCGGCGCGGCGGAGCGGCGTGGTGTGGCGACGCGGGAGGAGGAATGAGCCGGTCTCGACTTTCGAGCCTCTATCGGCGAGGGCTTCGGTCTAGGAATTTTGGCTGAATTCATTTAAATGGAAATTTACAGTGCAGTCTCTCTGTTTCGACTCTTTCATTAGTCAGTCCCAGATTGACTTAACTGAGTACAATTCAACCCAAATTCGACCCAAATTAACCTAAACTATTTATAACAACCGAGTGGGCATTCCCACCGATATCGATGCTTCTACCGGATATTCAATTTTGAATCAAGCTCGGCACGAATTGATAAGAATCTAATCAATTTTCAGTTAAATTGAACTAATAGTAAGTCATATTCTTTATTTAAATAATTTTTATTATTTTTTATTTTTTACCTGCCCTCAAAATACTATAATTTTTTCAAATAATTCAGAAAGTATATTTTAATACAAATTTGCGAAGCCCTCCTAACCCGAGGGTCCGAATATAATTTACTCCCAAATTCTTTTTTTCTTATAAATAAGTCTCAAAACACTCAGAGAAAAAGCACAGTCTTTAAATCTTAAGCCTTCTTCACCCATCACTTAGCCTCTCTTTAATATCCTAACCTAATCCAATTTCGTAATCGGTGGTTTTATCAATCTATATTCTCGACTTGACCAACTTGAACTATTTGACTCTAGTTAACTTGTTCAACTTGAGTTAACTTACTTGACCCATTTGACCTGCTTGAGTTGAGGTTGGCTTTTTTTGACCAATTTGACCCAAGACAACTTATTCGAGTTGAGTCAACCTATTCGACTTGAAGTTGACCTATTCAAGCCGACTCAACTCATTTGACCTTAGTTGACCCGTTTCACTTGAGTGGGCTTATTGCTTGATCTAAATTGACCTATTCAACTTAAGTTGATCTGTCGGGCTCAGCATTGACCAACTTATCTTAAACTTAAATATGACGAGTTTTACTATTTAGAGGACTTGATAACAACACAATCAAAATTAAAATACTGGTAACTCTACCTTCTACGCACATAAATTATCTTTGCTGAACTTAGAAAAAAATGATATTAATTATTTTTTGCATATTTTGTATGACATAGTGCCGATATTTTATATGATTTTATGTTAAGGTTTTATGCCAGATTATATTAGGCTCATATATTATGAGATATAAAGTGATATAATAATATGATTCATGAACAACCTTCTAGAGAAGTAGTCTTAAGCATGGAGGAGATGTACCTATATTTTGCTGTTAATTTGTTATCAGACTCATGATGTATTTTTTGTTTTTGTTGTCACACTAATAATATATTTGTATTGATTTTGATCATACTAATAATATATTTGTATTGATTTTGATCATACTAATAATACATTTATTGTATACAAATCTATATGCAAGCATGTCTCATGATAATATTATAACATATTTCTGATATATTGAACTATTGATATTTTGAATTATGATATCCCACGTAACATATTGATTTGTTATTTTTAGGCAAGTGATCAATTGGAAGATCAAGAATCTACAAATCGCTACAATAAGATGATTTTCCTTTATATTTCGTAAGACACTACCTCTATTTACTTTGAGTTGAGCCACAAGTCACATCTATATCTCAATTTTTTTGGTGGCGAGTTCATTGCAAGATTGGATTGTATTGTCTAAGATTGAGCTCAACTAAGCCGGCTCCAATTTCAATTTTTTATTGCTTTGATAATTATTCGAGCTAGCTCGATCCTAAAATTGATACCTAGCTAACAAGTCATCCACATTCTAGACTATATATATATGAGAATTCCATCCTAAAACAGCTCCATAGTTAAATATTTATTAGATATGAAACAGTTCTGGGATGAATGACCTTTTTAAAAAATGCTTAAGTTACATAATTCTATAAAGCTCATAAAAGTGAAAAATATGTTTTTATATGCGCAACACTAAACTTTACAAAATTGGTCCGAGCTTTGGGCATATCTAATTCAACTTGAAGCTGGATTGCTCGAAATAAAAAAAATTTCAAATTAAGGGCTTGTTTGGCTAAGGCCTAAAAATAGTCAAAATTATATTTTAATAATATTTTAAATTTATTATAAATTTATTAATTTTATTTCACGTTCAACACAAATTTTAACTTTAAAAATCAATTTTATTTTACATCCAACATAAATTTTAACTTTAAAATCAAATTTATTTCACATTTTATACACTTTTTAATATTAAAATAAAATTTTTTTAAATTAATTCTATAAAATAAATTATTATTATTATTTATTTAAATTTAACACTCAAACGAACGAGCTCTTAAGAGCCGGATAAGAGAAACTCATGGAGCCTATCAATGGATAGAAGACAAGAACGTAGTTTTCTCTGCTGTGGTTGAGTTGATTATGTACAGTCGATCGTTACAGTAATTAGACTGTCGCCATGATCATTAATTAAAAACTTCAGTTGAAGAAGAAGAAGAAGAAGAAGAAGAGGTAGAGGAGGATGGAGAAGAGGATCTGCGTCGTCGGCGCCGGCATCAGCGGGCTGGCGGCGTGCAAGCACCTGCTGGACAGGGGATTCCGGCCGACAGTCTTCGAAGCCGCCGACAGTGCGGGGGGCGTGTGGGTCCACACGCCGGCGTCCACCCGGCTGCAGATGGCGCGGTGGGACTACCAGTTCTCGGACTTCCCGTGGCCGGAAACGGTGACGGAGGTCATGCCGGACAACCGGCAGGTGCTGGACTACATACAGTCTTACGCCCGCCGCTTCGACCTCCTCCGGCACGTGAGGTTCGGGGAGAAGGTGGCGGCGGTGGAGCTCGTCGGCGTCGGGGAGGAGGAGATGGAGACCCGGGATCTTTGGGCTGGCACCGGCGACGCCTTCGGCGGCCGAGGGGGAGTTTGGCACGTCACTGTGCAGCACGATGATGGGACACAGAAGGTAACGGCCAGAAATCCAACCTGCCAATTTTTTTGGGGTTTTTACCTGACATAAAAACTTTAATATTTAATTATTAGACATCTTAAAGTTAAATATTACATGACACACACTTATTTATTTTAATTTTACAATCAACACATTCTAGTTAAAAAATCCTTACATTTTATTTAAGTAAATCATACTTAAGTTATGTTTTAACTTAAATAAGGTTCATAGGAATAAAATTAACTCCTTTTGTATCTTAAATTAAATCTAATCGTTAAGATACAATAAATAATAGATTTAAATAGTTTTTAACATGTAAGATTTAAGTTAAGGTGCACCGAGAGTTAGATTTTATTCCTATGAATTTTATTTAAGTTAAAACATAACTTAAGTATGGTTTACTTAAATAAAATGTAAGGATTTTTTAATGAGAGTGTGTTGGTTGTAAAATTAAAATAAATAAGTGTGTGTCATGTAATATTTAACTTTAGGGTGTCTAATAAGTAAATATTGAAGTTTTTTTTGTCATACGGGTAAAAATCTCAATTTTTTTAATAATAATAAATAATAATAATAATAATAATAATAATTATTATTATTATTATAATAAAATTGATGTTATTTTATTGTTGGCAAAACTCGAAATTAAAATCTTCAAATTTAAACTAAATTTGATTTCAACTTAGCTATTTTTTTTTAATTTTGAGTACAATTTTTTGGTTAAACTGAATAAAATTATAAGCCATTTTTTAATGAAATATCTTATATGTATATTAAATAAATTAAAAATATAACATTATAAATTTACATTTAAATTATTTAGATATATTTATAATCTCATCGGTTTTATATAAACTGTGATAATGTTTATATAAAAAAATACTTAACCTTTAGAAAACTCTAATAATAGGTATAATTATATATATATTATTTAATTGCAGGTTGAAATGATTTTTTTCTCAGTGAGTTAATTTTAAACTAGAAAAAATTGAATTAATTTTAAAGTTTTAAAGTGAAGAAAAAAAGAAAAGGGAGAAACTAAATTTTGGATTTTTAAAAAACTTTTAAAAGAGTAAATTAAGATAAAGAAATATAATAGTTCTTTAAAATATACAAATAATTTAAATTAGTAAAAAAATAATTAAATTTTACATTTTTATCAAGAAAGTCAAGTGAAAAAGATAAGATTCTGAAAGAGGAATTAAACTATAGTGCTTTTATAATCTATGGAATATAATTGAGATTTTTTCAAAAAGTTGAACTAATTTGTAATGCCTTCCCAACTTCAGGGCCAAATTTGAAATATTGAATAGCTTATATCTATAGAAAATATGCCATAACTTAGATAATAAATAAATAAGAGTTAATATTATTTCAATTAACGTTAAAAAGTAATAGACATTTTGGCATGAAAAAAAAAAATTTTAATTAGTAATTATTTTAAAAAATACTAAGAATTCCGTAACAAAATTACTTATTCTTGGCAATGCAAGAGAAGCCATCGTGAAACTATTAAATATGGTAAAAAAATTCTGACATTGAGATAACTATTCCTTCCATCTCGCTGAGATAACAAAAATGTATTCTATCGCAACTAATTCAGTTCAAAAAAAAAGTGCAACACTAATAGATCCTTAAGAAAGTATTTATAAAGTGACTCAATTGAGTTTTATGCTAGTTATAGAACCAATGTTTATAATCACAAAACTCATGTGGGAAACAGATGAATAGGTAATACGATTTCGTCAATTGCATTGAACAAGAAAGGTTGAAATTATTTGTATTATTCCTACTATAACTAACCGGCCGGAGAGTTTACGATAGAAGACTCGGCAATTTACTCAATTTATTATTCTAATCTATCCTCTCCTTTCCTCTCTCTCAATAGATTTTTTTTCTTTAAGAACTAAAATGCCCCTCTAGCTTTGATTTTCTCTCTGTTAGTCTTTATGGAATATCTCAAAAGATCAAAAAGAAAAAAATAATAATCACTTAGGGACCTAATAGCAACACGAAATTTTACTCGAGAAACTTAACTCGAATATTTTAAAAGTTTTGATTTATATATGGCAATGACCCTTTTACCTCAAAATCTCAGTTGCAATTTACGACCTAAACCAACCAAGCATCTTAAGTTCACCAACAATTTTATAAACAGTATTTAATTTTAAATTCATCATCATACTTGCAAGTTTTTTTTTTGTAACATCATGCTTGCGAAAAATTATTACATTCCGTAGGTAGAATACGCCAACGATTCACCCTCTTATCAGTGCGCACTACACAAGTGAATGAGACCTACCGTTCTCAAACGACGTTTAGGTGTGAAGCGACCGGATGGACTGTTTGTTCGGCCTACCAAACTATTCATTACTATAATGTATCGTCCAATTGGTCTAATATACTATAATTTAAAAAAGTAGATATAGTTTAAGGTCAGGTATGCATCATATGTGCTCACATACTCTGTAATTGATACCTACTTGATTCCGAGTTATATCTATTTTTGTCGACAGATGGTTACAATTAGTACATGTGTACCTACTCATGAACGAATTGTCTGAAAGAGTATACCAGGTAGTAACAAACCAACCGACCATTTCGCATTGTAACGCTATTTGCCTGTGGCAGGATTCATTTACCTGTGTGATGCGCACTGATAAGTGGGCGAACTGATGACATGTTCTACTCACAGGACGCAATAATTTCTCCATGCTTACAAGTTAAATGCATGAAACTACACACAATTTTCTCTCAGGTGCATGTGATGGATTTTGTGATCCTGTGCATCGGACGGTTCAGCGGGCTCCCAAATATCCCAACGTTTTCATTAGGCAAAGGCCCAGAGGTCTTCAAGGGCAAAGTGATCCACTCCATGGACTACTCAAATATGGGAAGCACTGCTGCTGCAGAGCTCATCAAAGGAAAGAAAGTCATCATCATTGGCTTCCTCAAATCAGCTCTTGATATTGCTGCAGAATGTGCTAATCTTAATGGTAATCAATTGATCATTATTCCAATTTGAAAGATGATTTGAAATTTAAACTGCTTCAGAGATTAAAAACCTCGTCTTCTAACAGGTCCCAAAAATCCTTGCACCATGATAGTTCGCACGAAGCGGTGGAACATAAACAGCTTGGTGATTTGGGGTGTCCCCTTTCAGTACTTGTTCTTCAATCGCTTCTCTCAGCTGCTCTTTCACAAGCCTGGAGAAGGACTACTCTTAAGCTTATTATCTACCTTTCTTTCACCATTGGCATGTGTTTGAATCTCTGCATCAATATTGCTAGCAACATCATGTGATTAACACTTGTTATTAATTTCTGTGATGTTCTCAGGCCTGGATCATCTCAAAGTTTGTGGAGAGCTACCTCAAGAGAACAGTTCCCATGAAGAAATATGGAATGCTGCCGGAGCACAGCTTCTTCCAAGCCATGTTGTCTGGCTTGCTCTCCTTGCTGCCAGACAACTTCTATGGAGAGGTGGAGAAGGGAAGCATCGTGCTGAAGCCTTCGAAGGCATTTGAATTTTGCAGTCGAGGGGTCGTCGTTGCAGGTGAAACCGAGCCCGTGGACGCCGATCTGGTGATCTTTGCCACCGGGTTCAGGGGTGACCAGAAGCTCAGAAACATGTTTGTTTCTCCATTGCTGCAAGGAATGGTAGCTGGTTCAGATGAAACAACAGTTCCGCTCTATAGGTAGAGGCTTATTTACACTATCTTAGGTTTTAAGATTTTTACGCATTAATTTATGAATTTTGAATCATTATACTTATGTCTTTAATTTAATATTTTATTATCGTGTGATCCTTTTGTGTAGTAGCTGATTAAATTAGTAATGAAAAAGGATCTTATCGTTTAAAATTGATAAGATGCCTTTCTTAATATTTTACAAGTTCATTTAGTTTGATCACGAAAGGAAAAGAATAAATAATTCAGGAGAAAATGTTGCAAATAGCAGAAGGAACACAAAATAATATAATATTAACTTCATGATTTTAAGTACAATGATTTAATATTTTAAATCAATGTACAAAAACTCTAAGATCTCAGTAACTTATAAGCAATTTACCCAAACTTTTAGCCTAAATATGTAATTTGCAAATAGACTTTCACAATAAATATATAGGTAAATTGCAAGTAGGTCCCTCATGTTTGGCCATATATGCAAGTAGGTATCTACTATTTGAAAACTGCTAAAGCTGGTCCATCAGTTTGAGGTAATGTGCAATCAGGCTAAAAAACTATTAAAAATGATATTTTTATCCATAATTTTCTCTTCTTCTCCACTCTCTCTCTCTCTCTCTCTCCCCTTACACACTTTCTCTCTACCCCTACATGCGTGTGCGCACGCACACACACACACTCTCTCTCTCTCCTATCGTACCCTCAAGTTCTTGCCACTATTGTTTGGCTGCCCGCCGCCGCCCCCCCATTGTTTGTGGGCGTTGGTTGCAATTTGGGAGAGCGCTGTTGCTACCGAAGGAGAGGGAAGGCAGTGATGGCAGACAAAGGGAAGGTGGCAGCAGCAGCAACAATCCCCTGTATCTCGGGGGCGGAGGCGGCAGTGGCTCGAGACGTTTCCAAACCGTATGCGAAGGGGATCCCTCGTTCCTTTATTAGGTGGCCAAGTAAACCGGATGGTTGCCGCCTCCACCCCGAGACACCAAGGATTGCCATCGCCTTCTTTCTGTCGGCCCTCGCCGCTTTCCCTCTCCCTCGATGGAAGCGATGTTCTCCCAAACTGTGGATAAAGTCTGCAAACAATGTAGTAGTAGCAGCTAAGGCAAGGGCAACAGCAGTGGCAACCTTTTGTGGTGGCAGCGGTAGGAACTTGAGGGTCCAAAGAGAGAGAGAGAGTAAAAATGTTATTTTTGATAGTTTTTGTGCCTAATTGCACATTATTTCAAACTGCTAGACTAACCTTAGTAATTTTCAAAAAGTAGAGACCTACTTACATATACGACCAAACAAGAGAGACGTACTTATAATATATGTGGCTTTGAGCAGGGAATGCATACATCCACGGATTCCCCAAATGGCGATCATCGGGTTCTCACTCAGCGTCATGAACATGGTTACCTCAGAGATGAGTGCGAGATGGTTGGCATGCTTTCTTGATGGTGGGTTTCAGCTGCCAAGCGTAGGATGCATGGAGAAGAACGTGGAGGAGTGGGAGAAGCACAAAAAGAGATATTCAGGCAAAGCCTACCGCAGATCTTGCATCAATGCCTTCTATATCTGGTACCATGACCTGCTGTGCAGAGATATGGGCTGCAGTCCCAAACGAAAGAAGGGGTTTTTTGCAGACTTGTTCATTCCTTATGGTCCTGCTGATTACGCACAGCTTGAGCTCAAAAAGAAGTAGCTGATAGTAAGAAGCATTAATTATAAAGTTTCATGCATGTTAGCAGAAGTTATATTATATTTAAAAACTTCTCTTCTATCAATATAGTGTAATGGGTCTTTTAGCAATGACATAAAAATCTCACTTTCTTATCCTTCAGGGAGTCGAGGAGTCGATTTTTGAGCAAAAGAAGTTTGAAAATTTCACAGAAAGTCCTACAAGGGTATCCATGCATATAATAAAGAAAATTTACTTACAAACTAAAGGGTCTATTTATTTGTATTGAAAGTTATGAATGATGTGATATAAAGTTAGTTATTATGTTGGGATATGTGAGGGATGTGATATAAGTCAGTTATTATTTTAGTAATGTATGTAGGATGTGAAATAAAAATAATTTTTAATATTAAATTTTATATGTGATGTGATATGTCTAGTTAGAATTAAACCAGGTTAATTTTTTACTTCAAAACAAACGGGGCCTTTGTGATTAATTTCAGCTCTACGCATGAAAAAAATTGAAAATATTTTGAGATTAGTTTACCGGATCAGTTTTAGCTATCATAAGTTAATTAAAAACAAATGACAAAATCTTAAGTGATGAACCAATTTTAGAAAAAAATCCTGCACTCGTTAGATGGCTAACTTGATTGTATTGTGATTATCTTACAATATTAGTGATGAGTAAATCAAAGCTATTCGTCGAAATAAAAGTTCAAAATGACTTTAGATCTGCTCGGGAGAAAGAGGGATAGTAAGAGGAAGAGGATGTACATGGTTAAGGTCGTGGTTGTGGTTGAGAGAATTTGAAAATCATTCTCAAAATGATGAAAACATTAATGTCTAGAAAAAGAACAAGATCTAAAGTATAACAAATCAAAACAATAGATTTAACTGTGAACTGGTAATCTAATCAGTCTGATCAAATCTTAAAACCAGCTCTACATTAAATCAAGATTAACTCCAGCTCTACATTAAATCAAGATTAACTGGCCAGAATCAAGGTCAAATCTAAAAATCAATTGATAGTTGTGGTTCAACGAGTTAGTCTACCTGCATGTTTCTCTCGAGAAGTTTTAGCTAAAAGTAATATTAGGAAGATTTCATTCATCTTCTTAAAAAAATTGGGCAAAATTCAACTATGCCTTATGCAAAGGTGGTAATGAAAAATAGTCTTTTTCTCTTTTTTTATCTTTTTTTAATTAGTTTTTATAAAATTTCAATTGTTTATTATTTATAGAAAATAATATCCTAAATATTATTATTTATTATTTACTTTTTAAAAAAACTCGTTTTTTATTATTTATAAGTATAACTTTATAATTTTTTGTTATTTAATAATGCTTAAAAAAATTTCATTGTTATTAAATTTGGATTTCATGAAATTATCTTTTTATTATAAAATTATATTTTATAAATATTTATTAAATTATTAAATCATTACAATTAGATTCTGATTAAATCTAAAATTTTAAACTTTTGATTTTAAAACTGATCTGATTTTTAAAATCTTAATATTATATATAGTAATTAAAATGATATGTGATATGTGATAATATATATATATATATAGACACACACACACATTAGGGGTAAGGCTGTTAATTTTGCTCGAAGATCACTCGAAAATTAAATCAAATTTTGAATCAAATCGAGATTGCTCGAAATCGGATCGATTAAAAAAATAAAAAATATTACATATATATATATATATATTTATATATGTAACTAAACTAAATTAGACTTTCATTAGAATTTTCTCTATGATCATTTAAATCATATTTATTGTAAATTATTTATTTTTATTTTTATCTTTAAATAATCAATCAAAGCGAATAGTCATAGTTTAAGCTGAATGAATGAACAAATATATTTATACATAATATTTAGATAAAAGATCAAAAATTATCGATGTTGGATCGATTTTGGCTCGGATCGAGCTTGAATTGATAACAAATGAACTAAACCCAGCTCGAATCGAGATCGGATAGAACTCTCCTTGTTCATTTTTTGGATCAAATCGAAAACTTTCAATTTAATCTTGAGCTGAGGTAGGATCGACTCAAGATCGATCGTGCACATTAATGAAATGCAAATAATATTTAAAATTTTCTTTATCTCATTAAAGTAATAATCTCTGTACATTAATGTACGCTTATACATACATATAACGGTCGGCAGATTCGCGCCAAATCAGAGTCCCGCTCTAATTTTGCGCGCGAAGTCAGATTCTCTCCCTCCATTTTTCTCCGATCTTAAAGCGAGCGCGCGCGATCGCTCTCTCTCTCTCTCTCTCTCTCGCTCTCTCTCTTTCTCTCTCTCTCTCTCGGTGGCGCGCGCGGGGGCAGTGTTACCTTACCCAGATGGCGGCTGCGGTATCCCCCAAAACGCCGTTCAGGCGGAGGACGCAAGCTCGGTCTCCGAGAGCCGGCAAAGAAGCTCGCATCGTCGAGATCGAGTGCGAGAAATGCCGGTCTGGGGACTCCGCCGACGAGCTCCTCCTCTGCGACGGGTGCGATATGGGGTTTCACCTCTACTGCCTCCGGCCTATCCTCGCCTGCGTCCCCTACGGCCCCTGGTTCTGCCCTTCTTGCTCTTCCCGCCGGAGGCCCAGGCGTAAGCTCCCATCCTTCCTCCCTCTTCCACCACACCCATTTCTTTTTTAGGGTTTTCACGTTTCCGCCGCAGCATTTCCCCTGATCCAGACCAAGATCGTCGATTTCTTCCGGATACAGAAGTCGACGGGCTTGGAGAGGACGGAGAACCGGAAAAGAAGGAAGAGGCAGGGTGGGCTGGCGATTGCGAAGAAGAAGAGGAGGTTGCTCCCCTACAATCCGAGCGATGATTCCGTCAGGAGAATGGAGCAAATGGCTTCTCTAGCAACTGCATTGACGACCACCGGCGCGGTGTTCAGCGACAATCTCACATATTGCTCTGGAATGGCACCGAGGTCGACCAACCGAGCTTTCCTCGAGCAGGGAGGCATGCAGGTAAAATTAGGGAAAACCCATTGCCCGCTTCTTGTTCGACGATATCCCTCAATGAACTCGTCCATGGGTTTCTCAGATTCTGTCGAAGGAAGACAATGAAGCACTGAATCTATGTAAGATGATGATGGAAAGAGGAGAATGCCCTCCCCTCTTGGTTGTTTTTGATCCTCGTGAAGGGTAAACTCTTGCTAATGCTGAATGATTCTTCATTCGTTCTTTGTTTGCGTTCTGTAACTCAATCTGGTGGCAACAGATTCACGGTAGAAGCAGATAGATTCATCAAGGATCTAACTATAATCACTGAATATGTTGGCGACGTCGATTACTTAGACAACAGGGAGAACGACGATGGGGACAGCATGATGACTCTGCTGTCAGCTGCGAACCCATCAAAGAGCCTTGTGATTTGCCCTGACAAGCGCAGCAATATTGCTCGGTTCATTAATGGCATCAACAACTACACACCGTAATCTCTCATCCCCATTCTCTAAATTTTAATGAAACTTTTTACTTTTGTCTGTTCTTTGCCTGTTCTTTGCCTGTGGGTCGCATCGTCTAATGACTTACTATGACATTAATTTTTTGTATAATGAACTTTACATTTTTTTTTATGTAAAAAGATCTGTTTGTTCGTCTATCTGAAAATATTTAATTGTGTATTAGATTTAGAGATTCACATACATCACATTATTCCAATAGGGCATAAGATAGGCAAGTTTATTATGGCAGTATAACAGGTTCAAGGTTAAATCACTCTATTAGCTTCTACAGTTTTAGAGTCATCTTCCCTAACATTTCATAAAAGAAATGTTTGCCACCTCTGTTTTAACTTATTGTTAACAGAAATTATTACCAATTACCATATAGCAAAAAACAATCTCATAAGCCATCATTATTATCTTAGAAAATCTCATTTGAGATTTGTAGAAGAGTGAATTATGCTGAAACTATTATTGTTGGGGATTTTTTTCACTAACATGAAAAATCTCACTAACCTCTGGTACCCATATGTAATCTGAACTTTTGTTGGATTCTATTTGTCTCACTCTATTGTATTGTTACAAATTTGGATTTCATGCTTATTTCAGAAAAATTCTATGCAAAAGTAGTTTTTTGTGCGGTGTATTGATCAGATATTCTTTAGTTTATAAGGTGGGATTGGCATGTGCTAAATGAGTCAAATTCTAAATTGTGATTCTTAAATTATGTTGCATGCAGGGAAGGGAAGAAGAAGCAGAATCTGAAATGTGTGAGATACAATGTTGATGGTGAATGCAGAGTCCTACTAATTGCAAACAGAGATATTGCAAGAGGGGAGAGGTTGTATTATGACTACAATGGCCAGGAACAGGAATATCCTACACAGCATTTTGTTTAAATTCTTATTCTCTATTCTATGTGGAAATCAAAGTGATTTCTCCTGTCATGTTTGGGAAATTGAGTCCCTCATAAGAATTGCCCTTTAGTCATCAAAATTTTGGTTTTTTTTTTTTGTTCTTTAGAAGATGTGTTCTGAGGCATCAAATTGTGGATTTTGATGATTTGATTAGAGAAAAGAATTTACAATATTAACACTTGTCGAGCAAATGATGAATAGAAGTCTTACAGATAAGTGCAACTCTTTTATTTCCATCAGGGCTTGAAAAAATGCTTTCTTTTTTTGTTCCTATTGTTGATTTGTTTTGTGAGTATGAATAGAAAGAATGTAGGGAATATTAATGTTCAAGCTTGTTTTGAGATTTTAGTGTTGAGTACTAGACAAAAAAGTGAGAAATTTATAAGCACATAGATATATTTAAAAAAAAAAACTCTCTAGAAGATATTGAAAACTCAGTTAATACAATATTTTCCACCCATTTTTCCATTAACTCTCTTACTCCTATGGTAATATAGAGGAAGATCGTACAACAAAGTGGATGATCATAAGGCAGAGATGTTAACAGAATATATTTTAAGAGGAAAGCATCAAGTAAAAGATATTTGAGAATATGTTGCGTTCTTCCAGTGTATCATAAGGAAGAATGAATTCTTAAAAAAAGAAAACAAGAGGAAGAATGAGAAAAGAAAGAAAAATAAGAATGACTTGATAGAGAAAAGTATGAATAGCTCTCAATATCAAGCTAAAATATAAAGTGTACAGATGAATCTCTATGAGCTAGTGCAATCTGTTTGATGGGGGAATTGCTACTATGCAAGGATTAACCATTCAAACCCATTTATGGCAGATATTTTGTTAAAATTAACCACTATCAAACCTAATCACATTAAAAATAATTATACAAAACAATAACTACAAAGACTTCATTCAAAAACTACTTCAATCAAAAACTAAATGAGGTCGACCATCGATCATAAGAATGATAAATTTTATGTTGGTCATCAACTTATCACAACCGTCTTTTTTTTTATATTGCGACAGAAAAAAGCCAAAAAAGATGGTAGAAAAAGGTGTCCATATTCTAATCTAACTATTTACACAATGGCAAGCAAAATAGTACTTAAAATTGCATATTAGCAAGTTGGTTAAACTCCATTAATATCATAGTTGATATTATTTCACTATTGTTTTACCTTAGTTAAACTCCGTAGAAACCTAATGATAGATAGGTTAGATGCAATCGATGACATTGGCCCCCCTAAAATAGTCAAAATAATTTAATTTAAAATGTTTTATAGTCAAAAAAGAAATTCAATGAAACATTTAGTAAACTAAGTGAAACACCAAAGACAATATTTTAAAAAATGCCATAGAATTTAGCATAAGTGATCATTGCATAATTTTAACATCTAATTTTTTTATCAACATAAAAATAGCCAAAATTAGAAGGGTTTATGAGCAAACACAAAATTATGGAACATGTATGCAAGTGTCCCATATAAATTGTAAAATTGACAAAGAGAGAGTTATAGTACAGATAGTGTACAATTGATAATTTTAACCACAGGTAATAATTTATATACTGCAATCAAACTACAACAAAAAGAATATATATCCCTTCTTGCCCACAAAATAATCAAAGCAATATTGGGGGCCTACTAACTGAAAATCCTTATTACAAGAGGAAAGGAAGATTAAGTCATACACAGCTTTAACATCACATGTACATCAGATGCAGATTACTACAGTGGCTTCTTGATCCAGTGATCATCTTTGTTTACTTCTCTGCATGTTCTGGAATCAAGTGCTGGATCAGTTCCTGAGTCGCTCCTGCAAGCTCTGGAACAAAGGCAGAATTCATACTTAGAATATTTAAGATTATTTTTGGGTCGTAGACTAGAAGATTAAGGTTTTAGTTTGATTTATAGTAAAAAGTAATTTAATGTGGTATTAGCGTCAAAGTTCTTGATCTTGGTTCTGGCCCCTCTTTATTGCGAGAGGCATGTAGGCTTGTTGATGTAGAGTGCGAAAGAAGAAAAATGAGTAGAAAGGAAAGAGAAAGAGTGTGAAAGAACAAAAAGGAGTAGAAAGGAAAAGAGGACGAGTGAGGCTTATTCCTTATTTTATTCATGTGTCATAGCCTATAAGATTAATCTATTAGTTTGGTTGACAAGCTTATCAAGCATGGCATTAGGGTCAAATGTCCCAAGTTCGGGATTTGATCTACCTCTTTATTGAACGTTTAGTAGAAAACAAGAATACCTAGGACCAGAAATGTGATGACCATGGCCTAGAGGGTAGAGAGATAGTTTCCCCCTTTAAGATTCATACTCCTTTTATCCAAGCCAAGTTACCCATAGAAAGTGAAATTTTGCTTCATGAGAAACGAAATGATATTTTAGTTCAAGAGAAATGGGATCTATTGATTTGTATGCTTTAGTGCAAACAAGGATGACTAATTTGATGTGGTGCTGCAAGATTACTAGGCATTACTCTTGAGGGCCCTAGAATCAATTGCTCACGTGAAAAGTGAAGAGGAGTTCTAGGTCTATAGATGTAAAGATCATGACCCTAATAACATGATGTGACTTTTGAGATAAAATCATAAAGCTAAGGCTAAAGCGCATTATACCTCAACATCTAGAGCCTAGGTCATGACATAATGGTATTAGAGCCAAGCTCTCATGGTAAGATATGATTTAAGAATGAACTAGGAGAAAGTTGGTAGGCCTGTGATGCTTGTGGCCTAGAGAGCGGGAGATAGTTTCCCATTGAGGTATAGCCAGGTAGGAGAGCGTTCTTCTTTAAGGGGTACAAGAATGAATTGTCTCACAACAAAAAGTGAAATAGAGTTTCTAGTTTATATAAGCAATATCATAACTCAATATATAGAGATATCTTTTACTTTTAGGGATAAAACTATGAAGGTGAGGCCAAAGCAAATAATATCTTAGCATCTAAAGCCCGGGTCATAACAAGAAATGACAAAAGAAAAGATAACAACAAGAATAAGAGTAAGAACAAAGACGAATAACTTTAACGAAAAAGTGACATTTTTTATTTTAAATTATCAAGTACTAGAACGTTAATGCTTTGTATTTAATTCGCAATAAATTGAGAAGAAAAATGTAAAAGTTTCTCTTATTAATAAAAGACAAATTGGAAATCAGGAAGTAATCAATTTATTTAACTAATTTGGATAATTAACAAGTAAAAATAAAAAATTAAGTAAATAAATCTTTAAATTAGTGAACTCTGCTCTGCACCATTATGCTTGCTGATTCAAGTGAAATAGTTGATGTCTTCAGTTTACAATGCAAAGCCTAATGAGGTCTACTGTTAGTGGGCAAGTTAATGAAGTTATTTTTGGGTTGAAACGATAAGTTAAAGTTTTTAAATTGGTTAAGTAGTAGAGTACAATAGAGTCCAAGGAAATCCATAAAGGGAAGGAGATGGTTACCTTTACTAGTGAAATTGAACAGCGGAGGAAGTGGCCGTCCATCTGGGAGACAAGTCTTTGTGTCTCTCAACTCATCAAAGAATGGATGAGCACAGGCCTCCAACTACAATGTTTACATAAATGTGAACCAGGAAGATTAGGAATAGGCAAATGTGTTGCTGAATGCTATGATAGTTTAATGCTCATTAGGGACTATAATTCCTCCTCCCTTCTCATTTTGGAATTTAAGTATTTAACAAATATGTAGCACTACGTGGAACAGAAATAGGAAGCTCGACTGAAGTACTCATTTAAGTTGATAACTTGATATTGTAGGGATGCCATAAGGCTAATGAGGATTATAGAAATGTTAACGATGAAATAATACATCTAGATTGATATGTTTGTCCATAAATGCTTTTGGATACCATTAATCTTATGTTTTACAAAGTAATTATTAGGATGATATAACATGCCTCATATTTCCCTTTTTTTTAAAAAAAAAATGCCTCAGATTTATTCACATAAACATATTTTGACGCTTCATGATTGTTTAAGGGGTTATATAAAAAGATTGAAGAGGACAATCAAGGATAATATCATAAATGCATTTTGCATATTTCAGCTTATGTTAGGGCATCCATCGTGATTCAAGTCATCCATTAGGATTCAGATCCTCTTGATATGAATGAACGTGCAGCAAGCTGCACATGCTTAATAAGATTTAAGATATCAAGTGTATTCAAAAATCTTAAGCTATCAAAAATTTCAAAGAGAGGGAGGAAAAAAAAGCTGCCTGCATTACTTTAAAAAGAAGAGAAGCAATGGCCTATAAAACAATATATACTCCATGAAGCAACCAAAGAAATACTCACAGCAGTATATCGCAACTTCGGAGAGTATTGAAGCAGCTTCGATGTAAATTCTACCGCCTCTGAAGGCATTCTTTTATTAAAAACCTGCATGCCGAAGTCAGTTTAGATAAGTGATTTCCTAGATAGATTTAACAAGGGTGATATTACAGTAAATGACCTTGTTCCATGGGCGAGCTTTTATTTGAGGAAATTTGAACTCCGTGTAATTTGGATTCATGCATTTGATTTCTTCCCTTGTTGGGGTACCTAAAACCTAGTATTAGCAATATATGTTAGATAATTTCAGCAAAACGAAGAGAGAAGATGAAGGCTCACATAAGACAGAATTCAGTATATATTAAACCTTGATAATCTCCACCAGCTGATCAACACCACTCTCTCCAGGAAATAGTGGCTGCAAAATTATGCTTGTTAATAAATTAAAAAGAAGAGAGATGTTGTATGAATGGTTGTTCATCAGTTTCACTCAAGAAATATTTGCTTACTTGAAGAGATGAAAAAATTAGATATCAGTAACAGAGTTTTTGCGTGTTATGGGATAAAAAAACACCTTAAAAAATTACAAAATAGTAACAAGACTACATTCCACAAATTAAAACACAAGCTATATGAATATAAAATTATTCTAGGATATGTATATTGGGCCCTATTTAGACCTTCAAACACCAAGCAAGAAAGGCTGTATATGAGCATAGAATTATTCCTAGTTTAAGGTCTAAAGTTCTAGTGACCCAAAATTGTATATAGGATAAGGTTAAAAAAAACCAACGTTAAATTGAATCATTGTTACAAAGAAAATAAACTAGCATATGAAAGGCTGTATATGAGCATAGAATTATTCCTAGGTTATATCCTATAAGCTTAACTTACTGCGAGAGAAATATTCGGCTTCCCAAGTTGGGGAAAATACACAAGTAAATGGACAAAACTTAAGCTTTTAGGTTGGTCAGCAAATAGAAATTTAACACCACTAAAAAAAGTTTTACTAATGAGAAAAAATAATATTTGTATGGATGTGTGTTGAACTTATGATATAAAGAAAAGAATACATTATATCAATTGAATTACCTTCAACATATTTCAACATATGTTGAAGGTAACATTATGGAAACTATTTGCATATGTATCGATTATTCCTTGTTAGCTTATGAGTTTTGTTGGGCAGGTTGATATTATTGTTATTTGCAACCTAAGTCGTAAATTGAACAAGCTTTTTATGGTTAGAGTAATAGTGTCCATGATTTGGGCATTCAGATACAAAACATTGTCTCAATACTACCTGAGAATAGGGGCGGTTCGAGTCAATTTCGAGCGAGTTTGGCTTAACTCAAAATTAAAATTTATGATTTCAAGTTGAGTTCGATTCAAATCTACTAAATTTTTTTCGATTTCGAATCAATTTTTGAGTTGAATTAGCCTAATTATAAGCTATATTTTTCTATAAAAATATACATTATTTATATTAAATATATTAAAATATAATATTATAAATTCACTTTTAATTTCTATGCAAATATTTCTAATATAATCTCTTTTATGTATAATATTATGCCATATTTATATTTAAAAATATCTTAATTATACTTTAAAAATGTTACATATGTATGTTTATACACATATCAAATCAATTACATTGAATCAATTTGATTTCGAGTAAGCTTATTTCAAGCCAAAAGAAAATCGAGTTGATTTTGAATATAGCAAAATATAAGCGAGTTTCGAGCAAGTTTCAATTTTCACATAAAATTGCCACTCTCTACCTGAGAATTAACCTGTACTTGTTAGAGATTAAGATTGTTTCCAGGTTCTAATTACTTTAAAGCATAGCACAAGCCTCTTTTTATTTTTTGTTCATTATCAAAGTCATTTTCTATTGTACTTCAAGGTGATCATTTTATGGGCCAAATAGCGCCATTTCCACATTGGAAAGGGTAAGCAAGCCTTGTCTTACAAAAGAGATAAGCACCCAATTTTATTCATTCCTTTACTTCCATAAACCTAACTTTTAGAGCTCGGTATGACTAGCTGGAGCAGGATGCATCATCACATACCAAAGTGAATCATTTCAAGCAGACCCTTATGAATGCAGTCCACATACCTGAGCAATATTAGGCTACTTTGGAGGGATTGAAGATTATTGTGAGTCAAGCTAAGAAAATTACAAACATTTGGATTGAAAGAGATTCTTTGGAGGTTCTCCAACTAATCCATCAAAGACTTCTTTAAGGTTACAACAACAAGCAAGATGGGAGAGCACATAAGCAGAATTATGAGGAGTTTCTAGCCCAAGTCGAGTACCCAGACATGTCAGACCTCAAGTCTACCAGCAAACCTTCTTTTGGAGCACACGACTTCTTGTCTGCTTATGTTCCATAATTGTAGACTGAGTTTTGTTCCTAGAGCTACAAAAGGTGCAGCCAACTGTCTAGCACACAGCTACTTTAGGAGATTTTATTTGAAAAAAAGAGAATGTTCTTTCCGATTGATTTTTACATCCTCAAAAAGATATTAATTGATATACCTTTGTAACTGTTTTTAGTGTAATGCTAAAAGCCCTAGCCATATTTCATCAAAAAAAAAAAAAAAAAAAAACTGTCTAATGTCTCGCACATGGCAGAAGAGGCATAAAAAATGAAAATGCTGCTAAAGGAAAACAGGTTTCAAAGATATAACTTCTTGGTTATAACTTAATATAAGATTTGCATAACATGAGTTAATACTGCTTTGGGTCTAATCCAGCCTTCAAGTCCACAAACAACATGACATGAAGCAAAAACATAAATATAGGCAAAGAAGATTTTATAGAGAAAACTGAAATAGTTGGGATAAGTTTGTTGATGATGACTACTATAAAATATTGCTTACTTGTCCCAAGAGAAGCTCTGCAACCACACAACCAACAGACCACATGTCAATTGCTGTGGTATATTCTGTTGCTCCAAAGATGAGTTCTGGAGCCCTATAGTACCGTGAACAAATGTACGATATATTAGGCTCTCCCAGCACCTAGGATAAGATGAAAAGATGATTAGAATTAGAACAACACCTTGACAAAATAAGAAAAAGTCCAGATGACATACCAACTTTTTGGCACTACCAAAATCACAGAGCTTTAACTGATGAGTGTGGGGATTGACCTGCAAATTCAGGCAAATGTTAACCATCTAATAAAAGGAAAAAAATCAAACTGTTTAATAAATCAAAGTTTGAATGTCAGGTTGTAGGACTCTAATCATATCTATCTACTTAACATTATTGGTCAAGGCAGCACTATCTTTTACGGTAAATGATGTAAACTTTATTTTGTGAATGGAGAAAATATATTTTACACAAATATGAATTTTAGAGATCATTGGCTCATTAATTAGGGAAAAGATCAAATTAGAAGACTAGGAGTGCACTTTCAAATTCTTCCTGGAACTAATGATTTAAATTTTTTTTAAGAAAAAGGCCACACCAATTAAGCAACAGTAAGACAATGTCCCTCACCAATAGATTTTGGGGCTTGATGTCACGATGGCAGACACCCACGACGCCATGAATATAAGCAAGAGCGCGGCATATCTAATGTTGAATAAGATCATAAACATTTAATTAAATATGAGCAAAGGAACAGAATGTGCATGGTTTATGCAACCTGAAAAAGCAAAAACAGACTACTAAAAAGCATTATGTAACATAAGCATACCTGGTATGAATAAAGTTTAACATAGATCAGAGGCATTTGGTGATTCATCCGAAAATACTGCTTAGCCATGCGATAAACAGTCTCTGAAACATATTCGAGCACAAGATTCAGGTAAAGCTCATCCTTTTCAGTAGTTGAAAAGAAATAGTGCTTCAGCTGAATGACGTTTGGATGCTCAAGCATCTGCATAATCTGTAGCTCCCTATTTTTGTATCTCTTATCTTGTAACACCTTCTTAATAGCAACTGTTTCCGAGGTTTCCATACACTTAGCCTAAACAAAGAAAATAGCAAGTATAAGTTAGTAAATATAGTAAATAAGTATACAAGAAAGGTAAGTATTCAAAATAATATGATAATTCAATATAATTCATCATGAAGTACCTGAAAGACAATGCCAAATGAACCAGTACCCACCACACGCTCTGCCATGTATGAGATTGTCTAATAACCAATAGTCAAAATCATATAAGAATATTAGTTTCATTGGAAAAGAGAAAGATCACGTATCTCCACTCATGATTTTTCTGTCTTCAATTAAAGGTGTTAAAAATATCCAAAAACTTGAAACTGCCTCGAAACTAGTTTAGTTTTTGAATCGACTCGAAATTGCTTTGAAATTTTTGAATTGAATCATGAGCTAAGGCTTTTGGCTCAAAATTCATTTTGAGCCGATTACGAATTGGCCTCGGCTAGCTCAAAATATGATTCTAGTTAGCTCAAAATTATTTGCAAAATGATATATATAAAATATTTTTACATATAAGTTAATAAGTGATTTAGTAGTGGAATGGAGGAGGATTAAAGCTTATTTTCTCCAATATCCAAGGATCAAAGTCTGTTGGATGCACAATATTCTTATATTTTTTAACATAATGAGCCGATTCGAATCATAGTTCGAGTCGGATGTTCAATTTCAATTTTGAGCTGGTTTCGTGCTGAGCCGAGCTCAATATTTTATTGAGTTGCATTCAACTTCCTCGAAATTTGTTCAATAATAACCCTATCTTCAATTGAACATTTTTTATTTTGTGTTGCTTTATTTTGTTTGCTGCAATTTCAAAGGCTTAAATAAAATAAATTTCTTTTTTAAATTTTTTTGGTATTTATTATATATTTATTGTAAAAAAAACCCAACCAGTGGTTGGGGGTTCCAGTTCTAGCCGGGTCGCTGGAACCTTGTCGGCTCCGGACCTGGTTACGAAACCAGTACTTAATTGGTTCATGAGTTGAGTGGCTCGGAGCCGCAGTTTAGGCTAAAATCGGATGGTCACCTTTATTGATTTAATACGATTTCCTATAAGTTTTTAGATCATTGAAATTAATGAGAGTGGTTTAAAGACAAGTTTGAGAAATTGGTTGAGAAATATTAAGGATTTCATTACATATAACGAGGATACAACCTTCATTCAGTTTTAAACTTAAAATAAAAATATATGTTGCTCAACATTCTGGGGCAAAATTTATAGTTCATGCACCTGCTTTGTTTGTCCATTTTGGTCATGCACTGTCGTTGTAATTATCTGACCTGCCTCAATTCCATTCCCTTTACATGTTTGGCCTTCACTTTCCTATATGTGACAGCAAAATCAGAGAACAGCAAAGAAGGCATTAGATACATGACAATTCTCCAATAACCTGATAAAGGAGGGAGCAAATAAATATTGTTTACATATATAAAACAAAGAAATTACAAATACCCAAAAGATAGTATAATGGTTCACATCCCTCAAAGATGCTAAGAATATTTCATGTTTTACTTTTGTTCTTTCATCGCATTATGGTTGATTCTTCACCTATTTGATATTACTGTGTGTTCATAAGCAATAGTGTTTCTGTAAAGAAATGAGTAACTAAATTTATGGAAATATTTGATAGTTAACTTGATTAATTAGAACATAAATGAACATACTTAGCCTCTTGAACAATTACTTTGGGTGTTATTTTCTAGTGTTTAAATTTCCGTTGCATTACTTTTGCAAATAGTAAATTTTTTTTGAAAAGTTGTAGATAGTATATTTGGCTGTTTCATATGCAGTATTCTTTTTAGTTATTCTCATTATGTGATTGCCCAAGAAAGGAAACATCCTATAAACAGGGAGAGGCATAAGACCTTATCATTGCGATTACTTGATTTACCATCTCTGATTTTCATGTTCTGCATTTCCTTTGGAAGCTTATCTGCATCTGCCTTTAAATTGGATGAGCTTGCATTTTGTTTCAGAGCTATGCCTTCCCCTTCAGCTTTAGAAGTTTTGGTTGTCACTTCCTCGCCAGCTTCTTCATCTTCCTTTCCTCTCTTTGAACCAGAATCACTACCCTGTCACATTGTTGCATTATGGGAAAATTTGATGAGTAAATGAGAACATCTCCACTTGACTTGGCTCCCACCTTTGTGGAACCCTGAGTGAAGTTTATGTGCATAACCATTCGATGCATACAATTTACACTAAACAACAATTAATCATACATTTTACATATAAAGTAGTCATTTCACTTGCAATTATCGAACAATTTAAAGTAAGGTACCTAACTAGAAGGTGTTATCAACTATAGGGACCCGACTGAAAAAAATTTAGAAATAAGGATCAATTTGAGATATACCTTAAACCTCAAGCTATATTTCAAAAGGAAAGTCAAGTCTTCTAATTAACCTTACCTGCCAACCCCCACATAAAAAATATAATAATAATAATAAATAAATAAATAGCAAATGCTAGGGACCTGTTAGGAATCAACCTAAAGAAGAAAAAATAAGTACATTTTATCATTATTTTACATGTTTCATTGCTTATGTTAACTTTAATCTGAGTTAAATTTGATCTCATAAGTTGCATCACACATAAATTTCAATATCAAACTAATAATATTTCAAATGCTTAATAGCAATTAGGTTGCTTTAGTTAGGCCTATATGAAACTGAGTCTCTAATTTGAGATGATATGCAGATAAGTCCTTAGGTATTAATAAACGAATCTAATAAAGAACATTTTCTTTAATTTCTATATCAAGTTAGACATTATATTCATCTGAAATGTTGATGTAGTTTTTAAATTAACTAAACTAGTGCACTAATTAGAAAATATTATT
This sequence comes from Apostasia shenzhenica, assembly GCA_002786265.1. Classification (NCBI taxonomy): domain Eukaryota; kingdom Viridiplantae; phylum Streptophyta; class Magnoliopsida; order Asparagales; family Orchidaceae; genus Apostasia; species Apostasia shenzhenica. The sequence continues at coordinate 1,744,965 of KZ454427.1, forward strand.
CATTGGGTCTCTTTATATAATACCAGTGGACCTATTTGCACGCTATCTTAAACTAAAGGATCAGCTTGGTTAATTTTAAAACTACAACAACAACAACAACAACAACAACCAAGCCTTAATCCCACTAGGTGGGGTCGGCTACATGAAATCTTTTGTTTCCATTGCGCTCTATCAGTTACCAAAATTCTTATCTAAGTTTAAGTAACTAAGATCACTCCTTATAGTTTCTTGCCATGTCTCTTTGGTCTCCCTCTTCCTCTTTGTACATGGGCAAATCCAGTAACTCAATTTTTCTAACTGGAGCTTCAATTGGCCTGCGATTTTAGATGTCCAAACCATCGAAAGCCGACTTTTCTCTAAGTTACCTCAATTGGTGCAACACCAAACTTTCTTTCGGATATACTCATTTTTCATTCTATCCTTTCGTGTATATCCACACATCCACCTTAACATCCTCATTTCTGCAACATTTTATTTTATTTGTATGTTTCTTCTTTGCAGGCCAGCATTCAGCACATATATCATCGCCTGGTCTTACAACAGTTTTATAAATTTACCCTTAATTTTGGATGGGATTTTTCTATCGCATAACACTCCAGAAGCATTTCTCCATTTTACCCAGCCTGCTTGGATCCTGCTAATAACGTCATTATCTATTTCGCCATTCATTTTGTATAATTGATCCAAGGTACTCTAAAGCGCTCACTCTTCTTGACAATTTGATCACCAATTGTCACATCTCAATATAACTATTTCTTTCTTGACTAAATGTGGGCACTCCATATATTCAGTTTTTGATCTACTGAGATGCAAACCTTTAGATTCTAGAGCATTCCTCCAAAGCTCTAGTTTCGCTTTAGCTCCTTCTTTAATTTTAAAACTAGAGGGACATAATTGCACAGAAGCCCCAAATTAGAGGGAACTAATATTATTTTACATCATACACAAATTTCAAAATAAAACTAACATTATTTAACATAATGATACTACACACATTTCAAAACAAAACTAATCTCATTTCAAATCTCTCACAAATCAGAAATTAAAAATACCTCATCAAAGGTTAACTACACACATTTCATAAGGTTAAGTGGCTAAACAAAGGCGCCCTGGAACATTTGGTCATAGGTTTCTGTAGTTCCTCCCCACATATAAGCCATGAAAATGGATAGAAGAAGCTTCTAACACTTAGCTTGATTTTTATTCGTTCTTAACACACAACAGAATTTAACGATCTGAAACACAATAGAATTCAAGTATGCAAAAATATCCCAAGAAACATTCAAGTACAGATGTGCTAGTTCTGCATCGCGTCAAATTCGAGCAATAATAAAGAGAGTTTCGAGTTTCAAAACAGATGTTTCCAGCCCTACCAGAAGGTAAAGCATAAAATCAAGCAAACCCTAATAGAGTCGGAGGATTCTACGAATAGCCCACCCTCTAAAAAGGGCGAAAACACCAGAAAATCGAAGTGGGTAAGAGAGTACTCACAAGACTCGATGCAGCACTATTGTGCCGGCCGGAAGCCATGCTCTTCAGTCGCCGCATGACATGCATGTTTTCTCTCCTTCAAATCGATGATAGCGACAAGCACGAAGCAGATTTTTCCCTCCCCTGCGGAAAAGAAACCGACCTCCCCCTCCTCGCCTCCCCTCTTCGTCAAAACGCCAGGAGAGAAGAGAGGAAGAGAGCGAAGAGGAGGGGAGCCAGAAGCAAGACGGAGAAGGGGTTGGACAGGGCCAGCGATCGACCTCTCAACCTCCTCCGGCTCTCTCTCCCTCTCCCTCTCCCTCTCTCTCTCTCTCTCTCTCTCTCTCTCTCTCTCTCTCTCTCTCTCTCGTCTTTTTCGTCTTTTGCCAGACTTTTTTTGAATAGACAGTTACCGTATCTCAGACCAATTTGAAACCGTTCGATCGTGAGAGGCTAAAGATGGACGGTTAGGATGTACCGAGAAACCGTTAGGGAATTCTTTTTATTAGCCAATGATTTGCTATTTTGGGGTTAGATTTGAGAGATAATCCGTCAATTAGTAGATGGAACTAAATTTGGAAAATTGGGTGAATCAATTTGAAAAAATTAAGTTATAAAATTAATAATCTTATAAAGTTTCACAAAAATTTCATATTAATACCCAAATTATTCTTATTTTTTATTTAAATGCGGAATCTTAAGGTTTGATCAGATCCCTAAATTATTAATTTTTTCTCGATTCAATAAGAGCTTATCATATTTAGTTTGTCAATATTAATAAATAAATTTGAATATAATTTTAAAAATTTAATTAATAATATTCATAAATTATTCATATGAAGGTCATAAATATGTTTAATTTATAACACTCGCTATGAAACTCTTTTAATGATTAATTAATGATTCTTTAAATATTTTAATATATTTTATTTATTAATGCGCTTATTTACACGTGAATAGATTTCTTTGAATGTTATATTTATAATTATTTTTATTTATATAATTTTTACTTAATTTTAATTTAGTTATCTTTTTTTTATGATAACTTATTACTACAAATAATATCTTCTTTTTTGTGGAATCTAACATTTGCTTTCTATCAAATAGTGTGTTCTCATCAACAGAATTTTCAATAAAAAATTAATTAAGAATTATTTTTTTATGTGTAACAAATTATAATATCTTTAATGACTCTTCATTAGTTGAAATATAGAAAAATAACTCCATATTAATTATTATATAACATTATGATTTCTAGAAACTTCATTAATTTTGAGTCCACTCTTACTAGAAGCTCCGCCTCTTTCGCAGCAAAAGCCGGATTTTCCCGCGTTATATCCAACCGCCAACTGTCTCATCAGATTTCCAACTGTTTGGTCCGTTGGTCTTTTTTGAGGTTTAATTACTTCAGGGTCCCTCATGTTTGGTGCAGTTGCATATAAGTCTAAATTTTTGTTTTCAGAAACTTCTTTTTAGAAAAAAAAAAAAAGATCCCCACTATTACTTTTTGGAGACTTACCATTAATTTTGAATTTCAAAGATTTTAAAAATATACAGTTGGAAATATGATAAATTAATTTAAAGTGAATTATAAAGTTGATCAATAATAATTAAAATTTTTATTTTGAGAATTTATCTTTTAATGTTTAAGATTTAAGATTCAAGATTTAGTGTTAAAGTAATTTATAGTTTAATTTATAATTTTAAGTTTTAGTTTTGAACTTTTAAGACAGCTTTAGAAATTTAATAAGACCACTAATTTTTCAAGACTTAGCCCTGCTTGGCGCAAAACTAAAATTAAAATTAAAATTGTACTAATTTAAAAACATAATAATAATAAATAAATAAATAAATTTTTTTAATTATTGTACACAAGTTTAATATAAAAAATATTATTTTATTTCACGTACTGATTAATTTTTTAATTATTTTACATCCTATACTAAAATACTCGATTCAAGTATTTTATTATAGGATGTAAAATAAAGTTGATATTTTTAATTAAATTATTAAGTATGTGAAATAAAATAATATTTTTTATATTAAAATTTGTGTAGAAGATTAAAAAAAATATTTATTTATTTATTATTATTTTTATTTTTATTTAAATTATTATCATTTTGATCTTGATTTTGGCTCTCACGCCAAATAAGGCTAGTGTGAAATTTATACTTTTTTCAAAATTCTATGTTCTATATATAAATGTCTCTACTAATTTTTTGAAATATTTACATATATGCCACATAAATTTTATAATATTACATTAAACACATTTTTTCACAAAATTTATACTATTAAATAGTTAATTTTTAGAAAAAATTTATGTAATACAATACACGAAGATTTATATGGCTTGCACATAAACTTTATTTATTTTTATAAACATTTGCCTTTTCTTAAAACATTTTTCATTTAAAAATGAGTATTAGTGAAAGCAAAATAATATTTTAGCTTATGTATTCAAAATTAAAGTTAAAGATGACTAACAAAATCTAATTGTAATTTTGAGTTTTAATTTATTAGATCATCCAATAAATTTAATTTAATCTACTAAACAATTCAAAATTTTTAACACCTAAAATTACAATTAATTAATACATTAGCTAATTGTAGTTTTGAATTTTAATTCACCAAATTATCCGGTGAATTAAATTTATTCAATTGGATAATGAAAAAAAATGATTATTGAAAATTAAAAAACTTGAAACCATTGTGTAACAGGTGGCAGACGTCAGGGACCAGGATGTAAAATACCGGTCAAAGGACTCGGACCGTCAATTTAGTTTATTTCAAGTTCCAGCTGGCAACAGCACCGCGCTCTCACCCGGCCAATCCGTGTCCCGCGTCCCGCCGCCGGCGGTTTTAACCTCCACCTCCCCCCCCCCCCCCCGCGCGGCCAGTATCGAGACAGAATCGGGCTTCTCAGGTTCTGTACAACATGGGGAGG
>KZ454427.1:1750044-1767821 GCA_002786265.1 Apostasia shenzhenica
CCCCCCCCCCCCCCCCCCCCCCAGTCATCACCAGAATCGCTTCTCAGTCCTCTCAACTCTTCTTCCCTCACTCTTCCACTCAAGATGACCGGATTCATCGACTCGCGGGAGCAGGAGCCGGCGCCGGTTGAGTACGCGACAGTGTCGTCGGCGCCGCCGAAGCGGCGGGCTGGGCGGACGAAGTTCAGGGAGACGCGGCACCCGGTCTTTAAGGGAGTGCGGCGGCGCGGCGCAGCCGACCGGTGGGTCTGCGAGCTCCGGGAGCCCAACAAGAAATCCCGCATCTGGGTCGGCACCTTCCCCACCCCGGAGATGGCCGCCCGCGCCCACGATGTCGCCGCCATGGCCCTGCGTGGCCGCGCCGCCTGCCTCAACTTCGCCGACTCCGCCAGCCTCCTTCCCATCGTCCCCGCCTCCGCCGGAGAAATCCGCAGGGCTGCCGCCGCAGCCGCAGAGGCCTTCGGTCCCGGTGGAACCCATTTCGCCGCCGGAGCTGAGCCTGCGTCGGCGGCGCCGGTGCGAGAGGAGAAGGTGGACTTCGCAGGTGATGGCACTGAGGTGGATTTGGGGGTTCTTTATGACGATGACCAGGTGATGTTTGGGTCGCCGGAGATATGGCCGGAGGTGGCGGGGGTAGATTTGGCCGGCTGGGAAGACGGCGACTCCGCCGGAGACTATGTGCTGCTGTGGAGTCACTCCGTGTGAGGTCGCCGGCGGGGTAGTGATCTTCTGCTCTGTTTTGAAGCACCTGACTACCTCAGTTTGTTTATTGGATTGGGGCTTTAATTTTTTTTTCGAAAACATCTAGTTAATGAATTGAATTCATTGAAATATTAATTCAATGAAAACTCGTAACACCATCGAAGATGTCTCTTCGTTGAAAACATTCTACTAAAGAATGCAGTTCAACATTAGTGAATGGAATTCATTGAAAATATTAATTTGACTAAAGTTACCAACATTATCAAAGTGTTCCATCAATGAAGTATCCTGTTAAAGAGCACAACTTCATACAAGAAAGTTTGGTAAAGCAATTGGTTGATCATCCAAAGTTATCTCTACTAAAGTCTTTGATAGACATGTATGACATTAAAAAAACTAGTTCTTTGAATATCAAAAAAAAAAAAAAAAGAAGAGGAAGAAGAAGAAATCGATTCCATGTTAACTACCTAAAGATCATCAAGTTCTAAGTGAGGTTTTGAAAATCAAACTGAACTTAAAACCATTAGATTTAAATGTTCAAAGTTTTAAAATTCAACAGTAATCAAATAAAAATTTGACGGAATAATTTAGTAATAATAATAATAAATAAACTGCAAAGATGTTATTCATAAAATGCACTAATTTAAAAACTTAATTTTCACATCTTTTAATTCCTTTAACTGATATATTTATAAAAAAATAAGATTTAAATTTCTTGAAAACATTTATTAAATAATAAAAAATAAAAAATTATTTATAAAAAATATAAAATTCAATTTTTTTTTCAAAAAAATAAGTACTAAAAAAAGAATGACTGTTGAATGTAAATAGTATAATAATTTCTTAAAAAATTAATTAAAAAATTAAAATAAAAAATTTTAATCAAACTTTAACCCATGAGAGCTACGTGAGTGATTCATTGCAAAATTATAGTCACATATTACCACTTAAAGTCTCAAAACATACTTATATAACTTTACAGAAGAATTGAGTTTAAATCGGATTGAACTCCTACTGCTTAGTTGGTTTAGCGGTTCTATCCTGATTTCGTCCAGTTGAACACGATTCTGAAGTAAGCATAGTGTACTCTGCAAGGTTTGTGTTCTTGCTTTTCCGCAAAAAAATCTTTGATAACATATTCAATAAGATATCTCCATCAATGATTGTTAACAAGCCCTCAACCCAGATTTTTGAAAAAAATTTGTGCTAAAGTGTTCAACCATCACTTATTCTTCGATATAATCAAACTAACTTTTCTTTTTCCTAACATCAAATGACAGAAGGAAATGAGCAATCACATGTAATATTCATTGTACCCCGGCCTTTCAAATCTCTTCCCCGTAACTATAATAGCCTCCAACTCGACTTTCTAAGGGATCTTTTGGAACATTGATTTGTAACAAAACTCTATACTTCAGCAATCTCCATTTTTCTTTTCACATAGATCCATGAGTTTTCTAATTTATTTCCAAGTAATCCTCTGTATGGACTTCCACCTACACCCACAACACTCTCCTGGTATCCAACACCAAGGATTTGCATGAAAAAATTCAAAGAAAAAAAAAAGAAACAACATGGAAATATCCCACTAATATCATATAACCTGGGAATTTACCTCTGATCTGTATAGCCAGTACAGTAATGGGTAAAAAATTCTCATCACCAAAGAAGAATCATAGCTGCAGAGAAACAGTTTTCTAACAAAGAAAAGCAACCAGAATCACCAAAAATGTCATAAGATCACCGTTGAGCTACATATATCATTCTCACCTTTCTCCTAATGTAATAGTACTAAGGAAAACACCGCAATTACCTCAACAAAAACACCTGTCAACTGATTCCTTCACAGATTTTGATCTGCAGATATCATCATCAGCAAACAAGAGATGACCTGAGAGAAGCCGCAGTTGGGAGATGAGTGCAGGAGGCCCAACGTATTACGGATTCTGAAACAATAAGATCCAGTTGCTCCAGCTCCCCTGATCCGATTGTATGGTTCCTCTTGTTCCGAAGACCAAGAGCTCTACAATTCACATCGGCTTCCTTCTGCTTGACTTCGAAGAGTTTCCAATCTAAAAACAAGTTGGAAGAAATGATATTTTAGACATGGATTTGTCACATGAGCAACACAAGAAAGACGTACTCAAAGGGAAAAACACATGGACAACATTACCGATAAACCCAATAGTAAGCAAGGGGGGTCAAGGTTAAGGAGACAAAATCTAGCGAAGTCCTCTCCTCTATGAAGTCGTCAAAGCTTTCACATGTTGAATCAGAACTAATGAGGATATTGGTGGTTTAATGATTGAAGTGTGGCGGTCCAATGATGAGATTTTTGCTCTTTAAATTATTGTGATTGACTCCACCTTGCTCTCAGATGAAGAATATAAATGTTCAATTTGGATGGACGCGCATGCCCATGCCAACTTAATTGAGTTTACCTCTTTTCAAGAGGCAGACAATGATGCGGAAAAAAGAATTCAAATATTTTATTATTCAAGGGAGCTGATAGTACGTTAGGTTTTAACTATTTTAATAGAGGGGCAAGAACACCATAAATAACCCTAAAACTTCATTATTAACAACTTCAGATGAAGGAACAAATTCTCCCTCCAATCTCTCCCTTCTTCCTCTTCTTCGTATCCTTCTCCTATCCTTCTCCTATACTACATCACTAATCCCATCATATTAACTTCAAGAACCAGATAACCCAAATGAATAACTAGTACACCAGAACAAAATTAAGAAAGTTACCTCTTGGAAAAGGACTTGTCTTCTTTTCATTGTCTTGGATTTTCAAAGTATTTTCCTGCTCTTCCAGAGGATAGCTGAGGAATGAAAAGCTGGGAATAGATGCGATAGGAGGTGATACAACTAGGCAGCTTGAATGGCAGCTATTGATAAAGGAGAACCCAGAGGTTAAGGAAGGAATGACATCAGCATGGAGAGAAGCTAACGATGCACAACATGTGAAAGGTGGTGAAGAATGATCTTGCTGACTATCCCCGCCGACCGCCAAGGTGAAACCAAAGCTGAGATCTCGGGTTGCCAATGTGATCGGAGTAGATAATGAAAAAAATGCCAAGTTTTCATGTTTGGAACCAGTGACAGCAGGATTTTGTTTGGTGATCTGCAACTGGAAAGAATGTTCTTGAATCCATGGGTGCTCTGCAATAGAAATGCAAACAAATATTTGAGACATGAGGGAGAAATGACTTCAGAATCTGAAGATAAAAATTATGATTGTCTTATAGAAGAAAACAGCACTAGTCTCATTTTACATAAACCGCCAGAAAATATAAGTGTTCTGTTACATAGAACTCAAGAAAGATTTATGAACATGATCACAACTAGTTGGCAAGAGAATAACATATGGTAATCGTGATTTTTGTTGCAGTGCAAGTGTCCCATCATTTGCGCATGCAACTTAAATTGCTTCCACTAGAATTCTTGAAAGGCTTTCCAAGGATTAGTAAATCATAGATCTACCAGTCTACTGAGCACCAAATCAGGCCTTAGTTACTTCTCAAGAATGAGAAACTAAAGAAACATTTCAATGATTTCATCAAAGTTGCAAACCTTTGCAATAGCAATGAAATGCTAAATTTAGTACAATAGCTCAATTTTACTATATTTTGGTGCAACTTTTCTCATCAACTTATCATAGTTAAAGAAAAAATGTAACTACATTAATATAATTATCATCAAAAACCATAAATTTATTCCCTTTTCAATGCAGTACAAGTCATTCCTTCTCGATATATCATCCTAAAAGAATACTAGAAACCGAATCTTGTTCAAGCACTTGGCCAGTTGGCCCCAATAACCACTCTTCGCTCACACTAGACTGAGTCACTGCAACTCTTATCCCAATTAAGGTTACATTTAAGGGGGGTGTTTGGTTCAATGTTGTTTTGATGTTATGTCATGTTATCTAGAAAAAATAATTATCTGATTTGATAATATATATAGATAACTTTTTAAAAAATTATAAAATTATTATCCAAAAGATGACATCTATATGTCATGACATCTAGATAGTATGACATAGCATTAAGATACCGCTGAACCAAACATGAAGGATTGGCAAAACCAACTTGATAATCAGTATCTCGCCATATAAAAATAAGAAAATCACAAACTATGAACAGTTTATGTACCTAGAACTTGCTTGGCGGTGAGTCTCTGAAGTGGATCTCTGCATAACATCCCGACAACCAACTGCTTAGCATAATCAGAGACCTCAACCCATGGATCAGAAGGAAACCGCAATTCTGATGATCTCACCGCATCAAAGATCCTCGACTTTGTCTTCCCCCAAAATGGTGGCATCCCACAAAGAAGAATGTAGAGAATCACCCCTGCACTCCATACATCCGCAGCTTGATTGTAACCCCCAGCCAGCACCTCCGGTGCGATATAGAATGGGCTGCCCACAGTCCCGTGCAAGCTCTGTCCTGCAATCCAAAACCTCATTCCTTCAGGCAAATCACCAAACGTTTAATTGGTAGCAAAAACAGGTCTTTGTTCACAGTTTCGAAGAATTCAACAAATACCAGGCTTGATATGAGTGGCGAGACCAAAATCTGCTAGCTTGATAGGTGAAGACGACGACTTTGTCGCGAGGAGAATGTTCTCCGGCTTGAGATCCCGATGAACGATCCCCATGTCATGGCAGTACATGACGACCTCCATGAGGTGCCGGAAAAGGACCGCCGCATCCCGCTCCGAAAACCGGCCGTGCTTCTCGAGGCGGTGGAAAAGCTCCCCGCCGGCGCAGAGCTCCATAACCAAATGCACAAAATCCTTCTCCTCGTACACGGCCTTGAGGTCGACGACGTTGGGGTGGCCGGAGAGCAGCGCCATGATCTCTATCTCAAGCTTGACGCTGCGCACGTCATCGGAGGAGACAAGCCTGTCCTTGGAGATGGATTTGCACGCCAGCGCCTCGCCGGTGACCAGATCGGAGCACGCGCGGATCACGCCGAACTGGCCCCAGCCGAGCTCCTCGCGCAGCACGTACCGGTCGCCAAGGTAGGAGATCTGTGAAGTTTCGAGAATCGGCGACGAGAGACCCGGAACCTTGTAACAGCAGAAACGGACACCGGAAATGCCCATGGGACCGGCTGCCGCCTTCGAATCCTCGCACTGGGATCAGAACCCTAGAACCCGCATGTCAGCACACTCACACTCAAGATGCAAGTTTCTCCTAAACCACTTCCCATAGAAGATGATAAGATCTAAACCCAGTAAAGCCTCCAAATTTAGAAACCCTAATCAATGAAACCCACCAAAACAATCCAAGATCGCAATTTTACACCAATGGAACAACAGAAACCCTCGATCATTCACGCCTGTGCCCAAGAACCAGGACTCAACCGATTTCCAAGCTCGGGAAGCAGCCAGAGGCTCACGGCACGCGACACGCAACACCTCTTGAACGAGGAGCTGCGGCAAGAAATCTCATCAACTACACGGCTGAAGCATGTCGACTCGGGATGGGAGCGGCGAATCGGAAGGACGAATGAGACTTTCCATGGCGGTGAAATACCGGAGAAGCATTCGATCTCCGTTCAAACCTGCAGCGACCTCAATATTAGCATCGTAATAAATTACATTTTAGTCCTTTAAGCATTAACCATATTTCATATAGAACCAAACTTTGAGCACTTGATTATTTCACACAGATCCGTTTTTGTTATTTTTTACTTTATATAAGTCCTATACTTTTAAATTTATGTCATTTTAACCATTTGAATGGCTTTTCTCTATAAATTTAATAATTTTAGCTTGAAATTAACTAAAATGTGTCTCTAACTTTTTTTGATTTATTTAATAAAAAAAATATTTCTAACTTATATTGATAAATAAAGATTAAATGAAGTAGAAAGAATTGATGGAGAAAAGAAAGATGGAAGAATTTTTTTTAAAAAATTTGAAATGAGAAAAATAATAAATAGAAAATATAATATTGATTTTTTAATTTAAATTAAAGGGAGCATTACATATTGTGGTTAGATTACATAGAAATACAAATTGGTGATACATTTTAGATTGATTCTATAATATTATTTGTAAATATAAATTTTCTAATAAAATCTAAATAGATGAAGAAATTATTATAGAAACTTATGGAATGGAGATAGCATTTAGGACATAAATAAAATAATTTAGAAAATATAATTTTTTCTAAAATTGTGTCTAAGGGATCCACGATCATTATACTTAATAATTTCATTTCAGAGTTAGATGGAAACTTCCTACCGTTTAATTAATACTTATTTTTTTATTTCTGCTATTTAATATTAATTATTAGATGGTATAATTTTTTTTATTTTTTATTTTCTTAATGATTTTTTTAATTATTTTATTAAAAATGAATTTATCAAATTTTTTTATTTTAAAAATTGAGTCTAGCTTTAATGCTCGTTCTATTTAATAAATATGTCGGGTATAGATCAAATTAATAAGAACCAACATATCGATGCAAATATTGCTTGAATAAATAAAATATTTTAAAAATATTTTTAAATATTAAATCGATAATAATTTTAAAATTTTAAATATAAATACAGAATTCTGAGAGTTAAATAATATTTGAGTTATTTGGGTTTTAAATATAAATAGAAAAGGTTAATGGTTTAGGTAAATACTTTTATTATTATTATTATTATTATTATTATTATTATTATTATTATTTGATATTGATACCCCAATTTTGTTTTTTTGAATTTTTGCCCTATTCGGTCCATCTCTCGCTAACCGGTCTGGCCGGCTGGCTCTTCCCGGTCCAAGCAAAACCCTCCTCTTCCGGGGGGTTTCAAAGCGGAACCAGAAACCCTACAGGAGATCGAGGTGAGAGATGGCGGCGAGGACGAAGCTCATCGCGAAGAGATCGAGCAAGTACTTGGAGGGAGCTCTCTACAGGAGGCTCTTCCGGGAGGGGAGCGCGCCTGCTAGGGTCAGAAAGGAGCTGACCCTTTTCCTCAAGAGCCGGAAGCGCGTCTTTAAATGGGAGGTCGGCGTCTCCGTCCGCAAGCTCCGGGAGCGCAAGCGCTTCCGTCCCGCTCTTAAGGTATGTTGAACCTTAAGATCTGTTTGTTTTCACTTCTTTTGCGCTGTTCGGTGGATGCTCATGCTGGGGATGGAACGGGATCGAGATTTCTTACTGTAATTCTACTCTGTTTTAGCAATGGAGTGCGAATGTGGAAGTGTCTAGAAATTGCGAAGCAATAAACTGGTTGATGTGTTCCATGAGAAGTGCTTGGCCTCTTGAGCCAATTGAAGAGCGGGTCTAACTTGTTTGAGCTAAATTTTTTAGGTTATTGTCAACACTTATTTTTTTCTTCCATGGTTATTCAACATAGAGATAGCCTGCCATTTTCTGCAATTTCTTCAATGACTTTGGTTTTAGGTTATGATTAGATAGATGGGCATGTAAAACATGCGATTCAATTAGTTCTTAGATGAGTCTAGCTATTGACTATGTCAGGGACGTTGGGGTGATGGTATTTGACTGATTTATGATTCATAAAGAACAGGATTTGATAGTTGATATCCCTCCCTTATGTGGGCGCATGCATGGCACCATCAATATAGACGACTACAACAACTTATTTGGACGAGCTGGATTTTAGGCTCTAGTTACCTTATTTTGCATTTTATTAATATTTCATATTTATGATATTTGAGTGATTGTGTAGTGAAGAACTATGTGCTTGTGTGTGAGTTTTTGTTTTAAAATTATTGAGTGATAATGTAGTGAGCTGCTATTTCTTTTGTATGTGCACATCTTCTTTGAGAGCTTATATATTGTAGGATGGAGCTGGCAATTAAGAGGTTGCCTAAGGGCAAAGCTAATAGAGTGAACCAGATGATAGGGCTGGTAATGTTTGATTCACATGAGGGCAAATGAGTCCAGTTCCTTACCTTGGATAGTGTTGGAATAGGTGGATTTCTGCTGAGAAACTTTTGAATTTAACCACTATGCGGATCAAGGAAGACCACCAAGCCACATCCCCCTATTGTGCTAGTGTCGAATTTGAAGCCACCTTCTGCGAAGTCGCTCAATGAAGAAATCCCTTCTCTTAGCTTTCAATTTAGTCATCAATCATCAACAATCGTTTGAAGCAACACACCAGCTTTGTATTTATAGCAGGAGGGAAGATTTGTGATGAGTGAGATTTCTCTAAGATGTGAGGTAAACTCATGCAAAACGAGTGCAAGAGTAGGCAATGTGTGATGAATTCATTTTGTGGCTATGACGTGCTCGAAGAGGCAAAACCAAGCGAGAATTGCAGGGTAGTATGTGAGGCTCAGCGGGCTCAACGAGAAGGATTCGGAGGAGCACAAAGCAAACACGAATAAGAAGGTTTGATCAAATTAGTGCTGGCTGGATGTAATGGTACAATTACAAGTTGCTTCCTTTATTTTAGCCTTTTTCACAATTAAGTCCTAGTTCAGCCCAACTTGATCTATCTTATTCTTGACTCGATATGGAGCATCCCAAATAAATTTTATTCAATACACTAAACCCAATTAAAAGATAATTAGTGAGAATTTCCACCGACTGAGTCCAAAAACATTTTACTCAAATAAATAAATAAAAGGCTAAGTGGGTGTTTGGTTCAATGTTATCTTGATTTTTTGTCATATTATCTAGATGTTATAACATCAAATGTCATATTTTAAGTGACAAATTTGTAATTTTTTACAAAAGTATCTAAAGATGTTGTCAAAACAAATAATTATTTTGTCTAAATTACGTAATATCAAAATAACATTGAACCAAATACTCTTTAAGTAACATTTCAATCTTTAGTTGGACACGAAGACTATATTGACGACATTGTCTAAACTAATATGCTCTTGCATCCATCTTTTTGGCTTCAAAAAATTCGTCTCAATTATAGATTAGTGCAAGTGTGCTCCTGAAGAAAAAGGATTAAGTTAATAGCTTGTGAATCCATCAGTCTTCATAGTATAGCGAAATCATTTAACTAAAGAATAGCCTGTACATCACTCCATCAAAAGAGAATAATATGTTTGTAGTCATATCATCTAGTGTACACTAATGCGGGTAGCTTAGGAGGAAGAGTATCTGCAACTTGAGAGGCTGTCATTGATTCACCAAATATAGAGGCTTCTAGAACATGACAGGGATAGTGTTGGTAGAAAAGTCGAATGGTGCTAGGTAACTAGTGAAGAATGACTTAGGAAGTGGTTCGTGAAACAAAAGAAGATCAGATTGATCCACATGTTTCAGGTAATTCATGCTCCTATACATTTGAGGGTTGAGCTAATATTTCTAAGTACATGATAAGTTCCTATTCCATTTTTAATAAGTTTCTTGAATTTTACATGGGCCATCACTTAATTTCCAAAAGCATTCTCTACTATTCTCTATGTGAATTTGCAACATTAACATAATTTAAAGTTGACTTTGCCTAGTCTTCTCATGCAAACATGAATGTGATAGGTTAAAGTGTCGCAAACTCACTCCCTTGTGTTGGAATGACAGATGCAATCGACACTTAAGGAAAATAACCTTGACAATTGACTTAAATACTTACTAGACCAACTAACTAATGACATGACTCAATTATTCTTTTAGAGATTATTCTAGAAGCAAAATAGACTGAACACTAGAGTGAAAAATAAAGCCCATTTATAGAATTTATCCAGTAAATTACATCTACAGCTACTAAGGTGATTGTGCCATAATATAACTCGATCTGGAGGGATGACTAAGGGATCACCTCAATTCAAATCACCATGGTGATGGTTTACTAGGGAATTCATCAAGACTCAGGTCTCGAGAATTCGCCAGAGTGCTCCATACCTCAATCATAGTACCAATGGGGTTATGGGAAAACTAGGAGGTACAAGGCATTTGAAACTCATCATGACATTTTGGCTCTATTTGTTGTAATAAGATCATGTGGAGGCCTTCGTTCTTGTTACATGGAATCACAAAGTCCAAAGATTTGCCATTTGTATATATCAATGGCTTGCTATAACTCAACACAAAATCGAAAATTTGACTCCCATAATCATTGTAAATAATGAATATGAATAGTATGTGAATTGTAAATGGACATGTCGGGAGTGGAGGGCAAAATGACCTCTTGAGAATGAGCTACGTCACCACTGGGTGTACCTACAGGCTTAGCACTAGTGCAGCTTCTAGAATCATCTTGGGAGAGCTCTAGCAGTGTAAAGATGATAGGTTCACATGAAGTAGGACTTGCCTTGGACTCAATAACGGTCCCCTTAAACATCTTAGTGTCAATAAGTGACTCTAATACATGTAAGTATTCCAATGGCTTTAGAAAAGATAGCTTAGGGAACTCATTAATCATCAAGTTAGAAATGTTCTGCTCGAATAATAGATTTGTGAGGTAGATATAGCCCAATTGGACATGTCTATAGAAGTAGGTGAAATAATCTTGTTAGAAATTAGATAGGTGTCACTGCAAGGTACCTACAAGCTCTCTACAGGATCAGATGCATGGGGCTAGATATGAGGTTGTGTTCAACCTCTGAGGAAGACGAGGAGGCAGCTTCTATATTAGAAATTTCAAAGACAACACTCAAAGTCAACCACTCAAGTTAAAATAATTTCAATATCAAGTTAAAAATTTGATTCTTATGCTATTTTGATTTATAAATCATTATCATAGTTATGAATATAATAAATTCTTTAAGTTAAATAACATATTTTTAATTTTTTTTAAAAAATTGATGGCGGGACTCTATGGTCGGTTTGGAGAGCTAGGTTTCATGGTCAGACTCCAACTTGGAGTCTCGTTATAAACATTAGACTTCAAACCATTTGTTTTAAGAATGGAATCTACCATTCGTTGCCAGACGACCATTAGCTAGAGTCTTGGCACGAATATCATAATCTAGATGTTGCTCAATTTTCTAATAATTAGCTAATAGTGATTAATAATTAATTAATTAATAATGATTAGTACTCTTAAATATAATTTTGTTTAATCTAAATTTTATTAAATGTAAATTTAGTTACTGAAGCTGCTAACCTTCGATAGGATAGCATAAGAACCAGCTGACATCTCCACATTCCAAGGGCATCCTTAAAAATAGTTATTTTTGACTACAAAGTCTGCATCGTTGTTCTTACTTCTGTACTCATGAGTAACTTTATAATTTTTAAAATTGGGTACAATATGTAGAATTTCAGGCACCAAGGCTTCTTCCCTACCATTCCTTGCTTCCTGTGATGTAATTCTTGTAATGGTTGTATAGTCATCTCCTTCCAACTAAATTCCCTCCACATGAGCAATCCACGGATAGGCCAGTTGAGTGCCCTCTCATGCAACCCGAAGTTCAGCAGAACTAACTAACAAAGTGTGAATTTTCCTCCCCACTACTTCTACCATAACTTACCATCATGGTGTCTAAGTATTGTAGATGCTCCCGCTTGACCATTTCCTTTGATCAACCTGTCAAAACTCAGCGTTAGTCAATTCAGAGGAGGGGGAACCCAGCAATCATACTGCGGATTACATGTGCCAGTGAGGGAAGTGGCTTCCCATCTCTCTGGGCTCAGGTGAGCATTAGGGCTGGAGTTAAAGCTCAAAACAGCAGTAGCAATTATCAAGGATTATAGAAAGGGTTTAGGATGGACAATTTTCATTCTTAGCATGCCAGATGTAATTAAAGGCAGCAACCATGCACAATTCAATCAACAGCATTTTTAACGTAAAGCGCAGGCTAAAATCGTGGCCCATTCCTCAGTAGACCCAAGGACAAAGGTGGGAATATGCAAGTTTTCTCCTCTTTTTTGTAGATGTCAACAGCAAACCAACAATCACATAGAAAATGGTCAAGCCTAGTCGCATCTCCACAGGCACAGGCTAACCAAAAAGGTCCCTTAGTGAGAACTAATTTTAATGGTAAGAAACAATATCATTAATTATGTGCCAAAGAAATAAATTTTTTAGAATATAAAGAAATAGTTTTTAGAGAGTGGAAAGCATGCTGCCTCTTCAGCTGTTTGTCACATTATTTTATCATTATCTTTTGGGTACTTCACAAACATAACACTTAAAACTACCTTTTCTACATAATCTTCAATACATATAGTTGTGCACATTCTTGTTTTTTTTTTTGCATGTCTTCTTTTGACAAACATTCAACCATAATTTATTATTATTCTAATCAGAAGTCACTTTATGGGGTATCTGATATAAGTATAAAAATAAGATAGTTTTAAGTTTTATATGTGTAATTTATTATTATTTTTTCTTTCATTATCAAATTATGTTGTTTCTATGCTTAGCTTGTTTTACAAACCTTGTTGCAGCTTCAAGAGACTATGGCCAGAAGGGGAATGAACTTGACATTTAGTGACCATGCCATCCAGCTAGATCTGGTAGCTAAATCCAGTGGAATAAGTGCGGCCGAAGATTACTTTGTTAATCTCCAAGAGCCTGCTAAAAACCATCTGACATATGGAGCTCTACTCAACTGCTACTGCAAGGAGCTGAATACCGAAAAAGCCGAGGCCCTAGCCAAAAAGATGAAGGAGCTGAATTTCATGTGCAGCCCCATGGCCTATAACAGCTTGATGACCCTTTACTCGAAAACCGGTCAAGCCAAACGAATTCCCGACATCATACGAGAAATGAAGGTAAACGAAATACTACCCGATTGTTACACATACAACATATGGATGAGGGGTCTTGCCGCCATGAATGACATAACTGGAGTCGAGAGGGTCATAGATGAGATGAAAAGAGATGGCCGGGTTCCCCCAGATTGGACGACGTATAGTAATCTTGCATCAATCTATGTGGATGCTGGGATGCATCACAAGGCAGAAGGAGCCTTGATAGAGCTCGAAAAGAGAAACACGCCGTGGAGCCTCGAGGCCTATCAATTCCTAATCACGTTATACGGTAGAACGGGCAATCTCTTTGAAGTTCACCGGATATGGAGGTCTTTGAAGCTCGCTTTCCCTAAAATGGCAAACATCAGCTACTTAAATGTGATCCAGGTTCTTGTGAAGCTCAAGGATTTGCCAGCTGCTGAATCCATATTCAAGGAATGGGAATCTCATTGCTCAACATACGATATGCGGGTAGCCAATGCTTTGATTGGGGCGTATGCTGCAGAAGACATGATAGACAAAGCTGAAGCTATCAAGAAGAGAGCAAAGAAGAGAGGCGGGAGGCTGAATTCAAAAACATGGGAGATCTTCATGGATTACTATTTCAGGGAGGGAGACATGAAGAAGGTGCTGAGATGCGTCGACCGTGGAATCAAAAAGGGCAGAAGCCATGCCCGGATCTGGGTCCCGAAGCACGAAATTATCGTGGCATTGATGAACTATTTTGAGGAGCAGAAGGCTGTTAACAACGCAGAGAAATTGATCGAGCTTTTGAAGAAGGTGCAGAGTGAACTTCAAACAGAAACTTTTGAGGCTCTCGTTCGGATCTACGCGGCAGCGGGGAAGAAGTGCCCTGGGATGCGTCGAAGACTGAAGATGGAGAATGTGGCTGTGAGCCATGAGATGGAGATGCTACTTGAAACTGTAAGTGTGGATTAACTAATGCATTCTCTAAATTAATAATATGGAGGCAAAAAGTTCATTTAGTTTAAATATTTTTTAACATTGTTCTTTCTGTCTCCATGATTTTGTTTTACAGCCATTATATTATATTAGTAAGAATATAAAATTATTTTTTATTCTAACTTCAGTTTAGGTCAATGGTCTCAAGTTTAAGCTTTTAGGTCAGTTGGGTCCTAGAGATTTTATTAGTATCAAATCACCTCCATATACTATAAACACATTAAAGTTTTTAATTATGTTAATACTTAAGATTTAGGTCAAGAGTCAACAAAATCAATACATAGCCTAAAAGTAACTTGGATTTAGATTAATTTTAAACTAACACGTCACATTATTCATAAATTTTAATATTAAAAATTAATTATATTTCACAATTTACGCGTATATTAAAAATATAGTTAAATTATATCTCATTTAGTCCCATTTTAATTTATTAATTTGTTCTCTTAATTTATTGAATAATTTAGTGAATTAAATATAAATTTACTTTTAAGCTATATACTGGTCATTTTTGTGGCTAAGAAGGATTTTCTTTTTTAAGTAATTCTCAACTACTAATTTAATTTGGTTGGGACCTAAAATTGATTCCCTCACAAATAGTTCAACTATTATGTTTGTATTTAAATTGCTTGTCTGGTAATATTAATTTTAATGAGGTTATTACTATCAAAAAAAATTAACAAGATTAATATTAAAATTAGATGTAAATATTTTTTTTATTAAGACTATATATATATATATATATAATGTAAAATAAAGTTAATTATTAGAAATGTGATATATTATTATGTGTTAAAATAAAATTTTTAAATTTTTAAATAAATTTATGTAATTTATGTATGTTGTAATGTTTTACATAAAAATTAATAAATTAAATTTAATTTGGTAAATAAATATTAAGGAGTCATTTTGATGTTTTGACCGCCTGATCCTGTTTAAAATTAAATTAAAACAGATATATTATATTACATAATTAATTTATATCATATTTTTATATTTAATATAATAATTAATTTTATTTCATATTATTTATAATTTTTAATAAAAAAATATTTTTATTTAAAATAAATTTATTAATATAAAATATTATTAAATCCCAAATATAAATAGTCAAAAATTTAAGTCACACTTGGATAGATTGGGACATAAATTTTAATTCATTTATTAAATAGTTCATATTTATGTACACTCAGTCAAGTTAAGTTTGAGTTATTCATTAATAATATTTATTTTTTTATCAGTTTAACTTATTTATTATTCACATTTAATTTTGATTATTAATTTTGATCTATTTAATAATTAGGTTAGGTTCAGATTAAATAATTCAAATAATTAAATCAAGTTGAGTTTGTGTAATTTTATACCCTTGCATAATTACGATCTGATTTAGAAAGTTTGTGGTGGTAAAAATATGTTCTCCTAGTGCACAATTATGATGTAGTTCTTTATTTTTATTAGTCTTGATTTTAGTTTTTAATGGTGACAAACAAATTATAATTTAATCCCATCAATTTTCATTATTATTCATTTTATGTCCTATTGGTTAAAATGTAATAATTTAGTTCATCAATTAATCTTAATTTTTATCTCATTTTTTTATTATTATATTTTGGTCCAAAAAATTTGCTCTTTGTGGTGCTAAAAAATTGTCTCCTAACACAATTATGATCTAGTCCCGCATTTTTTATTACTCTTGATTTTAGGTTCTTAATTATTATTATGATTTAATATCTCAATTTATTTTTGGTTTAATCTTATATTTTAATTACTGACAAAAAAATTATAATTTAATTTCTAGATTTTTCTTGAGCTCGTTCTTGGATCCCATGAAATTACAAGTTATCCCATGAAATTACAAGTTAATCTCAAATTTTCTTAATCTTTCTATTTAGT
Source organism: Apostasia shenzhenica (assembly GCA_002786265.1). NCBI lineage: Eukaryota > Viridiplantae > Streptophyta > Magnoliopsida > Asparagales > Orchidaceae > Apostasia > Apostasia shenzhenica. The sequence goes on from KZ454427.1 coordinate 1,766,240, forward strand.
TCTTCAATTTATCTTAGTTTTTTATCCTTACAATAGAAATTAATACTTATTCCTCAATTTCTCTTAATTTTTGTTGTGTCTTAATTGCTTATAATTAAAATTATAATTTATTCCCATAATTTTTTTTTTGATAGTCTCATATTTTAAGAAATTATAATTTCGTCTTGATTTCTTTTGTCATCTTAGTTTAAGTCCTAATTATTTGTAACGAAGATTATAATGTGATCTCTGACTTTTCTTGGGCTTTGTCTTAGTTTAGGGAGAGATTTTTTTTTATAAAAATTATGGTTTAGTATCTTGATTTTTTTTTACTCTTGATTTTAGATCCTAATTAAGTTATAATATTATTTGAGTTTTTTTTCAATTTATAAAATTATGATTTGGTGACTCAATTTCTTTTAGTTTTGATTCTCTGTGTTAATTACTTATAATAAAAATTATAATTATAATGTGCCCCTTAATTTTTCATAGTTTTGAATTCAAGTCTTAACTGGTATAAAAAAATTTTAATTTGTTCCTCTAATTTATCTTAATTTTTATTTTAAAAACTTATAAATTATAATTTAATGCCTCAACTTTTCATAATCTTATCGTGATTTTAAGGCATAAATTATGATTCAGTATCTCAAAAAAATTTAGTCTTAATTCTAAATTAATTATAATTTAGTCATCTAATTTTTCTTAAGTTGAGTCAATATAGTTATAAGTTCTAATTTTTTATAATAAAAATTATAATTTAATTCTAAATTTTTCTTTGACTCACATTTAAATGCTATGAAAATACAATTTAATCTTTTTTTAAATTTTTATTTTAGATCTTAATTTTCTTATAACTGAACATAAGAGTATGCATTAAATGGTTAAAATAAAAAAATCAAATCAAACGGATTAATTTTAAGTAATTTGGTTCAGTTTAATATTTATTGATTTGATAATTAATCAAATATAATTATTTGATTTTTAATTTAGTTTTATGCTTATGAAAAACCAACCAACCAATTAACCCAAAAAAATTTAAATTTATTTAAGTCGACTTTTCTAAGGCTTAGGCCTTGTGCTTTATTGACATAAATTATAATTGTTATAATTTGGGTGTGTTTGTTTGTAAGGTTAAATTTAAGAAGGTTAAAATTAAATTTGGATAGAGATATTTTTTTATTGAAAATTATGAATGATGTGAAATAAAGTTAATTATTATGTTGGGATATGTGAGGGATGTGATATAAAGTTAGTTATTATGTTGGAATATGTGAGGGATGTAATATAAGTTAGTTATTATTTTAGTAATATGTGTAGGATGTGAAATAAATTTAATTTTTAATATTAAATTTTATGTGTGATGTGATATGCCTTGTTAAAATTAAACTATGTTAATTTTAAACTCCTAGACAAACGGGACCTTAATATTTAAATTTTTTTGGTATTTGATCCTAAAAAATTAAAGTTTAGTTACTCTATTTTTTTTATAATAATATTTATAATAAAATTAATGTAACGCACAAGTCTGAAATAGGGCTGTTATCGATCCGATTTTGAGCTGAGCCAATACCGGCTCGAAATCGAATTGATCACATTTTGATCG
>KZ454427.1:1768690-1794102 GCA_002786265.1 Apostasia shenzhenica
TATATATTATATTTAATATATGTTATATATATGTATTATAATATAAAATGTATTTTAATTCGAGCCGATTTTGAGTTAGATAGAGCCGAGCCTACCCGTCTCGTAATCGGCTCGAAATCATTACTGAGCTGAACTTTTAGCTCATTAATCGGCTCATTTAGATCGATTCAATTTTAATTCGATTTAAAATCGATTTAATTTTTAGTCTAAAAATTAGTATATATAATGAACTCAAATTTTGATTCATTCCGTGAATCAATGTCAGGCTGATGAATGAGGGAGCCATCGAGTGGCGCCAAACACTCATCTTCCTCCTCGAGAAAAACCCACCAAAATCCCCGCGCAGCTTCAAGCGACTCCACGCCCTCTTCCTCACCACCGGCCTCGCTCTCCACTCGCAGCCGGTAAGCCGCCTCCTCCTCCTCTCCTCTCTCCCCCCTCTCTCCTCCTCCCTCGACGGCGGCATCTCCTACTCCTCCTCTCTCCTCCTCTCCTCACCCCGCCCTCCCTCCACCTTCCTCTCCAACACCCTCATCTCCTCCATCGCCTCCTCCGGTCATCCCCGACTCGCCCTGTCCCTCTACAATCTCCTCCTCTTCCCTCCGACCTCCTCCATCTCTCCCAACCCGCATTCTTACCCTTCCCTCCTCAAAGCCTGCTCCGCTTCCCCCATTTTTCTTCCCTTCGGCCTCGCCCTCCACGCTCATCTCCTTAAGTTCCTCCCTTTTCCTCTCGACCCTTTCGTCCTCACATCCCTCCTCATCCTCCACTCCCGCCGCAGCAGCCTCCCCGCTTGCCGCAGCCTCTTCGACCAGATCCCTCGCCCAGACCTCCCAGCCTGGAACGCCGTCCTCTCCGCCTACGCCCGCCGCAGCACCGACGACTGCTCCGCCGCCGCCAAGGTCCTCTCTCTCTTCCAATCTCTGCAGCTTTCCGCTGCTCCGACGCTGCCGAACGAGATCACCATCTTGGCTCTCATCGGCGCCTGCGGCGACCTGGGAGCTCTCAGCCAGGGGGTTTGGGCGCACGGATTCATCGCAAGGAGCACTGCCCTCGTCGTCAATCGATTCGTGGGTGCTGCTCTGATCGACATGTACTCCAAATGCGGCCGCTTGGATCTCGCCCACCAGGTGTTCGGCGTAATGCCCATCGCTGAGAGAGATGTTCGCTGCTACAATGCCGTGATGCGTGGGTTTGCTGCCCATGGAGATGGGCATGGTGCCCTTTCCATGTTCGACGAAATGCTGAGGAAGGGACTTCACCCTGATGATGTGACCCTACTAGTGATGATGTCCGCGTGCGCACATGCCGGCCTGGTGGAGGATGGCCGCCGTTTGTTCGACAAGATGGAAGATGAGTATGGGATCGAGCCAAAAATTGAGCATTATGGATGCTTGGTTGATCTTCTAGGCCGAGCAGGGATGCTCGCGGATGCCGAAGAAGTGGTGAAGGAGATGCCATTGGAGCCCAACGCCATGCTGTACAGAGCTTTGTTGGGAGCTTGTAGAATTCACCATAGTTTGAAGGTTGGGGATAGAGTGATCAAGCAGTTGATCGAGTTGGAGCCCAAACATGGCGGTAACTATGTGTTGCTGTCAAACATGTATTCAGATGTTGGTCGATGGAACTATGCAATGAAGTTGAGGAAGGAGATGAAGGAGAGAGGTATTGAGAAAAGCCCTGGTTTGAGCATGGTTGAGATAGATGGCGTTGTTCATGAGTTCTCCATGGGAGACAGAATGCACCCAAATTTTAAGGAGATATACGTGATGCTTGATGAGATCAGTAGGAGACTTCATGAATATGGGCAAAGGTTTGATGTCAAGGAGGATGATAAAGAAGATTCACTGTCTTGCCATAGTGAAAGGATTGCAATCGCTCCTGCAGTTCTTTTCAACTAATTCTAATGCTGCCAATCAAGTCGTTAAGAAACTTAAGCGTGCAGTGATCGTCATTCGAGCACGAAGTTCATTTCTCAGATATATGTTAGGGAGATTATTGTCAGCAATCAAACCAGTTTGATCATTTCAAAAAAGGACGTGCTCTTGTCAGGATTACTGATAGTAACAAGCTAAAGGTATGAATTTCACTTATTGTTGGAAAAGAATCATTTAGATGTTGATAATTCTAGATTCTGTTTTGTGAAATTTATATGCATGCCAACAAAATGCATGTTATTTACATATGAAATATCATATTTATTTTTGAGGATAACACCTTGAGGTCTAATTTGAACTGTCAAAGTGAATAATATCTTTATAGTATTGGATGGGACGTGACATAGTATTAGAGTCAACTTGCAGTACAATGAGTTTGATGACAAACCGTGATGAAGTTAGGTAAGAAAACATAATGAATTGTCCCATAAGTAGAGAGATGTTACTAGAATTATATACAATTTTTTTTTCTAACTTGTCGGGGTGTTTCTTGAGGACAAAACCATGTCGCCTAGTGTGGATTATGTAATTTTAAGGTGCCTTGCAGAGTGTGCGTGTTGCGATGATCGCTAATCATTATTGTCTTTGCTTTTCATTAATCTATAACTTAGATAATCTTGTACTTCAAAGGATTACAAGTTTTTTTTTTTAAGATTTTCATTATACTACTCTCTATTGTACACAATTAATGTTCTTTTCTCAGATAGATAGCTGACAAGAGTCTTGCTATATGGCCAATACATAACCCAAAAGTGAATTTAAGGAGTATTGGTTCAATGTTATCTTGGTGTTATGTCATGTAATCTAAATGTTATGACATCTAAATGTCATCTTTTGAGTGATAATTTTATAATTTTTTAATAGCTCTAATTAATTTGAATTTGAATTTTGATTCAGCACATGACGTCATCCTAACCATCCGATTCGATGCTGATCTGTGTCCCCACCAGCTTGTTACATGGGTATGATTTGTAGAGGCTTTTTTTGAGAAGTATTTCTTAGATGTAGTTCATGACAGTTGTGGTATCAAAAAGTCTATCTACATGACGAGCTATCAGATCTCAAATTTCAATTAGAAAACATCTTATCACGCAGCTGTGCTCACAACTTTCCTCCTCTAACAAATTCAAGTCATGCATTAGGTATGTCTTTTTATCCTTTTTGCATTAAACTTTAGCTTGGATGCCAATTTATAGTTTCAGTCCGCAATAAAAACCTTACGCAGCAAATCTGTAATGTCTCTTTGCTCCATTCCACCAGATTCTGGACAAGTTTTCCTGCTACCATTAAATGTTAGCAGAAATGAACCCAAAATAGCCAATCTGGGTAGCCTCTTCTCTCTTTTTTGAGCTGGGAAAGCTAGTTTATGGACTTAATCATCCTCCAGCTAAAGAGAAACAAGGTCAGCAGAATACCCATAATCTCTCATAAACCAATTCAGATTATTCAACGTCGCATCAATCTCGTTAGAGTCAGGATGAAACTTATCTCCAGCAACAAATAAGCTAGTTCTGTTACCCACCTGAATCCAACTGCATCCCGGCAACTTCTTCACTCCCCTTTCTCTCATTTCATTCCTCAGTCTCTTAGCCCCAGCCCAGTTGCCTGAAGAAGCATATATACCAGAAAGCAGCATATAGGGAGAGGAGTTATAGGGCTCCAACTTAATAAGGTTTTCAGCAGCCAATTCTCCCCTTTCAGAATCTCCATGCATTCTGCATGCTGCAAGCATAGTTCCCCAAATCGAACCATCAGCTTCAAAGGGCAGGTTACCAATCAACTCCTCAGCCTTTTCAAGGTATCCACCTCGTCCAAGAAGATCAATCATGCAAGCATAATGATGAACTCTCGGATATAACCCATACTTCCTTTTCATCAGCTCAAAGAACCCACGACCTTTGGAGGTTAATCCAGCATGGCTGCATGCTGTGAGAACACCAAGGAATGTAATGTCATCCGGATTTATCTTTGATTGTTGAAGTTGGTGGAACAGATGAAGAGCTTCCTGAGCATAACCATTCTTTGCAAAGCCAACAATCATTGAGTTCCAAAGGGTTACATCGTCTTTATGTTTTATTTCTTCAAATACGAGTAGGGAAGAACCAACATCTCCACATTTAGAATACATGTCCAGTAGCTGAATGCTAGTATACTTGTAAGAATGGAAAGCAGAGCGGAACACAAGGCTATGGATCTTCTTACCTTCTATAAGAGCAGCTATGGCGGTGCAGGCTCCTAAAGCACTGGCCAAAATCGATTCGTCAAATCTAATGTCGTATTTTCGCATTTCCTGAAAAAATAACAGAGCTTCTTCATGGTAATCATTCTGACTATGCGCCGAAATAATTAGAGTCCATATCACCAAACTCTTGCTCTTAGGCATCTCTAAGAAGAGCTTATTTGCATCCTCAGGGACTTTAGATCTCAAGTACATTTCCATCAGTGAAGCATTCAAAAGCTCATTGATTTGGAGAAGACCAGATTTAAACATAAAGGAATGCAATTGCTTCCCCATTGATAATCCCCAAATACCACCACAAGCAGGCAAAATGCTGCCAAAGGTGATGGAAGAAGGAAGTATTCCTTCAAGCTGCATTTCCTTGAATAAGATTATGGCTTGCTCCACCTCATTCTTCTGGACTAAACCACTAATAAGGGCATTTCTTGAAGGCAAATTCCTTTCTGGCAATTTGAAATAGGCCAACTTCGCATCCTCCAATTCCCCTAGTTTCGCATACAAATCAATGAGGGAACTTCCCACAGAAGGGTTCGAGGAAAAATTGGCCTTGATGGATAAGCAATGCATCTGCTTCCCTTCCTCAAATGCTCCTAAACTAGAACAAGCACTAATAACACTGGAAAATGAAACCTGATCAGGTATCACATCCTCCAACCTCATCCTCTGGAACATTTTGAGAGCTTCCACCTCTCCATTATTGTAAATATTCCCCACTATAATCGCATTCCAAGATACAATATCCCTGTCGGGAACAAGCTCGAATTGTTGCCTTGCATCAGATAGCTCCCCACACTTAGCATACATATCAATGAGTGAATTTCCCAGGAAAATATTTGATGCCATGCTCCTCTTTATCACAAGCGCATGGAATTGTCTGCCTACATGAAGATCTTCCAGACAAGCAGAAGCCCCAAGGACACTGACATAACTGACTTCATCTGGCTCAAAATCAAACCTTTTCATCTCTGCAAATACTTCCATCACATCTTCAGCAAGCCCATTTTGCAACATTCCTCCAAGCATTGCATTCCACATGACAACATTCTTTTCCTCTGATGAATCCAACACTCTTCTTGCTTCCTCCATGCAGCCGCACTTGGCATACATATTGATCAAAGAGCTCCTCACAAACACGTTCGAGGCTAAACCGAGCTGAATCGCCTCTGAATGCACTTGACAGCCCTCACCAAATGCTGCTAGGTTCGCAGCAGCACTGAGAACGCTTCCCATTGTCGATCGCGTCGGTCTCAAACCGCTTCTTCTCATTTCACAAAACAAGCCAAGCGATTCAGCCTCATGGCCATTCTGAGCATGCCCGGATATTATAGCGTTCCAAGCTACAACATTTGGAGATTCTATCTGCTTGAATATACCCATAGCCTCTTCCAGCATTCCTAGTCTCAGAGAAGCAGTCATGGCAGCCACCAAGGAGACTCGATCCAGCTCGACTCCGGATTCGCACAAACTCGAAAACAATTTCAGGGCTTCTTCTGCTTCCCCACCTCGATCGTAGCCGGCAATCATGTTCGTCCAAGTTATAATGTCTGGTTCATGAATTTCATCAAACATTTGGCGGGCATCAATGATCTGGCCACATTTAGCATACGCGTCGATCAGGGATCCCGCGCAGTATGCATTAGAACTCAACCCAACCTTCATTAGACTACAATGTAATCCCATACTTTCATAAAGCAGACTCAATCTGGCGCAGGCTGAGAGCGCAGTCGCGAAGCTGAACTGATCCGGCGAGACGCCACCGCGCAGCATGGAGGCGAAGCAGGAAAGAACGGTATCGTTGCATCCGCCCCGCAAATGGGCAGACAGAACGGAGTTCCAGGATACCTGATCCGGCGCCCCGATGCTGTTGAATGCCTTTTGAGCAAGTTCGGCATCGCCGGACTTGGAGTACAGATCGATGAGCGCGTTCCCGAGCTTGTCCGAGAGCCGGAGGTCGAGCCTGAGGATGCGGGCATGGATCACACTGCAGTTTCTGCAAGTTTGGGCCCTTCGAGGAGCTTCGTGGAGCCGGGTGTGGGTAGCTTGTTTGGAGTGTGAGATGAGGAGATCGGCGTAGATTTGAGGGTCGGGAGGGAGCGAAAATGGAGAGAGTTTTTGCCAGCGGTAGCGTCTCAGAAGAAGACGTGCCGGAAGCATTTGAAAGCTACGAGCCGCCGCATGGCTCGTCGTCTCTACTCTCTAGGTTGAGAGAGAGCAAATAAATAAATAAATAAATTTTAATTTAAATTTTTAAGATTATAAAAACTCTATAGTTTTTAATTATTTTTTCAAAATTCATCATTTTCACTTATTTTTAAAAAATATGAAATTTAATTCTTTTATACTAGTTTGAATTTATTTGTATATTTTAAAGGATAATTATACCTTTACAATTTGAAGAATTTAAATTAAAGTTGTAAAAAAATTAAGATTAATTTATAAGTATTTTCGACTTTAGAGGCCTAAAGCAATTATTACTTGGTTCTGTTTGTTTGATAGTTAAAAATTAATATATTTTAATTTTAAACAGTCATATTACATCACATATAAAATTTAATATTAAAAATTAATTTACTTCACATTCTATACATATTACTAAAATAATAATTAACTTATGTCACATCTATCACATATCTTAATATAATAACTAACTTTATATTACATCCTTCATATATTTCAATATAATAATTAATTTTATTTCACATCATTCATAATTTTTAATAAAAATAAATATTTTTATTTAAATTTAATTTTAATCTTATTAAATTAAATCTTACAAGCAAACAGGCTCAAATCTTAAATCCTAAATTGTGAATAAAAATGAGGATAAAATAAATAACTGAGCAATAATTATTATTTAGGAGGGCAGAGTATGAGGCGGAAGATGCTATTTAGATGTCATGATATTTAAATGTCTGATACAATTTTTACAATCTCATGTATACCGGAGATTTTAACAAAAGATTTATGTATTTTCAATCTAGAATCTATTAACTTTTTTGATGTATGTTCGCTTATGGCCAACTAAACGAAATGTAAGTCTTAAATTCAAACTCTAAATATGTCGGATAATATGATAAATGACAACCAAAATACAAATAAAAAAAAGAAAATACATGCTCTGAAACTAAATGATGTAGAGATCATATCCAATCTGATTTCAGAATGCAAATGAAGAATATAATATTAAATTATAATATAGAAATTAAGATCACATTCAATCATCAAAAAAATTAGCTCAATTCACACGAAAAAAATTAAGGAAAATTTATATACAGAATACTGAATTTATCATAAATTACGCATTTCACCATCTTTTAGTAAATATTACACATATTACAATCTGCTTATGAGTTTTATATTTCTATTATAACAATATAAATGTAAAAAGAGTGTGATATGTGTAATATTTACTAAAAGATGGTGGAATGCGTAATTTGTGATGAATTCAGTGTTCTGTATGTAAATCCCCCAAAAATTAAATCCTAACTATCAACTAAGGATCCTTGTAGCAGAAATAGCAGAGCAAATTCGGTAATAGAATGGCTAGAAGAAACAAAAACCAGTTAAAGAACACACAGCATTCCAAAAGAAAACACATGAAGCAAACCTTCACACATTGGTAGCCTTTATAAAATTTTGGGTAAATTGCAAAGGGGCCCCTGAGGTTAGAATAGAGCTGTAAATAAGTCTCATATTTTGAAAAGCTTAAATTTGAGTCTCCGCCTTTGTGTTTGCACTGTCATTTGGTCCCTTAATTTAAATATCACTTTTTTGGGTAGTCTAATTAGACAATAACGATTAAATTTGACTGTTAATTATATTTATATGGACCAAAATGCTCTTATAACTCTCTCAAAATTCTTTAGAATAATGGGGAGAATGAGTAAAAAATATGAGGGTAAAATAGCAAAAAGCTAGCAAATTTCAGACGTGGGACCAAACGGCAGCGCAAACACAAACTCGGGGACCCAAATCTTGGCTTTTCAAAATGTGCGACCTATTTACAGCGCTATTCTAACCTCAAGGGTTCCTGTGTAATTTATCCTAAAATTTTAGTAAATCTTTTTTTACAAATTGGGATTTATTCAAGAAATACTTATTTTATTTTTAAGAAAATTAACCTGATTTAATTTTAATTAAATATATCACATCACACATAAAATTTAATATTAAAAATTAACTTTATTTCACATACTACACATATTATTAAAATAATAACTAACTTATATCACATCCCTCACGTATCCCAACATAATAACTAACTTTATATCACATCCCTCACATATTCCAACATAATAACTAATTTTATTTCACATCATTCACAATTTTTAATAAAAAAATATCTCTATCTAAATTTAATTTTAACCTTACAAATAAACAAACCCTTAATTAGTGATAAATGTTGGAGTTTAATAATAGCTAACTTATATCGCATCCCTCATAATAACTAATTTTATATCACATTCTTCACATATCTCAACACAAACTAATTTTATTTCATATTATTCATAAATTTTAATAAAAAAATATCTCTATTTAAGTTTAATTTTAATCTTATTAAATTTAATATTACAAACAAATAGACCCTAATATATAATAATCTATTAATAATTTGTGTATATATCTAATTGAACGTAATTTTAATATGTCAAATTAGATCAAGAATAAATTAATTATTCTACCAATTAGCCTTGATTTTGATATTGGTTTTTAAGTAGTAATTTACTTAACTTAAAAATAATTTTATTCAATAGAACATTTTCATACAACTATATATTACAGTACTTTTTTTTCATATAGTACATCAATACAAAAGAGTTTTAGTTAATTTTTAGTGATCAAAGATTGCAAATAAAGTTGTTGACTTTGCTCAAAGATTGAAGATTGATTAAAAGTTAAATCAAATTTTTGGTCCAATCGAAATTGACTTGATTTAAGCTAGCTGGCTAATGAGCCATTTTATAATTGAAGATTTTTATCAATTCAATCTCGAGCCAGCAACGAATTAGATTAAGTTAACTCAGAATAAAGTCAATTATAAATATAAAAAAAAATATTATATAGCCTCGACAACTAATTCATGAATTGAATCATATTTTAAGGCTTTAATATAGCAGAATTAATCTACTAGATAATTTAGTGTATTAAAACCTTAAATTATTATGAATTAATTTATGAGTCAGTTATTAGAGATGTGTAATAAGACTCATAAAAAAATTATTTATAGATAATTATATATAACTTGTTTCTGCATATATGTGAAATTTTTTGCAATAGGCTAATGGACTATTTCATTAAAAATTTCATCAAAATTTTTATTCAAATCTCATTGACTATAAATTTTTTTTTTAATTTCTATTTCTAAAATTAGTCCTAAAAGAGAACACTATTTAAATTGATTGAATAAATAAATATTTAAACTTGCACTTTTTAAATAAAAAATCAAAATAATTTCGATCAGATCCAACTTAAATCTATAATAAAACAGACTAAGATCAGATCAATCTCTTTTGGCTTATATTTTTCATTGAATAGAAAACTTTAAATTTAATCTTGAGCCAAGCTTAGATTAACGTCTCAAAAATTAAATAATTAGCAGCCCTAATTGCAAACTATCCCTGAAAAATTGGAAATTATGTTGAGCTATGATCAATATAAATGATGAATAAAAAAAAATATATCTACAATAGTCAAATGCAGATATGAGTTTGATAAAATCATAAAAGGACTTAAGTAAAATGAAAAAAACAAATATTGGTTTAATATTTAAAAAGAAAAGACAAAAAAAAAGTACATACATTCGAGACAGTGAATATATAGATCGAGCAGACGACATCTGAGATAAAATTAATTATTATATTAAAAAATATGAAAAATATAATATAAATTAATTATTATTTTAATATATATATATATAGAATGTGAAATAAATTTAATATTTTATTTTAAATTATACATATAATATAAAATATAATTAATTTTTAATAATAAATTTTATATATGATGTAATATGTTTGATTAAATGAATAGACACTAAATTATTTAATAGATTGAAATTTAATTTATTAAATAATTTAATGAATTAAAATTGCAACAATACAATTGCTTGAGATCATTTGATTTCTAGATTTTTATTTTTTATTTTAATATTTAAATTTGTCTTTTATGTAGTGTGAGATTCTAATATCAAATACTACAAAAATTGGTGTAGATGCTAACTATTTTTTAATGGTACATTAAGTTCCATTAATTAATTAATGTTATATTACGTCAAAATTTGAACCATAATTCAAATTGTACATGTGGCATAGAGTGATTGGATTGAAATCTCTATGTCAAAAAATTCAAAAGGATATTGATAAAAATATATAATTCAAAAATTACATCCTAAAATTACCGACTACTAGGGGTTTCAAAAAGGGCTGGCGGATCGACTTCGGGTCGAACCCGAATCCAACCCAACCCAAATAGCTTCAACCCGAACTTGACTTATTTATTAAATTGGTCAAAATTCATGACCCGAACCCGACCCAATTAATAAATGGGCCGGGTTGGCGGGTTGGTGGGTCGACCCGACCTGTTTTTAGGGTATTTTTTAATAAATGCTCAACCCGAACCCAATTATGCCCAACCCAAACCCGACCCGTTTAATAAATGGGTCAAAATTTGTGACCCATACCCGAAATTTAAGGGTTGAATTCGGTTCGAGTTCACAAATCGGATCATATATTGCCACCCCTACCCACTATACAATGACTAGATCACATTATTATTATTATTATTATTATTATTATTATTATTATTATTATTATTATCATCATCGTGATTTTTTTATTAATAATTTTTATGTAAAATTTTTTGGTGCACTTTTCCCATTTTTCTTATTTTATTAGCTGTCATTTTCTATTATTGCATCATAGATTTTTGTGATGATATTCAACGTTGACATTTGAATTTAGTGAATAAATTTTATGATGATTTACAAACATAATTACACTAAAATGCAATACTTTCATTATCAAATCAATTAATAGAATTCTAGAATTATAAAATTGCATGGTTGAAATGAATAAAAGTTCTACACGAAAAAAAAACTCTTATCAGATTAAAAAAATTATAAAATTTATACGATTAACTATAGTATATGCGAGTGACAACTAAGAAATTAGGAGCTATAATTTATATAAAATTAGTGTAACTGAAATGCAGATATTCAAATAGATTAAGGAGCACGCTAAATTGAAAGAAAACTGACACACGCTGTTTGGTGGTACTTAGTTCTATTATGTTGATTCATGAAATTTAAATTAGGTTCATAAATTTCAAGTTTTATCACAGTTAATGTAGCATATACATTTTTTTTATGTGTTAACTTAAGTTGAATTTGTAATTTTACCCCATTTAATTTATATATCTACAAAAAATTAGTAATAGACGTTTAAGTAATTAATATGTAAAATTTAACGTAAGTGCTTTATTTTTTATTATACATATTTCAAAAAAAAAATCAAACCGGCCGTCCTCCAATACTTAAAATGGTTCACGTCAAATCGGTCCAAAATGCCGTATTGAAGTTTACCTTTAACGTAATCTGTCTACTTGGACTAATGTGTAATTATTTTGTAACTCGAGGGACCTAAGGGCAAAATAATTGATACCTCACAACTTAAACATGATGGCTAAAAATTTAGAAACCATGAATGTAATTAATGAGCTGCAAATCTTTGGGACTTATATAATGAGCAATTATTTACTAATTATTTAATTTTCAAATATGGCAACCAAAATGAATAATTATTTATTTATTGGGAGAAGAGCATTTTTGATTATCTGTGGTTCATTGTCTTGCTTCTTTCACCAACTAAAAACTCAATATATTAATATAAATTGTGGTGGGTGAAACGTGGGTGCCGCAAAGGTGGGTTATTGTAAGTTTCTTCATTTCAATGAACATCGGCCACGTAATCAGCCGGACGTTTGTAAGGAGACATGTAACGGATCTGTTCCCGCCAACGGCTGAGATCAAACCTTGGCTCTTCGGGCGGATCTATACACGGCTGCACCGCCACGTGGGACGGCCAAGGTTTTAGCACGTGCCAACATACGGAAAACATGACCCTTCGATTTAAATCTAACGGCGGTGAAGAATCGAATCACAGCCACGAGCTTCACTGCTTTCTTCGCTGTTCCAACTCATGCGGGCCAGGTGACCAGTCACGTGCTGGAATCTTCATGTTCCTTTTTTTTTGTTGAAAATTGGTCATGGCCCCTTTTAAGCTGTGGCAAAAAACAAAAAATTTAAATTTCAAAGGTAAATACCTAAAATATATTTGTATGTATTTATTTAATTTTCACTTAGGTAAGAAGTTCATCTTTTCTAAGTCATTCTTTAAAATATTATCAAAAAAAGTCTTTCTTTAAAAGAAGAAGAAGAATAATAATAACATAAAAGTGACTCTTCTCTAAATCATATATGTAGCATCCTGTGATTTAATTGTGGAAGTATTATTCTTTTTAGCTTTAAAAAATTATATGACTTCAAGTACTTTATAGGAGATCACCATTTTAGTATTACTCTATCTCAAACACGCTAAATTAACTGACATCATATTTTTATACAGGATCTACCCCAGTTTATTCATATGGGATTATTCTACCTTGGGTAATTATGTGAAATTTGCTTAGAAGTACATTCTTGGTACCCCCTCCTCTCACCCTTAAGAAAAAAATTCAGTATCCTCGCTGAGGTTTGCCTCACCACAACTCAAAGGCAAATGAACGCGAGCTATATCCCACATGTGACTCACACGCCATAACTCAGAGGTCAGGGGTCGACTTTGATACTATATTATAATATTAAAAAACTATATAATTAAGCGCGTTTGGATTGAAGTATTAATGGAACAATTGATCTCTTAAAAAATACTCAAATCACGCAGTTCCCAGAAACTAAAATGGATAATACCTATATGATTAAATTACAGGATGTTACAATATGGTATCAGAGCAAATCTTGACCTCTAAGCCATAGTTGGTAGATCACATATGGGATGTGGCATTGGTTCATATGCTTTTAGGTTGTGGTAAGTTATACCTCAACGAGGACGTTAAGTCTCCTAAGAGTGAGAAGAGGTACTCACAAAAACAAGCATGCTAGAATAATCTAATATGAACAAGTTAGGGGTAGATCTTGTAGTGTATATGTAAAAATATGATGTCAAATAATAAAGATACTTTTTAGGCTAAAATCATAAAGCTAATAATGAGAAATATTATAGTTAAGCTTATTTGAGCTAAAGTAGTACTTGGATGGGTGATCGCCTAAGAAGTACTCAAGTCACACAGCTATTTAAAGCTAAGTCAAATAATAACTCTATAATTAGATTATGAGATGTTACAATATGGTGTTTCGGAAGTACCCTAATTAAGTATGCTCGAGCTAAAGTAGTGCTAGGATGATTGATCTTCTGCGAAGTACTCAAGTTATACAATTTCCTAAAACTAAAACAGACAATACCTCTATAATTAAATCATAAAAGATGCTAATTAAAGATGCTAATTCTGCAACTTGATTTTACTAAGAACTAAAATAGTTAAATTTGATACCTTATTTTTAAAGAAAAACATTAAGAGTTACCAAAATAAATTAAAAATTATTACTGTTTTACATACCACTTAATAATTGGACAGCAAAACTAAAAAGGAGTAATAAAGAGCTTAAGTGCCAATGAATAAAAGAATGAGCCATTAGTTTGCAATTTCCCTACCATTTTTCTATTTTTTTTTATTTTTAGTTGTCATAATGATATTAGGCATGCCAATCGCTTGTCATAATGATATTAGACATGCCATCGCCTACAAACTATTCTAATTGATCCGGCTCTCTAAGCCACACAACAACCACTTAACCGACTTATAAATCATGTTCTGTTCTTCATTGTCAATAGTCATTTTCCCTCAGTCTCTATCACTGAAAAATGTTCTAAAAAATTTACTGTTAAATTTGAGTAAATTTTTTTTATCACATAATATGCTAGTTGCACTCCTCCATTTTCTCTATATTACTTAAATCCAGCTAATAATAATATTTATTTTACTATTATTTTACATTTCTCCACTCTTTTTGATATCTAAATCACTTTATCTATACAATTGTGAAATGAAGATAAAATTTATATATTTTGTAGTTTATAAAATATAATTTATTTAATATAAATAAGTAATATATAAAATAATAAGTATACTGATAGTTATTATTTTTTAAAAAGACTTTTGATTTGTTGTCATATTAATATTATATTATATAATATATATGTAATAAAATTTAGATATCATATTTTAATTAATAATTTTATAATTTTATAAAAAATTATTTATAAATATCACTAAATTAAATAATTATTTTATATAAATAATATAATAATGACATTGAACAAAAAATAATTGGAAGTGATGGCAAAAATGTAATATTGCGGATTAGAGTGGGGAGGTTGGGAAGAGCGAATTCGAGTATAAGAATGGCGAACAGGAGGGAGCGGCGAGAAATCGAACTCGCTTCCGAGGGGAACGGAGGACGACGGCCTCTGCGAGGGACGCGGATCAGGAGAGGCGTCGTCATCTTTGAAAAGTAGAAGACGAGCGAAGACACAGAGAGAGAGAGAGAGAGAGAGAGAGAGGGAGGGAGAGAGGGATAACAGGCTTTTCTCCTTCATCTGATTTGGGCTTTGTCGATTCGGAGGCTGCGGCAGGAGCGGAGTTGAGATGGATTCGCAGGGGAAGAGCGTTGGGATTCTTGCCATGGACATCTATTTCCCCCCGACCTGCGTTCAGCAGGTTTCTCTCTTTCTATGACTAGATCAGTAACTTCGATTACAGTTTGAGTTCTGTTTGGAAGAGTGGGGTTCTGGTTGTTGGTTGGTGGTTTGGAAGCGGGGGATTGTTTCTTTTTGTTTTTCACTTTTTGGAAGTTTTTCGTTTCTTCGGTTTGCTGGTTGGAATTGAGTAGCATATACGGCATAGATGCGTGAAAAGATGGATTTTGTATGAAGTTAACGGTTCGAGTAATTGCTCCGAGAAGTGGTTGGGGGAGATTAGATTTTCTATTTTAGTTATGAAATGGTAGCATTTTTGCAGCAGGATCAAGGGTTGTTGTTAGGGTTCATTTCTCCATCTACGTCTCATTGAGCTGTGTCTCCGTGTTTGAATTAGGAATCATTAGAGGCGTATGACGGAGCCAGCAAGGGGAAGTATACAATCGGACTTGGGCAGGATTGCATGGCCTTTTGCACGGAGTTGGAAGATGTGATCTCCATGAGGTATCCCATCGATTTACATTCTTTTTTCTTCTTTTTTTTTTTGCATTTTGTTGACTACGGCATATTGGCTTAGGTAAAACCCTTTGGGTGTCTATCTACTTTTTCTCATGTTCTGTATGTCGTCCTCCATGGTTTTAAAAGGATTATTTTCAAACTTTTTGTTGGTTCAAATATGTTGAATGCCTAAAATTTCACTATGCCTAATTTCCTTATAACATGCAAATTGTTTGTCAAGGTTTCTAGGATATAGTAGTTTGTTTTTATCAACTTTAGCAATCTGGTATTATCTTGATTTATTGTTTTGCCAAGGCTTTCATGACATTCTTCAAGAATTTTGCTTCTGGAGGATTTTTACTAATATTAGGGAGTTGGCAATTAGTGGTCAACTTATCAAAAATAGTGAGCAGTTCTGATTCCTACGTTCAATCATATAAAATAATCGTGAAATAGATGATAATATTATTATCAAGATCCAAGTAAGATGATAAGTAGAGGAATATTTCTAGTGTGCCGTGTAATAAAAAAATTTCACTTAGAATTAAAGATAAATTTTATAAAAAAATAGTAAGAATGGTGATGTTACATGATGCTAAATATCAGCTCACAAAGTAGAAACATACAATAAAATAAGTGTTGCTGAGATAATAATGTTAAGGTTGATGGGTAGGTATACATGAAAAGATAAGACTAGGAATGAGTACATTTGTTAAAATGTTGGAGTAGCCTCAATTAAGAATAACCTTAGATAGAGCCATCTTAGATGGTTTGGATATATAAATCGTAGACTGATAGATGTTTCAATAAGGAGAGTTGTGTTAATTTCTAACTGACTCTGCTAAGCACTTATTAACTCATTATTTTGGATTTGATTTATAGATAATAATCACATATCATACTTAAAACTGCCATTGTTTTCAACTATAGGTGTTTTAGGGAGACCAAATTTAATTTTTTTACGGTAAAACCAATATTTCATGATGGTTGTCGACTAAGTATCGTAAGGAAAATTAGGAGTTTTATCCCATATAAGAATGAATCCTTTTGATTTCTAAGGAGTATTAATAATCCTAACTTTCTGAGTATCTTTCACTAGCCCGTTTTCAATCCTTTATATACCCTATAGGATTATAAGAAAGGTCATTGAATACTTTTATTTTATCATAATTTTCTAGTCTCTTTAACTTTATAGGGAGGCATACTCCAGTGTAAGAAATTTTCTTACCATTTACAGTTTCTCCCAACTTGATCAGATCACCGTGAGTGAAAATTTGGCCATAACATGTTAGCATTAGTCATATTTGTTCATTCTTACGGACATGCCCTTCACCTAACAAGATCGACTAGGCCCAAAAATGATCATTCGCTTGTCTCCTCATTATAGCCTTTCCATTTAAATCCTCTAATTTTGCTATGTAATCCATTGCTCGGTCTTATGCTTAAAGAATCAAGGTCACTTTGTGAGACATTCCTAGGGAAAATGGGTCACACTACAAGTGCAGGTTCAGCTTTGCATAGCTCATTTTTTCACAGTGTAGGATTCCCCCATTTGGCTTGCCACTGGTATTGATTGAGCAATCTAATCATGAGCTAATTGAAGTGATCTCTAACGGGATTTGGAGGATCTTTTGCATGTAATCAAATATTAATATAAGTCTTGATAGAGCATCTTGGTACAAAAATGGCAAACATGCTTATTTGCAAGGACAGGCAGCATTATTGTTATGGTAGCTATAAGGACCACTTGGCATCTGGTGTTGATATGGCTCAACCAATCAACTTAATTTCGAAATGTACTTGAACTACAGCATTTAGAACCAATTGGTTAGGAAATTCTTGTATAACCAATCAATATCTTTCCGAATTGATTCAGAACCACTTTGTAAAGGAATCCTAGTATTTTTTATGTGTTTGGTTTTTGTGTGCTCTGCCTAATGGGAACTGCTGCTGTCTGGTTTTTACTTGAGATTTTCTTCAGCTTGACAGTTGTCACTTCCCTGCTTGAGAAATACCACATTGATCCAAAGCAAATTGGCCGCTTGGAAGTTGGTAGTGAGACGGTGATAGATAAAAGCAAGTCAATCAAAACATGGCTCATGAAGATTTTTGAGGTTCGTTCATTATGTTTTACTGAGGCCTTCACTCTCTTTCTCAACACCAAACAATTTGTTCTTTATACAATGTTGAATGTTCGTATCATACTACGTTTGAAAGATTTGACATGATTGCACCACCTGCATCTCTTTGGATGACAATATACTTGTTTTGGTTTTTTGGATATGGAAAAGAAATTGTATTGGTGTTCGTGTATAATGTCAAAATAAAATTATTTTAATGCTTGAGATTTGTGTGGTAAGAAGTTGATTTTTTTTTTAATAATTGAAATGTGTAGGATATCAAATAAGTTCAATATTTAGTGATGGTATTTTTGTAAGATGTGAAATAAAATTAATTTTTTTATATTGGAATTTGTGTTGAAAATAAGTGTGAAACTTGATTGGGTGGCTTTTTGGCCTCCAACAAACCACTTGCTTTTTGGTTATCATGCATTTGAAGATGATAGTTTTCATTAGAGTTTTTCTTCAATGAGAATTGGTCTCAGATCTTCAATGCTATTTAATGAAAAACTGCAGGAGTGTGGAAATACTGACATAGAAGGAGTTGACTCTACCAATGCCTGCTATGGTGGTACAGCTGCTTTGTTCAACTGTGTAAATTGGGTGGAAAGTAGCTCCTGGGATGGTCGATATGGACTTGTTGTTTGTACTGACAGCGCGGTATGTTTATGGTTCAGTTCCTTTCTGATCTTAAATCTGAGAACACCATTCCTTTATGCTTCTTTGTACCAATTTCCAAGGTACATTTTTCTCGTATTGCCATTTTCTGCATTATTTTCAGCTAGATAGGAGTATCTACTGACTATGAACATGAATATGAAGTGCAATACAAGTGCCTGTATACTAGACGTGAGAATAAACTTTTACAGTTTTGTTTTAAGTTCCTTTAACCATGTACCTAAGTGTACCTGGGTATAAGTTTTAAAAGTTTAACTGGTATGGTTTAGATAGAGTTATGATGAATCAATCTCAGAAGAAAGTTATACTGTACTACTCAATCTTTACTGATGTATTTGGCATGTCCAGTATCATGGTCTTTATAACTTCCATAAACTTAAGCAGATAGAATATCATCTTTAATGTATATGTTTCTTTTTATTAGGTTTACGCAGAAGGACCAGCTAGGCCTACTGGGGGTGCAGCTGCTATTGCAATGCTGATTGGCCCTCATGCTCCAATATCGTTTGAAAGCAAATATAAGGGGACTCACATGGCTCATGTTTATGATTTCTATAAGCCTATACTTGCAAGCGAATACCCGGTTTGTTTCCTGACTCCATATTTTTGTGTCGGTCTCTTTTGCACAATTTGTTCCTATACTACACTCATTAAAATGGAGCTTTTGCTAAATGGTGTGCATAACATTTCAAATTCATCATCTAGTCATTAGAGAATTTTATTATTTTGGATTAAGATATTAAACTTTGGATCTATTGTGCAAGACAATGAGAACATTAGTGTAGAAATAACAACCTCACTCATGTCTCTCAGATTTCAAACCATTATCGAAGGTTATAATATTTCTAGACAGTCAGAAAATCTATCGAAGTATTCATTCTGTAAGGCAGGAAACTAGCTTCGAGTAGAAACTGTTATAGGAAGAGATTGACTTAGGGTGACACATATAAATGTTCTTTTGATTGATGTAGCAAAACTGAATTTATTTGTAAAGGCTCATTATAAGATATGGCATAAAGAATTCATGAAATTGATCCTAAGCGGTGATGCTGTTGCTGCTTTTGATGAGAATAAATATGATAAATATTCATGTTTCACTCAAGTGGCTCCATTTTAATGTGTAGGTTGTGGATGGAAAACTTTCGCAAACATGCTATCTCATGGCGGTTGATTCATGTTACATGCGTTACTGTAACAAGTAAGCTCGTGATATTGGGCGTCTTTCGTCTTCCATAAATTTATCATGGAATGTAGTGCTGACAAAACTTATCTTTCAGGTACGAAAAATTTGAGAAGAAGCCATTTTCAATTTCTGATGCCCACTTTTTTGCATTCCATTCACCATACAATAAGGTAATAGCGTCATTTTGCTTTTATCTTGATGCCTATGTGTGTGTTTCCTAGATATATATAACCAACTCAAGTTCAACTGTTGTTACAGCTTGTGCAGAAAAGTTTTGCTCGGCTGTACTTCAATGACTTCCTGCGCAATTCTAGGTTCTTACCTTTTACCATTCCTTTTACTTTTATCAATTGTACAAATAATTGGCTCCTTCTGCCTCGCCAGTACGATTTATATATTATATTTTTTCAATTTCTCCAAACTTTTCCTTTCTTCACTACTTGAATGATTATGAATTATAGTCTGCTAGCATCTCAAATCATCTGGGGCACTATCTTAAGTCAGCTTTTACACATATAATTTATGACCTAAATATTAAGCAAAAACATGGTGTCAAAGAGATTCAGATTAGTTGGAATTAGTAACACGTGCTAGGAAGTAATCTCTGGCAAAGGATTTACAAATTTAACTCAAATGCTTGGCCTGAGCTTTTAGATGATGATCTATTTGCATTGGATAGAAATGATTGGTGAAAATGATAAAGTTATTGACTCCCAGTTGGAATAGGGCTATTAAGGAAGATGATGATTTATTACAAGGTTTGTTGCTCCCGATTTTACTGATATGTTAATTCTATCATACTGTCTCATATTTCAGCCAGTCTCACTATTTGATAAGTGCAGTGTTCGTGTCTCAAGATATTGCCGATTTATTTGAACTTCTCTTCTCCTTTATATTTTCTTAGAGGTAGCATGAACTTTTACTCCAAGGTGAACATCAAGCATATTTTGCGAATTATTTAGCTTGTTGATGTAAATCCATACAAGGAAGCTTGTGAATTTTCTCGCCGAATTTGGCTTGTTGATTGCCGTTAAATTTGTGCTTTTATTTGAACTAAACTATTGGATACCTGAGCATGTACCTATCGGAACGTTTTTAAACAGTAACTGATCGCTCCACTTTTTTGTTGAATATGCTAGTCGATCTAGTTCTCCTGCAACTTTTCCAAGTTGAGGCCTATTCAACTCAACTGATTTGATCTTCATATTTCATTGCTTTTTCTCAGCCTTGTGGATAAGGATGCAAAGGATAAACTAGAGCCATTTGCACAGTTAACCGGAGATGAAAGCTATCAGAATCGTGACCTTGAAAAGGTTATTACATTATGCATAGCGTATGGATACTTGTAAGAATACAATTTTTTTTCCTTACAAACTGGATATTTAACATATGGTATCAAAACTAGAAATCTCAAATTTGAACCCTAGTCACCTCCAATTATTGCTTGCATAAAGTTGAGAAGGAAACAAGGGACTTATTTTGAATTGAATTCACACTGTAGAACAAATTAGGTTACACGTGACGTGAGTGGGTGGGGGTGACAATAAAATTATTTTAGGGCCATTATCTAACAACTTAAGCTTTTAGGTCAGCTGATAACCAGATGTTTGATAGTATCTAAATTGTATTCTCCGTCTTAACTCTCGACCATATGCGTCAGGCTTCCCAGCAAGTTTCAAAGCTTTTGTATGATGAAAAAGTTCAACCATCTACCTTGCTACCTAAACAAGTTGGAAATATGTACACAGCATCACTTTATGCTGCATTTGCATCAGTTATCCATAACAAGCATAGTACTCTGGTAACCTTTCGTAATCTTTGTACTCTGGTTTTATAAGTGGAAATTTTTTCTTGTTTTAATTGTATTATTTTGTTTCCTTTAAAAGGACGGTCAGCGGGTAGTTATGTTCTCGTATGGCAGTGGCCTAGCTTCAACAATGTTCTCATTCAAACTTCACGGTGGCAAACATCCTTTCAGCCTCTCGAATATCGCATCGGTGTTGAATGTTTCGGAAAAACTAGAGGCAAGACATGTGGTATGCCCCGGTTCATATAATACTTCAGACTTACATTGGTAGCATCATATACTACAACTGCCATAGATGCTACACTCACCCCTTCCCTGATCCAAGAACTTTTAATGCATCTAACGCTAAAGTGATTACATCGGTGTTGATTCATTCTAACGCTAAAATTACTTCAACCTGCATTTATTTCTTTATCTCAGTTTACTCCCGAAAAGTTCATAGAGACGATG
The DNA here is from genome assembly GCA_002786265.1 of Apostasia shenzhenica. Taxonomy (NCBI): domain Eukaryota; kingdom Viridiplantae; phylum Streptophyta; class Magnoliopsida; order Asparagales; family Orchidaceae; genus Apostasia; species Apostasia shenzhenica. The sequence continues at coordinate 1,790,414 of KZ454427.1, forward strand.
CATCTAATGGAGCGTCACTATGGAGCCAAGGATTTCGAAACAAGCAGAGACACGACATTGCTGTCTCACGGGACTTTTTACCTCACACGTGTCGACTCCATGTACCGTCGATACTACGCGAAGAAGGGAGCGGAGGCTGATGCAGCCACCATCAGAGCGAGCTATAATGCCAATTCCATGGCTAACGGTCACTAGTGTAGGTAGCCCATGTCCTCATATCAATGCTTTTCCTGTTTGTTATTGGTGATGCTGGCAAGGAATCCATCTTGCTTATTTATTAGATTCTTTTTACAGCTCTATATTGAAGGCAATTTTCTTATTGAACTTTTGATGAATTTATGACTTTATCTTCTACTAAATTCTCTTTTAGGCGTTAGTTCTGAGTTTAAAGCGATAGTTTAACTGCAGAGTTAAAATTAAAATTGTTAATTTTTATTTAATATATATCACATTATATAAAAATTTTAATATTAATATTTCAGCATGATTATGAATATTATATTCTATTTATTAAAAATTATAAATTTTATATTATTTTAAAATAAAATTTTATTATACTTTAAATTTTTTTTGTGCTCTAAAATTTCTAAATTATTTTAATACGAGAATATAAAACTAAAATTTTAAGTTTTAAAGATTTTGTTGTTTCACTAAGTTAAAATTAATATAATTTAATTTTTAATAAATATATTATATTTTAAAATTTAACATTAAAAATTAATTATATTTTATATTTAACACATATTAAAATAATATTTAATTTATATCATATTTTTTAATACTCTAATAAAATAATTAATTTATTTTATATTATATATTTATTTAAATTTAATTTTAATACTCTAAAAAAATTACACTTAAAATATTAATTTTTATAAATTAATTATATATATAATTTACTTAAAATTTAATATAATAAAATAGAGGCTTTTATTTTTAACTTATAAATTATTATATATAATATGATAATATTTATTATTTCATGATTTTTTTAAAAATATTATATAAAATATATAATTTTATCATATTTTAGTGTGATATATATAATTTTAATATTTAATTATATTTCATATTATATATATATTTAAAAATTAAAATTAAAATTTATTTAATATTTTACAAATACTAAAATAATAACTAAATTATTTATATAATCTCCCGATAATAGGTTAATAACTACAGAACAATCTTTAATGGGAATAATACATTATAATCTTTTATATCAAGTAATAAATTTTAAACTTTTTCCTAATTTCTCTATAAGTTTAGCAGATAAAAATATAAATCCAAATCTAATGATATTCTATAAATTAGAAAATATTGCTAAGTTAAAAGGAAGCAGATCTTTAACCTTTTACTTGACGATTATTAGGACATTTTTTAGAAACCAATAATGTAAAAATTAAACCAATACCTTCAGACATTAGATTAGATGATTTACATAATCAATATTCTGAAATCATATATCCTAGATAATTAACAAATAAAGACTTATAGAATGGAATATTAACTTAGAAGAAATTAGAAAAAAATCACATAATAGAAAAACCCCCAATAAGACAACTTCAAATAAATGAAGGAAGGTTGTTTATAGGATATAATAGACCATTACAAAGAACAGACTCTATGAATATAATAAATAGAAGATTAGAAATAAAAAACTTAACTCAAGATGATATAGATCTGCCTAGCTCTAGCACTAGTTTACGAACTAATAATGTAAAATTAGACTTAATTATAATACAAGTCTTAGTTAGTTTTAATGATAAAATCATAGCACTTAAAGCCCTAATAGACACAGGAGCATCCTTATCACATATAAAATCGAAATTAATAGAAAACAATATATCAAAAACAGAAAAGAAAAGATATTATACTTTTGATAAACAAATTCATGAACTTATATATAAAGCAAACATAGATAGTTTAATGATTATAGATACCCATAATGAATTACATGCCTTACGCGCGCCGTTGCCGTGTGCTCGGGGATCCAGGAGGAGAGAGAAAGAGGCCCCAAAGCGACGGGTCCGCGCGGCCGCCGGTGGGTCGCACATGTCCGCCTCTCTCCTCTCGATCGGCACGCACGGCGACCGGCCGTGCGACTTGCCGGCGGCTGCTGGCCGTCAGTGGTCGCACATCGTGCGGCGTCGCCCGTGCGCTCCGATCGAGAGAGAGAGAGAGGCGGGGGAGGGAGCGAGAGAGGTCTAGGCGTATAATGGTAATTTTAAAAAATTTTAATAATAAAAAATTAAAAAAAAAATTTCGATAATTTATTAAAATTCACGGACTTGTGTGTTTATTAAGCGTTAAACTCCGAGATTTTGGTGTAATTATTTTTTATTTTTAATATGTAAGATGAAATAAACTTATTTTATAATTGAAAAGTAGGTTAGGTGTGAAATAAAGTTGATTAATTTTTATTAAAAATATATGTAGGATATGAGTATGAAATTTATAAAAAATGTGAAATAAAATTAATTTTTAAAAATTTAAATTTAATATATAAAATATTAATAAAAATATTTTTAATGAAACTTGAAATAAATTTTTGCGTTGCTAACCAAATAAGGCGAAAAGTCTCATTTTAGCTCATCGTGTTTGTGTTTTTTAAAAGTTTATTTTAATAAGATTAAAAAGGATTTTAAAAAACAAATTAAATATAAAATTTAAATAAATTTTTTTTTTATTTAAAAATATCTATGATATAAAATAAGATTAGTTATTATATTAGAATGTTGTTAAAATATGATATAATTGTTATTATTTTAGTATTTATAAAATATAAAATAAATTTTAATTTTAATTTTTAAATATATATAGAATATGAAAATATAATTAAAATATTAAAAATTATATATATCATACTAAAATATGATAAATTATATATTTTTATATAATGTTTTTAAAAAAAATTATGAAATAATAAATATTATCATATATGTATATAATAATTTATAAGTTAATAATAAAATCCTCTATTTATTATATTAAATTTTAAGTAAATTATATATATAATTAATTTATAAAAATTAATATTCTAAGAGTAAGTTTTTAGAATTTATTATTTTGTAAAATTTAATTTTAATAAAATTAAATTTAATTTAAATAAATATATAATATTTATTTAAATTCGTCATCACACTAATTGAGTACCCAAAAAGTGATAATTATATCGTTATTAACATAAACTGTTAGTAATTTGATAAATATTTTTGTTTATTCATGATCTCAGAAATAACTAAAGAACTCTTTCATAATTGGCCATCCACTGAGTTCACTGTCGTAGTGAGACGTCATATTTGGTATGTTGGATGGACTAAGATATTGATCTGGTTCAATAAATGTAAGAATAATTTCGAAACTCCAGAATCCATTCATATTGTTTCGGTAGAAGAAATGATAGTCTTGATGATTTGAGGAATTCCACTCCATTATTATAATTATGTGTGTCAATAATAATTTTGCGGATTAATGCTCAATTCTATTGGGCGTTCCCATATGTAGTGTAAAGGCTACGAACATTCTCTGTCGACCAATGGACCGGTAGACTGATTAACATTTCATTTTTGTAAATATATACAGTGTCTTATCTTCACATATAATGTCTAGAATTTTTGTTTTGAAATTGTTTCTGGTAGTAGTGTCTTTACTTTCTTCAAATATTCTTTTCATTTTGCTCTTTTCAT
>KZ454427.1:1794127-1900604 GCA_002786265.1 Apostasia shenzhenica
AGGATAATAATAATTGGATTTCAGTGGGGTCCTCAAACGGAGAAATTACTTTCAGATATTCATCCAGGATATCCTTATGCTCCAAACACTCTCTCTCTATACAATCCTTCTAAAGAAGGACTTCTTTGCAAAAAATAGGGACGCATCTTCCCTTTACAAAGATTATTATATGCAAAATCAATAGAGGTGGTGGTGGTCATAAACTTGCGCATCGACAAACATCCAGCAACTGCAGAAGCAATAAAAGAGCAATAATGGAGCATTATAGCACTGTAGCAGAACTCTAGCCAGCAATAATAGAGCATTGAAGGTACTGTACGAATATTGTATTACTTGTAGCAATAATGGAACTCAATTACTTTATTATTGTAAGCAATAATGGGTACTATAGCCTGTTCTTTCTATCTGTTCATGTACTATTCATAGATACTTTTTGCCTATAAAAGGATGAACCCACAGCCTGTGGAAGACTGTTATATTTTTAAACATATTTAATGTATCCATAATATTATTTTATTCCTGCTAAAAAGAGACATTTTTCTTCTAATTGTTCAGAGAACTCATCTACCAAAGTTGTTCATTGTTTCTTATTACAGCTTTAATTTCACATTTATATCTGATCTTATTTTTCCTTCTATTATAGTCATATCGTATAAATACCCAACTATTTTTTTCTTTTATGAGCCCGTAATATCCTATAACACATTTTAGCGCTAATATCTCGTTCTTATTTTAGTAAAAGTATTTGGTTGTATTATAATATCTTCAAAGGAATAAAATTCATAACCTATGTCAACCTCAGTAGGATTTTTTGCATCTTGTTCTAATCTTGTTAAAATAACTTATTATGATTGTTTTGAGTTCATCATTAGTTAGAACATTTATCGTATGTAAATTGCACTCTTTAGCTCTTTTAATGATGTATTGTTTGTTCTTAATTTTTAACTGTATCTGTTCATAATGTATTTGCAAGGAATAATATTTTTGTAATATATCTTGTCCTATTAATATATCAAATGTACTTCTTTCATCGCTATAAAAAAGTTTCAAATTCACCCGTCGGCGGCTGCGCGAGCGCCGGTGGGTCGCACACGCTGCGCGGTCACCTATGGGTTGCACACGCTGCGCAGTCGCCAGACTCGCCGGCGGCAGCGTGGCGTCGCTCGTGCGCACCGATCAGGAGTGAGAGAGGGGCGGGGAGGAGAGAGAGGAGCCGAAGGTATAATAGTAATTTTAAAAATTTTAATAATAAAAAATAAAAAAAAACTCATTTGATAATTTATTAAAACTTAGGAACCCGATGTTATAATTTAAAAAACATGAACCTGTACGTTATTAAGCGGTAAACTTAGGAACCTGAAAATAATTTTATTTTTTTTATTTTTAAAAAAAATTAAAATATCACAAAAATATACTCTAATTAAACGAAGAGAGTGATAAAAGGCATTGCTTCAAATAAAACTAAATCAAAAAGAAAATAAATGAAGTAGACCTAAAATGTTTTGAGATTAAACTAAAAGGGGCGTTTAGTTCAATGTTATTTTGATGTTATGTTATGTTATCTAGAGAAAACAATCATTTAGTTTAATAACATCTATAAATAATTTTTTATTAGATTATAAAATTATTAATTAAAAGATGATATTTACATGTCATGATATCTAGATTACATAACATAATACTAAAACCCTAAAAATAGTTTGAGATATGACAATTTTTTGATCTTCAATTCACTCTTTTAATATATGCATTGTAAAGTTATGACAATAAATTTCCATATTGTCAGATAATCTCTATTAATCACACAATTACAACAAAGAAGGATTAATTAATCTGTGCTGACCTGCAGTGAGGCTTTAGTTCTTGCAGCATTAGCTCATTAGATCTCCTCCGATGCAGGCTTCTGGTTCTGGATCTGGGAATGTCTTCAGAACCTGATCAAGAACAACATTAAAACTCTTATGCGAAGTTATAAAAATGTAGGCGTGTTATCTTGGCTCAGCTTTAAAATGATGAAAGCTCATTTTTGTTCATTTATTAAGCTTAGCAAACAAATTTGAACTCTTTTTCATATACTCAAATAGTAAATAAAAAAGCCAGAACAAGTATGTATGTTTCATTTATGTTCGTGAACAAATTTATTTATGTTCTTAAAAAAAAAACTTATTTTATATTCATGAAAAGTTTATTTAATGCTCAATAACAAGATCAAATATAATAAAAAAATACTTCTTTGTGCTGTTTTTATGAAGACTTGATAATGACGTTCTAAAATATAATATAATGAGATTAAGTTAAATAATTATGTTTATGTTGAATTTATAAATTCATTTATAAGAAAAGATATTTATTGCCTTGTCTACTTGTTTTTGTCAATACATAAGTATTACAGTCTTTTATGATTATTATTAGTATTATTTTAATATTAATTAATGACATAATCTGTTTATTAGGCAAGAAAGATTATTTTCTTATTATGTAAATTACTAGGAAAATTAATAAATCCAAACAAAATTTTCTTCTAAAACATCTAAGCTCAATTACAAAAATTGAACAAAATTTTAAGCTTGTCCCTGTTTGAGCTAGAACTCAAGCAAAATTAAAAAAAAATGGGAATATTGCATCCAGGCCCCTTAGGTTGAGAGGGCATTGCAAATTAGTCCCATTTTTTAAAAAATTTTAATTTAGGTTCTTAAGGTTGCAAAAATTCTATAATTTTGATCTCAATCGAAAGATAATAGCTAATTCTTTATTAGTATGCTATAAGATTATTCTTATTTATTGACTCTATGATTTTCTAGAATATAATTTTAAAATATTAATATTTATATTTTTAATTTTAAATTTTTAGTGCACAAAAAGCAAGTGATAAAAGATTAAATTTAAAATTTTGAATAATAGTGAGAATAAAAGAATGTAATAGTTCTTTAAAATGTGTAAATAGTTCAAATTAATTAAAGTGATCAAATTTCACATTTTCTATTAAGAGAAGCTAGTGAAAATGGTGAAATTCTGAAAGAGGAACTAAAACTATAGAACTTTTACAACCTGGGGATCAAAATTAAGGCTTTTAAAAACTTTGGATCAATTTGCAATGCTTTTCAGACCTCAAAGGCTCAGATGCAATTTACCCTAAAAAAATAAACGAATAAACTTGAACAAGACAATACTCAACTTTGACTCAATTCATTGTAGCCCTAGTGGAGTAGACCTCTAAAGTTTTGTTCAGGATGACCTATTTAAGTTCAGACCAAACAATCATGACCCAAATGTCTCAGGTCAGGTTTGGGTCAAATGGAAAGATCGATCCCCACAGCAAATATGATGAGTGATGGTAGTAATCTGTTTATTTCGTGATTATTTCCATGGTAATTCAGGATGTGTACAATACATTACATTGAAACCTTGAAGTATCTAGGATGCTCTCAAATCCTATTTTGGACTGGTTTTCGATTGGTGAATCGAACTACATCAAGTTTTATGATCAGGTTCAGGTTGACATACTTCAATTCAAATCAATTTCAATTCAAACATGAACCCAAACCAAGAGTCCTAATTGATAACCCTAGTGCTGGTAGTGGTAAAAGTTTCAGCACGTGTACCTGGTATAAATACCAAGATGCAAAAGCATCAGTAGCAGCATAGTGGAGCTGCTCCATCGATAGCTCATCAGCTTCCCAGTTCCCCAATCTGATCTTACTGGGCTTAGGTAGCTGCAGAGAAAGAGAAATTGATGCTATGAGTTGCAAGATGATCATCTAGCATAAGAATTGGGCAGAAATTAGGAGATGACTGATGATTGTTGGGCTTTTATGCATGTGACTTAAAGGTCTGAATTAATTTAAAATCAATAGATAAACTTGGTAAGATAATAAAGCTACTTTGCAGTTTGCAATATCTTCTTCAAGTATAAGTTATTTTCCAATATAAGTACTCATACTAATGCACAGCTGACATAAGCTCAACATGAATAAACATTAGTAAGAATAACGCTATTTTGCAATATTTTCCTCTATTTTGCAATTATATGACAGTAGATTATTGAACATTCTCAGACACAAGCTAAACATATCAAAAAGGCAGAAATCTGAAAGCTTCAAAAAAAAAGAAAAAAGGCAGAATATGATAATTGGTTGAGTGTAATAATGGATTTACTCATTCTTGAAAAAATAAATGTACCAAACAATGCCTTTCTATAATGACCCAAGCAATGCCATGTAACTCAAGTCACACCACCAACCTATTTTGCAAATGAGAATTAGATGTCTAAGCCCAGGAAAGCACCTTCATCAAGATAGGTTGTCAGCCAGGATATCAACAATCTAAAACCATTCACAGAGGCACTGCTAAGAACGGACCTGAGCTCTAGCGTCTAGGATGGCATCATCTCAATTTTTCTTCCTGATCCTAGGCTCTTGTTGGATGTGGTCAATGTGACGTGAAGGAAAGCATCCACCTCCATTGCAAAGGAGCACAATATCTCTCAGCACCAGCTATAAATAACATAACTTCTCTACCTACAAGGAGAGAGGCAGGTAAGGCCAGAAGATCAATTTAGGATGAGAGAACCAACTGGGGGAAAAGAAATGCATCGAGGAGAGCAAAACAAACCACCTCATGGGAATCTCATTCTCCTTCCTCATACATCTCTGTCTTGTCGTGTAACCAATTTAACCGTCTATAACACCACAATAATATAATGAAGCCCCTTGTGCCATCATTTTTCCCAGGTTGAAAGATTTGGTGATGACCCATGACTAAAGAGGGTGGGGAGTGATCATCAGGTGTTGTTTCAAGAGAAGGAAATTACTGGTACAAGGAGCAACTCTTGGCACGCTTATAGCCCTAATGATGAGTGGTGAGATGAGCCCAAAAATGAATCGACCCACATCGAAAGAGAGTGGAGTTCCAAAGTTGCATAGATGAATAGCATGATGTCATTATATAGAGAGATTTTTTGGGGTAAACCCGTGAGGCTAATAATGAAAACCTTCACAGTTAAATGTGCTTGAGCTAGAGTAATACTAGGATGGGGGCCTCTTGGCAAATACTTAAGCCATGTAATTCCCCAAAGACAAAGTGGACAATACCTTTATATTTAAATCACAGAATGTTATAATATGTGATCAGAGTCGACTTCTCACAGTACGATATAATTTAAGGATGAAACCAGATAAAAGTTAGTGGGACTGTAATGGCTCGTAGCCGAAGAGGGCGAGGAGTGATAGCATGATGATATTGTAAGAGAAGGGAATTACTGGTAGAAGGAGCGCCATTTGGTAGGCTTTTAGGCCTGATGATGAGTAGTGAGAGAGGAACAAAAATGAATTGACCTACATCAAAAAGTTGGAGAGTTCCTAAGCTATATAAATAAATAATAGAAGTGCAACTTGATCGATTCGGATTGGTTCTATATAAGGCTTGAGTTTAGCTTGGGTCCAACTCGGGTCTAGTTTGGATTAGATTTAGGTTCGACTTTGGTTAAGGTTTGGGTCCAGTTCAGGTCTGGTTCGGGTTTAGGTCCAGTTCGAGTTTGGTTCGGGTTCTATTCTTATCATTAAACAGATTCAACAAAATTTGATGAAATATTTATCACATATTATTTTGAAAACTTTAGAAAATAATAACATAAATATAATAAGGTTAATAAAATATAAAAAAAATATTTAATGAATGAAACTAATATAATTTAACTAAGGTAGAGAAATACAATAAAGGTCATAAATTTAATGGTTATTAATTATTAAATTGATTATTCGGTTCAATTTTGGTTTCCGAATGCTAGAACCAAGAACCAAACTGAATCTTTTGGTTCCAAAAATTTTAGAACCGAAACTGAGCTGACTCGCAGTAGAACCGAATCGAACTGATTAGTTCGATTCAATTCTGCTTCAATTCTTAGATCTTTAGTCATTTTTTGCACACCCCTAGTAAATAACGTAATCCCAATACGTATAGGCGCCTTTTGGGGTAAAACCCTAATGATGAAAAACTCCACAGTTAAGAGCTGGAGTAATAATAAGATAAGTGGCCTCTTAACAAAGTACTTAAATCACGTAATTTCATAAAATCAAAGAGGACAATACCTCTACATCTGAATCACGAGATGTTATAATATGTATCAAAGTCAATCTCCCACAATACGATGTAGTTCAAGAATGAACCAGGTAGAAGTAGGTGGGCCTATGATGACTCATAGCCAAAAAGGGTGAGGAGTGATTATCAGACAATGTTTTAAGAGAAGGGAATCACTAATGAAAGGAGTAGCTCCTGACAGACTTTTAGGTTTAATGATGAATAGTGAAAGAGGAACAAGAATGAATTGACCTATATCAAAAGAGATAGTAGTTCATGAGTTATATAAGTAAATAGTATAATCCTAATTTATAGAGATACTTTTTAGGAAAAATTATGATAGAAGAAGCTATATTCACTCTGGCCGACGGTCCAACCATCTATAATATAAAGAAATAAAGAAAAAAGAAGAGGCCAAGAGCAGCACTCCCAAGGATGAAATATAGCAAAAGCTAGATATTGCCAAGACGCAAGGAACCATTGCAGTCGACCACTTGCTGAAGTTTATATCACCATGATTGACCAAGGATTATACAAGGTGCAAGTTCCAAATCCACTGCCCTAGGAGGAGGCATCTATTGACAAGTATTGCCTAGATCACGACGACTATGGTTACAAAATCTAAGATTGTAGGTCCCTCATAAAGCTCAATGGTCCTACAAGGATTCTATGGAACCAAAGAAAGAGGAAGAGATAGAAGATGAGAAAGAAGGTAACGCCCTCTATAACAAGATTACCAGAGGGAGCAGCAATCACAACCACCCTCTCAAAGAGGGATCTAGAGAAGAAGTACAAACTTCATTAGGGGTGTACAAAAATACTAGAAGAACTGAGACTGAATCAAAATCAAATAGGAACCAAACCGAAATTGAACAATAACTGAACCAAAACTAATCGATTTGGTTTGGTTCTTGTTCTATAATATTATAAAATAAAATAAATATTTATTTTATTTATTAACACTAAATTGAAAATTTATTTTCTTTCATTAGTACTGTTATTTTATTTTTATGACTTATATTATACTGTACCAACTTAATTAAATTATATAAATTTTATTGAATAAATATTTTTTAATTTATTAATTTTACTATATTCTTATCATTATTAAACTTTTTTTTTCAAAATAAATACATGACAAATTTCATTTAAAATTTATTGAATCTGCATCGTAATGATAGTCTCATATATAGTATTTAAATTCCTTTAAATATAATATAAATTCTAGAACTATTCCTTAATCTATTATTAAAAAAGAGTAAGAACTAAACTCGAACCAAATTTGTGCGGTTCAATTCTGATTCCCAAAGTTATAGAACCGGCCTTAATCAGTTTGAGTCTAAGTTTTGCTTATAACCAATCCGAACCGACCGAGTTGCACCTCTAACCTCCATCACCCAACCTTCTAAGAATCAACAAGGTAGTTCATTCTAAAGACGATGCTTGACCTTGGGTCAAATAATATGTTACCTTGGTCAGAAAATAAGTAGCTCTCGTAGGAGAGTCCACAAGGTACACATGAGTCCTAGAACCCATCACCTTCACAAAGAGGGATTTACTCGAGTGTGTGGATGACTTCATCATCGGTGGTCATTGTCTACACATATGTGATGAGGGTACCCATTGACATTGACAGCTCCATGTACATCATTGTCACCCCGCCTATGGACTGCTTGCAGTTGGCAACACATGTCATGAGGGTACCTATCAAGATCTCACTCATCACCTTCTTATTTCCTTCGGCAACCAACTCTTGAATCTCGCCAATAAGATGAATCAGAGATCCATGAAGTTCAAAGAGAAGTTCATACAACATTGACTTACATTCAAGCCTCCCATGTGTTGACAGTTAGCTTTTCATCGTCGCAGCAAGATCCATACATTCTTTCCCTTGACAAGAGGGTCCTCCACATTCGAAGTCATTGCGTCCACAAACAGTGCCTCTCTAATGAAAGCGTTGTAGTCTCATGAAGTAATTAGGGGATTTATCATCTGGTTCGATCCCTCTCAAGAATATCAACCTCTTTGAAGTACCCTCGAACCACCACATCCCACTTGGTAGCAAGAGACAAATGTCCAAATTGCGACAATCACATGGAACTAATGGAATAGACTTGGTCTTCAGAGCCAACAGCTCACTAGAGATGTCTTTAGCTTAACCTCATTAAAAAATGATTGCAACATCATCCTCATGCCCCACGAAAGAACAAAAATCAAGGGCTTTTCCAATATGGTCTTGTTGGCAAAGCCCCTAAGCTTCACCCCCCTACCCAACTTGCGGGATTGAAGTAGAAAACGACACATTCTGATCAAGTTAAGAACACATGAACCACAATTAGGTTGAGGATGGATAAGGAGCACAAAACAGCCCCTCATTTATCATCATAGTTTAGGCAAATGGAAAGGAAAAACCATTGAAAACTCAATTCTCAAGTGCTTCTTCGAGTGACTTATGAGTAGAGAGAGGTTGTGGCTCAAGCTCGATAGCTCCAGCATCCTAAAAAGGCAACGACACTCTTCGACCTCATCCTGCAAGCACTAAGCATAGGAATTTAAACTTCAGATAGAGAAATAAGCCCCATAGTACGACATCATTTCTAAAGGTGTTAGAATATTCAAAATCCATAAATGTTTGTGACCTTTCTATCTGGAGGCATGTTGTATTCAATCTGTACTTCACATGTGGCCTAATAGGCATGCAACAGTTTAAAGGTCAACTGGTCAACATCAACAGGAGTCAAGGTACTTAGAGACCTCGTGGGCATTCCCATAAGATAAACAAGGAAGCAACCTTGTGGACCACTCATGAGGTGGTTTTTGAGGGCCATGTTGAAAAAATCTTATGTCCATATCATCCATGATGAACTGCATGCCTAGGGGTGGCAATTTGTACCCATACCCGATTAACCCGCCCCGACCCGCCCCTAATGGGACGAGTATGAGTACTCAAATTTTACCCGCAACACCCGCCCCGCCCCGCCCCGTTATGAAATGGGGCGGGTTCGGGTATGAATCATCTAGACCCGCCCCGCCCCGTGCCCGATTTAATAAACTTAAATCTGAAAATGATTTCACTCAATGTGGTTCGTAAAATACATAAATTTCATGAGATGTGGTCTTGTAAAAGAAAGTGTCTTTTGCCTTCACATGTTCCACCATACCTCACATTGCCCATCTATTGTGTCATTCTCACCTGTTGATATAAAAATTGCAGCATAATGATAACTATTAAACAGCCAGTTAACTTGATTACTAATAACAGACAAATTTCTTGTTTGTAAATTTGTATTCGAAGTTTTTCCACGAACTGAATTTGAGAATATCCTAAATAAAAATTCAAGTTTATATTGAAAACCACTTTCAAATTTTAAACGAAAAGTTAAGAAAAGTGAATGCATTTTTGTTAGTAGTAACCAGCCGAATCTTGGTTATCGAGGAAACGGGGCGGGGCGGGTACGGGTTTATGAAAATTAGAAACGGGGCGGGGCGGGGCGAAAACGGGTATGGGGCGGGTATGGATAATGAATAATATATAGCGGGGCGGGTATGGGTATTTATAAACCCGACCCAAACCCGCCCCGTTGCCATTCCTATGCATGCCAAACAATTTGACAAGACCTACGTTCTCCATTTTGAAATTTGTGTTGGATATAAAATAAAATTATTAAAATTTATAATAAATTTAAAATATTATTAAAATATTAATTTTCCCCAAAATGGGAGGCAGCCAAATAGGGCCAATGTCTCCCAATGCTAACTATCAATACCATAACATCACCTACCAAAAGAGAGGTGGGCAAGCCTAGGAGATCAATTTAAGATGCGAGATCCAAATTCCAGATAACTCTCGAGGAGAGAAAAACCACCACCTTATGGGAATCTCCAACTTCTTCATACATCTTTCTGTCATCACGTGTAACCATTATCACCTTTTGTAACACTATGAACAAATAGTGAAGCTCCTTAGGCCCAACAATCCTATGGTTCCCCAGTTGAGGAGTTTCTAAGTAAAAATTGATTGTTCTGTGTGTGCTCATGCATTCTTTTTTCATCACTCACTCGGCTTCTTTCTCTACTACTTTTCATCTTTTGACGATCTATTCAATAGACCACATGTCCTCTCATCCAACCATCCAACCCTAATGATGGATTTCGATGTCAACAAATATCCTAAAAATTTAACATTAGGGCCTGTTTGTTTGTAAGATTTAAATTTAACAAGGTTAAAATTAAATTTAAATAGAGATATTTTTATTGAAAGTTGTGAATGATGTGAAATAAAGTTAGTCGTTATGTTGAAATATGTGAGGGATATGATATAAAATTAGTTATTATGTTGGAATATGTGAGGGATGTGATATAAGTTAGTTATTATTTTGGAAATGTGTGTAGGATGTGAAATAAAATTAATTTTTAATATTAAATTTTATGTGTGATGTGATGTGCCTGTTTAAAATTAAGCTAGGTTAATTTTAAACTGTCAAACAAACAGAGGCGTTGGTAATGAAAGATTTAACACGATACTAGAGCCAAAGGTCTTGAGTTCAGATTCTAGTGTTCTCCATTTACTTTTAGAATGAGGTTAAAAAAAGACATATATTGTAAGCTAAATAAACTAACACATGACAGGGCGTGTAAGAAAAAAAAGTATTGCTGAGACATAACTTGAGAGCTCAAGCTTTTAGGTCAATTGGCTGCGACAGATTTAACAACCTCCAAAAAAGGATAAAAACATTGTGTAGAAAAGTTTCATCATTTTTGCATGCAAATTTAGCCTTATTTACATCAGGTATTATAAGGTTCATGACATTTCAGACTGCTAAGAGGAGGAACAATGACAGCAATGTCATTTGCATTACCTGCTTGCAAGTAACCCTCTCAGTTAAGGAACAAAGGCCCCAGTTCCTTCGAGTTCCACCGAACTTGAGATTGGCATATCTTGACAAATCTATTAATGATGCTACTCGAATATCATATTCCCTATAGATCTTCATGGCATCACCAGCTATTCCTATTCCAACCTTGTAAAACCCAATTCCATTATGAAGACATCATAAAATCAAAGTCTTTATCTACCAAAAATTATAATTATAAAAAGTTTCAGCTAGTTGATCTTCTAGTTGCAGATTTACCTTGAAAGATGAAGAATCCTCCAATAATAACTTCAGTGCAGGGGGTATACCACTATGAATGATGTGCATCACATAACAGTTTGAAGAATCCACGCATATTTGTAGCACTGCAGTTTTTCTGGATTCTTCTCCTGCAGAGCCCAGATTATCTTTCCAACTTCAAACAAGAATTTGTTTTAACATCCATCAGAAATGGCCAACCGATTCCAATTGCTTTACTAAAGAATGGAAAGCGGGAAAAGAATGCATGAAAGATCATGGCAACAATAAAGCACATAGTCCAAGTGATACGAGTGAATAATGACTAAATAAATAGAAAATAAGCATAGCATATTAACAAGGAAATTTAAGAAACCAACCTCTTGTAAAAATAGGTTTCCATTCTATATCAAATCCTAGGGAGATTTCATCTGCACTATGTTTCAACTGCAAAGTTCTATCTGATATCTCCATTGTAGCTTGCTCTACCTCACTACTGGTTCGACAGTAGACAATACGCCCACCAAAAGTTAGAGTAGGGTACCTAAGTTTTGTATCAACTACAAAATTAACAAAATAAGTAAAAGAGCAAATAAAAAAAAGGCAGGTAGCATGGTAGAATGATAATGCGGGACTAATACAAATGAAATGTAAAATTTGAAATTAACAATTTTAAATACTAAACTATTATATTAAAGAGCAACTTATTTTCTAAAATATAATTATAAATTATGTGATAATGAGAATTTAAAACTCAAATTAAGTCATCATAAAATTGAATTAAATTAAATCATTGATAAATTAAAAATTATGAAAATATATTAAGGTTGGTCATTTTAAATTCAGAAAAAAATTAATTAGGAACCCCACAATAAATTCTAATATTAATTTTCTCTCAATCAAATTTAAGTATCTCAATTTAGAGCCAAACAAGTAATCCAAACACATAATTTTAATTTGGTTCGGGTGCTGCGGAAGCCGGGTGAGCACAAGAGAATTGAGCGTGCGACGAATGTGGGGTAGTGTCGGCGCGGGAGAAGGAGGTGTTGAGCTTGTGCTTGCACAAGAAGACGCGGAAGTGATCTCAGGTGTGAATGGGGCCAAAGGTGCCGGTGCCAGTCGCATAGGCTCGCTAAAGTTTGATTCCAAGTTGCAATCAAGCAAGAAAGGATGGTGCTACCATTAAAAAAAAAGAAAAAAAAAAGAAAAAAAAAAGGAAGAGAAAGGATGGTGCTAGATTAGCAAGGATTTGATGCAATGATGGTTAGCATCATTGTAGGTGGATGCAACAATCTAATATGACATGCAAATTAGAATGCAAATCTAGACTCTCCAACATGAGAGAATAGATAAAGGGAATTAAATGCATGCAAACTCAACTGCTAATCTATTAATTCTTACTAGATGACTCAATCTATCTATAATTATGTGGATAGTAGATTAGGATGACAATAGAGATTATGCCTAAAGTCTATCATAAAATCTTCCAGAACTGGACAAAACACCACCTGGAAGTCAGAGTAACCAACTACTCATTCTCATGTGCATTCCGCATATATCAATACTCTTTCCCACACTTGGCTCTAGGATGAGAAGAGGTGTACTTGATCAAATCAAACCTAGTAATCTCAGAATGCCTTGATCTCACAATCATATCAATTATGTTTGATATTAATAACCTCACATTTATTATGCTCCTCAATAGTATACAAATTGGTTTCTTATTGTCATCATCAAGTAATTGAGCATTATGTAATAGGTTATACTCTTATTAATAATTAATAGATTCATTAATCTTAATTTACTCTGAACCTTTTTATTCTATATGATTTAACTTTGTGATCATACTCTCCATATATTCTGCCTTTGTGATATTATTCTCATCTTTTTTCAATTTCTCCCTTCTCAAGTTCATGTTGTTTAGTAAGTATTACACCCCAACCCGAATTTTGCCATAATACTTGAGAAATTTAAATTGGCGAATGAAAATCTCAAAACATACAGAGCAGGAACATAATTAAAACACAAATACAAGTAATTATATTACGAGTACAAACAATTCATAATTTCTCAAGTGAGACCTTTATACAAATAGCAGATTTTATAGTAGAAGAGGACTAAAGCACACCACTACGTCCTAGGCATTTCTATACTACCCTTAATTCTTCTTAAAATCTGAGATCATCAAACAAATGGGTTGGCTGATGGCAGCTTGATGTGGGACGGATGAACGATGATGCAGTTTAGAGATCAGCACTTTTATAAAGCAAATTTTCACAAACTAATGCTTGAATATTAGGGAATAATTTTGTGATGACTGAGAAATTAATTAAGCCCGTAAAACCAATTACTTTTAAAATTTTAAATAAATTAGATCGAAGGTAATTGAAAAATTACCAATTCAGATTAGGGCGTCCGATTTTCAATAAATCAGAAACAGGGAACAGGATTGAGAGTCTCACAATATTTAACTAACAATAATTTAAATTCGCTCAGTAATGAAAGGTCGCACAGGTGGAACAAATTCGAGCAAATCACAAGCGAGCATAAAAATTCAGATTATTCGATTTTACCAGGTTAGAGGTTTTGTCGAAATTCGTACCTGAGTCAGAAAATTCAGGGACCAAAATGTAATTTGTTTCAAAATAGGGCAGTAGGGCGCTCGGGAGCTCGCGAAATAGGCGAAGCAGGCGAGGCAAGACGCTTGGACAGAGCAAAGCAGAGCGCGCAGGGCGACGGGCGCGTCGAAGGGCCGCACCGGGCGGCAGGCGATGAAAGCGGGCGCGGCTAGGCGGCGCGACGACTGGCGGGGAGTGGGGCGCGCCGACTGACGCGGACGAGGCGGGCGGCTCCGGACTGACGCGGACGAGGCAGGCGCGCGGGCGCGACGGGGCTGGCAGGCAGACGGGCGTGCAGGCTGGCGCAGGCGCGCTGACTGGTACAGGTGGATGCGCGCATCGGGCGGGCCAGCGGTGTTCGAGCAGGCGGCGCCGGCGAGCGGCGGGGGGCCTGCGCGGCAAATCGGGCGCAGGCGCGTGCTGCGTGCAGCGGGCGAGGCGCAGTAGCGCGGCCTGGACACAGACGCACGCGAGCGCACTGCAAGGGCGTCGCGCGCGCAGGTGGAGCTTGGGCGCGCCCAGGTGGAGCTGGGGCACGCGCAGGCCTTGCAGAGACGTGCACGGTCGGAGAGCAGGTGTGTCTGAAGGAACTGTACGAGAAGTCAAGGTGAATGCCGGAGGTGCAAGATGAATGGAATCAAACTCGGAGGGAAGGGGCTGGAGAGGGTAAAGTTTAGGGATTCTCACCCAAGGCCCAAGCCCTTCCCTATCCAGGATATCGATTCATTTCAGAATCAAATAATCCCAAGAGAAACACAAATCAGATTTATTCAACATTAAAGAAATAAGAGTAACAAGGGGGCGTTTATATAGGCATCCATACAGACTGACTCAATAAAGAAATATACATATTGTAATAAATTCCTCAAACAAACGAGAAAATACTAGATAACATGCCTAAAATAATGATCACTGAAATAGAAGCAACTAATACAAAATAAATGCGAAAAATAAAAATCATCCAAAAATGGAATCTCCAATCAATCAGAATGAATAGGAGATTTCCAATCCATCGAGTCAGCGATCTGCAGCATCCATCTTTCTCAATCTGTCCTAATAGTCAATCAATCCAAATCGAAGCAGCATGGCTAGATCTCGGCCGTCGACGGTAAACTCTGTCAGGAATGAATCGACGGTCGATCGTGGTGTCCCCACCACAGCTAGTAAATGGTTACCTTCAAAGTAGATATAAAATAAAAAAAATTCAAAAGATGATCTCAGGTGAATCTTGTTATAATATAAATAATTTAATTCATAGAAGGAGGTATATTATGAAAATTCAAAATAGCATTTTTTTTCAGAATCATATTCAGAATATGGATCAATATTTCTGAACAGATTAGCAGCCAAACAGAAATTACACAAAAGCCACGTAAACGGCATGGGGCAAAGCCCTAAATGACTCTGAGACGTCTGAAGCCTTAACTTCCAAAAATCAGAATCTCGACACAGAAATTGTCACAAATACCACAAAAAGTTGCTTAAACTGACAATTCTAATATAGTTCTAAAAAGTTAAATAATATTCAAATTAAAAGAGTCAGAAAATATGTTTAATTATATAATATTTTATTTGTTAAAATGGACTTTACGATATATTATGGAAATTAAGGAACATAAATATAATTATTCATTAAAAATTTTATTGTCATTAATTGCAGTAGGTTTTAATAGGTATTAAACATAGAAATTTTTTATTTGATATAATTTTTAGCGTATTTACATAAATATCCAACACCTATATTATGCAGCAGATTACGAGGTAAATTTATAAAACGTATAACTGTGATTATTAATTTGCAATTTTTATATAAAATTCAACATCATTTATTATGGGGGTGTTTATAAATTTAAAAATTTTTAATCTAATTTAACATTTAATATATTTACATATATATATATTCAGTAATTTAATTATATAATAGGTACTAAATTATAATTCTTCCTTAATTTTTTATTTTAATGAAACATGATATACATTTAAATTTTATCTTAAGTAATAATTTTTTTGGATAAAATTTTAAGTTTACTAAAACATTTAATATAGTTATGTAATAAACTTTTAGTGACTATTTGAGTCTACACATATTAAATTCAAATAACTTATCAGAAGATAATATGAACTTGTAAATATATTTATAATTAGCACAAAAAATATTTAAGTTTCAAAATAAACTTGATACAGAAGTATAACCTCTTACCTGACTAGTCCTCACAAACGCTTTTGAAGATGAAAAAATATTTCTGAGGTAAATTTAAATGAAGGAGGGAAGAAGTTTATATAGCCGTCAAGAAAAAAGAAAATGACAAAAAAAAAATTATTGGCTAGTTAACTAGTGTTAGAGGGTCACCGAACATTTAATCAAATTTACTGACTTATTTAGGCAGAGAACTAAGTAGAGACGATTTATAACAATATGACAAAATGAATTTCTTTAAGCTAGAACGAATTATAAGAGATGGTCTATTTTGGTGCATTATGTATTCCAATCGCCATTTATGTATATAGACCAAATCCTTCTGATCTTGTGTGCTGTAATTTCTAATATTTCTGACCCTAGTACTCTCCTTTCTCCAACATCATCCCAATATAATAGTGATCGACACATTCTTCCATATAATGTTACAAAAGGGGTCATTTTTATACTTGAGTGGTAACTATTATTGTAGGAGAACTCTACCAAAGGTAAATGCCTATCCCAATTATCACCGAAGTTCGTGACGCAGGCTCAAAGCATATCTTCAAAAGTTTGAATTATCCTTTCCGATTATCCATCAATCTCTAGGTGACAAGCCATACTAAAGTTTAACTTTATCTCCATAGCTTTCTGAAGACCACTCCATAACCTTGAAATGAAATAGGAGTTTCTATCAGATATTATCGAGACTGATGCTCTATGGAGTCGTACTATCTCGTCTACATATAATTGAGCTAGTTGTTCAAGTGAATAGATTAATTTGATAGGTAGAAATGGGAAAATTTTATAAATCTATTAACAATTACCTAAATTGCATCATACCCCTTTAATTTTGGTAGCCCGCACACAAAATCCATTATAATATGATCTCATTTCCACTCCAAAATAAGGGTTATAAAAATTTACTGAGTCATTGATATTCAATCTTGACCCTTTAACAAGTAAGATATTTAGATACAAATAATGTAATATCTTTCTTCATTCTTGGCCACTAGATTTTTTTCCGTAAATCGTGATATATCTTTGTTCCTCAAGGATGAATTGAAAATTCCGATATATGTGCTTCGGATAGAATTTTCTTCCTTGGATTTTGATAATCTAGAATATAAACTCGATTTTTGAATTTAAATAGGCCGTCATCTCCAATATTATACTTAGTTGTCTATCTATCTCCTATCTTCTGAAATTTTAGGATTTGAGGATCTTCTAATTGAGCTGACTTTATTTGATTAAATAGTGTTGGTCGTATTGTAAGTTGAGCAATTACATCTTTGATATCATATACTTTCATTTCTTATTTGATTAAATCTTATTGCTTGGTGAAGAGACAAGCATTACTACTAGATATTTTTCTACATAGAGCATCAATAATGACGTCAGCTTTATCGAGATGATAGTTGATATTAAGATCATAGTTTTTCAGTAATTACAACCAGCTCATATTTAATTATTCTTGTGTAAAAATATATTTTAAGCTCTTGTGATCTATACATACTTCACACCTTACACTGTAAAGGTAATAACGCCAGATCTTGAGAGCAAATATGACTGCAACTAAATCCAAATGATGAGTAGGATAGTTTATTTTATGATTTTTTAGCAGTTAGGATGCGTAGGCTATGACTTTTTCATTTTATATAAGGACACAACCGAAATTTTTAGAAGCATCACTATAAATGATGAACCTTTCAATTCCATTTGAAATAGTGAGAATTAGTGCAGAGTCTAAACATAAATTTAATTTTGAATATGCCATCAAATTTATGGCAACCATGAGAGAGTGTCCACACATTAAATTCTATAAGAAGTAGTTCATTGCAATTTAATCTTTAGGTTGTACAAGATTCTAGTCAGAGAGGTTTCTACGAAGTTTGGTGGAGCCAAAAACTTATTGTCGAAAGCCCGTGGAGTTCTTCAATAAGCACGACCTTCAACAAAGCCTTATCCAAAGTTTGTCTCCAATGTTTTAGCTACATGATCATCAAAATACCCACTTAAACAAATTTGTCAATTGAGCAGTTCTAGGCCGTAGAAAATTTCGTAGTGTAATTTATTGGAGTTAATGCATGGGAAAATTTCTTAAAATCAATAGATATGTCGATCTATAGATAAATCTATATCCCCAGACAATCTCTACTAGTCATGTTTGCCATGAAGCATGCCATGAACAAAACACAACGTACCTTAATGTTAAAATGTTATTAAAATCTATAATGAATATTTAGTATTTATCAAGAAATGAATAGGAAAACTTCTAACTAATGGAAAACGATCTACAACGAGAGACATTTTAAAAAAGTAAAAAATTACAAACCTGAAGACGAAAGAACTAAAAGAATGTCAAAAGGAGCTCACCCTCCATTGCAAAGATCCTTTTGAACAAAACCTAAGTGATTATATTTTTCCTTCTGTTTATGCAAGACGATTAATGTGCGGAGTGAATCGGCCAAACAAACTGGAAACAATTGCCCGGTTACAAGACCTATTTTTGGAATAGAAAGACAATTTAATCGAGATTTAGGAACAGTGTGACCATTTTCAATTCCTTCTAGATTTATAGGTCATTTCCACCAGCAAGAAACGAAAAATGCCGAGAAAAAGGTAAAAAATAAATATAACGGCTAAAGGAGGAATGAAAATGCATACCTGTGCAAGGTGCAGGAGAGAGATGCCAGAGAACACTTCTAGGGCAAGAGCCAGGAGATCCATCAACTTTCCTACTGTGACCAACATCGCTTCTTGATGTAGCGGCCGCGTTCGCCCAGTGGGGAAGGCGGCGACGCTGGGTCAAGGAGGACTCCTCGCCTCCGCCACTGCCTCCGCCGCCGCCGCCGCCGATTTCCGACCTCCTCTGCTTAGCTGACGCGTACGCTGCCTCGATCGCCCGAAGCTCCTCCTCGGCCTCCTCGTCCCAATCGGAATCGAACACCATCGAGTCACTCTCTCTCTCTCTCTCTCTCTCTCTCTCTCTCTCTCCCCCCCCAAAAAGCAAATTTCCCTCCGATCTGGAAAGTAGACCGATCTGGAAAGTAGACCTGGGCATTGGGCGGGTGGCCCGACGGGCTTTTGGATTATAAATTTTAAACGGGTTTGATTATTTATTTTGGCCCGACATTCGGGCTTGGCCCGGCCCGAGCCCGAGTTGACTTAGTCAAAGCCCGATTAAGCCCGGGCCGGGATAAGCCCGGCCCGCTTAGGTTGAAAATGATTATATTGCTATATATGTTTCTTTTCATAATATTTATATTATAAAATATATTATTGAAATTATATTTATTAGATTTTAATTTTTTTTTAGTTATTTAAAAAATTGAATGAAAACATGAAGCTTACTAGTCTAGAATTCTCATTAATTTGTTTAACTATTTTAAATTAATATTCTAAGAAAAATATTATTGAATTTTGTAATTATCAACTTAAATAAAATTATATTAATATGTAATTATGAAAAGCTTAAATAACAATATTATGATATGCTAGAATACCTAAAGACTTAAATTATATTTGGATATAAATTTCAGAGACTTTGACTTCATTTGGATCGAGATATTTTTTTTGATAAAAGATCGAGATATTTTTTGGCCTAACAAAATTTTTAACAACGAAACTCAACTTTATTATATATATAACACAAATATGAATATTAGAATCAATTTTATTTTATAAAATAAATATTTTTTAATATAAAAATAAAATTCTTTGATATTAAACTTAAAAAATAAAATATTTTTTTTCTCGTCCAAAAAATAATTTTAAACCAAATAAAGCCTGTGGGTAGCCCGACCCGCACATTGGGCGGGCTTGGTAATAAAAATAGGCCCGCAAGCCGGGCCAAGCCCGACCCGAGCCCGAGTTGACTTAGTCAAAGCCCGCTTAGGCCCGGCCCATGCCAAGCCCGCCCCGCCCATTGCCCAGGTCTACTGGAAAGCAGTGCCACGTGGCTGCAACTGCATTCGAAGCACGACTCGCAATGGTATCGCTTTTTCTTATAATTTATATAAATTCTTGAATCTTTCTTAATTTATGTTTTATTCTCATTTTAAATATAATAAATAAATTTTTGAACCTTCGAAAATATACCGATAGGATTAAAATGGTACTAATTTAAAAAATAATAATAATCATAATAAATAAATATTTTAAATTATTTTACACAAATTAAAATATAAAAAATATTATTTTACTTTATATACTCAATAATTTTAAATAAAAATATTAACTTTATTCACATTCTAGACTAAAATATTCAAATCGAGTATTTTGATCTAAGATGTGAAATAAAATTTATATTTTTATTAAAAATTATTGAGTATGTGAAGTAAAATATTATTTTTTATATTAAAATTTGTATAGAATAATTAAAATAATTTATTTTTATTATTATTGTTATTCTTTAAACTATTACTGTTTTGGTCCTCAAGCCAAACAGTAAGTTAATCTTTCAATTAGGATATTTGAGATATAAATATTATTACCTATATATTTGACAATTTAATTTAATTTTAAATAATTATATCACATCACATATAAAATTTAATAATATTTCATATCAAATACTTAATTTAAAATAAAAATTATTTTAAATTCTTTATATAACGCGTCGTTGCCGGGTCCCAAGTCCCGGATGAGAAACGCGAAGGGTTGCGTTAGGCAGTCGACAGCCAGCGTAAAACTTGTCGAATCAATCATGACATGAATCCTTTAGAAAATTGCGTTAAAGCTAGGGCGTTCCCTGGAAGCGACGCGCTGTATTGCATGAATACAGTGAAAAATGGGCAAGGGCCGCTGCATCGGCGCCCGGGTGTAGTGAAAAATGAGCAAGGGTCCTCACATCATGGACGGATGCGGGTAAAGAAGCTAGTCCATCTTAGTAGAACTCAAGTCAGTAGGATTAGATTAGGAACTTGGAATATAGGCAGCCTGACGGGCAAGCTAATGGAGTTAGTGGATATTATGATTCATAAAAAGATTAATATTTTGTGCCTGCAGGAAACAAAATGGGTTGGAGAGAAAGCTAAGGAAATTGATGGCCTAGGTTTTAAACTTTGGTACTCTGGTAAGAATAAAAATAAGAATGGAGTGGGTATAATTCTGGATAAGAGCTTGAAGGATCTACGTTAGTGGCGAAGTAAGAGAAATTGTGATTAGAATTTATGGCTTTAAAAATTATAATCAATGGAATGATTATTAACATTGTAAGTGTGTATTTGCTCCCCTAGTTTGGCTTAGATGCCGAGCACAAAAGGAAAAATTTTGAATGATTTAGAAGAGTTAATACCAAGAGATACCTCTGGAGGAAAGATTATTTATTGAAGGAGATTTAAATGGACATGTTGGACGTGTTGCTGAGGAATTTATTAAAATATCTTATGGTGATATTGATTTTGGAGAGATAAATGAGGAGGGTAAAACTATTTTAGATGTTTTCTTCAGCACTATGATTGCTTGTACTTGCTAATACTTTATTCAAGAAGAGAGAGGAGCATGTTATCACGTACAAGAATGGAAACTTCAAGAACTCAGATTGATTATTTTTCTTATAAGGAAACGAGATCGCTTAGGATTGTAAAAATTGTAAAGTCATTCTAAGTGAATTTTTCGAACTACCCAACATCGTTTAATGGTTTTAGATTCCGAGATAAAGTATGTGAGAAGAAATAATAAGTTCAAAATCCTATTCCTCGGACTCGATGGTGGAATCTAAAGAATGAGAACAAAATGTTTATTTAAGAAAAAAGGTTCTAGAACTTGGGCAATGGAATATTAACTGGGAAACTGATCTTATGTGGTTGACAGTTGCTAACTGTTATCCGTAAGCGTGGCAAAGGATGTGCTGGGAGATCCAAAGGAATGATTCCAAATAATAAAGATACTTGGTGGTGGAAAGATGATGTTCGAACTGTAAAACTTAAGGAGAAGAAGATTTGTTATAGAAGATTGATTTAAAAAACAAAAATAATGATAAGTGGGAGAAGTATAAAGTGGCTCGACGAGAGTCTAAGAAAGCAGTATGGCAATGCAAAAATATGGCTCTTGAGGATTTATATAAGAAGCTAGACACTAAAGAAGGAGAAAAGACAATTATATAGGATTGTCAAGGCAAGAGATAAGAAAAACTAAAGATTTAATTGAAGTAAAATGTATTTAAAGATGAAAATCAAAGAGTACTTTTTATGGAAGAAGATATCAAAAATAGATGGATATGTTACTTTCAAACAGCTTTTCAATGAAGAT
Organism: Apostasia shenzhenica; assembly: GCA_002786265.1. Taxonomy (NCBI): domain Eukaryota; kingdom Viridiplantae; phylum Streptophyta; class Magnoliopsida; order Asparagales; family Orchidaceae; genus Apostasia; species Apostasia shenzhenica. The sequence continues at coordinate 1,816,363 of KZ454427.1, forward strand.
TGTTGAAAATTCAATTGATTTTACAGAATTTAGCACCCTAAAAGAAAGTAAAAATTACTCTTACATCCGACGTATTAGTAAAGCTGAAGTCTGGAAAAGCTTTAAAGAAGATGAAAACTAAAGCTGTAGGACCAGATAACATCCCAATTGATGTTTGCAGTGCTTAGGAGATGAAGGAGTTTCTTGGCTCACTAGATTGTTTAATATGATTTTGAAGACTAAAAGGAATGTCAAATGAATGGAGAAAGAGTATAATTAGTACCTATTTATAAGAATAAAGGCGATGTACAAATTGTGCCAATTATAGAAGAATTAAATTAATGAGTCATACTTTAAAACTTTGGAAGAGGGTGATCGAACAAAGGTTACGCCATAATACTAAGGTATCAGAGAATTTAAGTAGAGAAAGGAAAACTTACATTTGGTTTTTATTGATTTGGAAAAAGCTTATGATAAAGTCTCAAGAGAAGTACTTTGGAGAGTTTTAAGAAAAGAAAAAGATTTGCACTGGCTTATATATTCAAGTTATTAAAGACATGTATGAAGGAGCTGTTAACCTCTGTTCGGACACAAGGAGGTTTGACTAAGGATTTTCCTATTACCAGTTGGTATTACACCAAGGCTCGGCTTTAAATTCCGTATCTTTTTGCTTTGATTATGAAAGTCGTGACCGGACATATCCAAGATGAAGTGCCTTGGTGTATGCTCTTCGCAGATGACATTGTTCTTATTGAGAAAATAAAGAGGGAGCTAAAGCGAAACTAGAGCTTTGGAGGAAATGCTCTAGAATCTAAAGGTTTGCATCTCAGTAGAATCAAAAACTGAATATATGGAGTGCACATTTAGTCAAGAAAGAAAATACTTATATTGGAGATGTGACAATTGGTGATCAATTGTCAAGAAGAGTGAGCGCTTTAGATACCTTAGATCAATTATACAAAAATAATGGGGAAATAGATAATGACGTTATTAGCAGGATTCAAGCAGGCTGGGTAAAATGGAGAAATGCTTCCTTGGTTGTTATGCCGAAAAGAAAAATCTCAATCCAAAATAAAGGGTAAAGTTTATAAAACTGTAGTAAGACCAGCGATGATATATGGTGCTGAATACTGGCCTGCAAAGAAGAACATACAAATAATAATTGTTGCAGAAATGAGGATGTTAAGGTGGATGTGTGTGATATACACGAAAGGATAGAATGAGAAATGAGTATATCTGAAAGAAAGTTGGTGTTTGCCACAATTGAGGATAAACTTAGAGAAAGTCGGCTTCGATGGTTTGGACATCTAAATCGTAGGCCGATTGAAGCTCCAGTTAGAAAAATTGAGTTATTGAATTTTGCTCATGTACAAAGAGGAAGAGGGAGACCAAAGAAGACATGACAAGAAACTATAAGGAGTGATCTTAGTTACTTAGACTTAGATAAGAATTTGGTAACTGATAGGGCGCAATGGAAACAAAGGATTCATGTAGCCGACCCCACCTAGTGGGATTAAGCCTTGGTTGTTGTTGTTGTTAAATTCTTTATATATTAAAATAATAATTAACATATATGATATTCCTAACATATTCTAATATAATAATTATCTTTATTTCATATTATTTATAATTTTTAATAAAAAATATTTTTATTTAATTTTAATTTTATTTTTATTAAAATTAAATTTTACAAACAAACGAGCCTTTAACTTTTTTCTATAACCCTACACGCTAAACATTAAAAATTGAATCCCGACGAATAAAAAAAAAACTAAATTCTAACTACTAAAATATAAATCTTAAAATCTAAATTTAAACTCTTTAAGGCTGTTTGTTTATAAGATTAAATTTAATAAAGTTAAAATTAAATTTTAATAGAGATATTTTTTCATTTAAAGTTGTAAATGATGTGAAATAAATTTAATTATCATATTATAATATGTAAGAAATGTGATATAAATTAATTATTCTTTTAGCAATGTGTGTAGGACATGAAATAAAGTTAATTTTTAATATTAAATTTTATGTGCAATGTGATATGCTTGATTAAAATTAAATCAGATTAATTTTCAATAGTAAAATAAACAGAGATTAATCATAAACTCAAAATCACAGTGCTCTTCTAACCTAATTAAAAAAAAAAACTTATTTAAATATCAGCTTCAAACTAAACCACAAATAATTTTTAAATAGGATAAAAAAGTATAGCATTCAGAATTAATTTTAAAAAATTTAAACTTGAAATTCTAGAGGATATGTTATTTATTTAATTTTTATATTATCTGCTCAATTTTATCAGCCATAATTACGTTAAAAAGGGTTAAAACTCCATTTCTCTTAATGGTGGGGTTAATTTTAAATAATTAAAAAATCTAAAAGATTTACTTGATATATTTTTAAAATTTAAAAAGAAATATGGATTTAAAAAAATTTATAAATTTAGTATGAACTTATTAACATATTTTCCAAATTTAGCATATACTATTAAAGTTCTATAAAAACTGTAAAACATTCGTGTATTGGTCAGTGATCTCTTGCAAATATACTATCAAATTAATTAAATATAAAATTTACTAATTTATAATTAATTCTGAAATATATATATAGACACACACATGATATTTGTTTTAAATAAAAAAAGAACTTAAATATTTTACATGATTTACTAACTTAGGATCTAGGCTATAATATTTTATACTAATAGCGCACAACGACATGTTTAAATATAGATTTGTAACAAATTTTAATAATAATATAACTATCTTCAAAGCAAAATGCTACTTACCCCGTGAAAAATAATTTTTGCATTAAAAGAAAAAACTTAAAATCGATAGACAAAAAGATCAAAACTTTAAGATTTAATTACAATCAAACTAGAATCTAACTAATTTAATGACTCAATAAATATTTAAAAGTATAAATTTAAAATAATCATAATAATAATATAAAAAATAATATTCATAAAATAGTCACTATAAAACTCAAATTTAATATCTTTTAATTTTCATTTAATTGATATATTTATAAAACAAATAGAGCTCAAATTTCTTATAAAAAACCATTTATACTAAAAAAATAAGAATATATTCATAAAAATTAAAGCTCAAATTTTTTTTTAAAAAAATAATAATAAAATTAATTTATTATTTAAAAAAATTACATGTAAGAATTTAGTTTAAGCCCAATTCAACAGGTTCAATTGTTTAGTGGTTCAACTCCGATCAATTTTGTGGTTCGACTGGACCGATTTGATGTCTGGTTCACGGCTCAATCGATTCAACCCGACCAAATCTGGTTTTTACATGCCCAAAATTCGATAAATCGAACACTTGTAACCCAACGACGAGTGTGCAAGATAAATTTATGAATTTTGCAGGGGCAAAGCATCTTTCACTTCTGATGCAGTAAAGAAATGAAACAATTATGATATAATTTTCATGATGCAAAACACCATTTTGCTCCACACTTTCACAAAGACGATACACCAAATCATGACAGAAAAATTTCCACGAAATGATAAAGGAGGCTACTAGAGGAACACCAATGGTAAACTAGACCGCATAACATGATAATAACAATAAGTTATATGATGAAGTTGACTCCATTCTTGATAATTATATTATACCAAACTATGATTTTTTGAAGTCTGAATTAATATAATGATTAAATTCAACCTCAAAAGGTTGACATTGGATTTAATCAGGTGATGCCACATTTGCATATTGGGCAAGACCTCTTCCTTCTTAGCCATGTGTCAATACACTGCAATAAGAAAGTGAAGAATAAATAGGTTGATGATGATGAATAATAATAGACACATTTCAAAATATTTACATACATTTGTATATATATATTGACGATGCATAAATATCATGATCTCGTTAAATGATCGTGACATATTCGAAAAATGAACATTCTATTACTTGTCTTGACTCATGTATGCATTTATTCAAATTTAATATGTGGTACATAGAAATTCCTCGAAATCAATGAATAGTCGGATCTCTTCCATCCTAATCAATTATAGTAACACAAATTTCACAATAGATAAAGGATAAGGGTACAATGTAAAGTTTGCACATTTAGATGTATACAAAATAAATTTCATGAATTAAAAAAGTCTGACATATAGAAAAGAAAGTATACTGTGGCATTATGTAAATCCCCACTTAGAATAGGAACAACAAGTAGTATTAAATAAATCATAAATACAAATAGGTCTACGAAAAAAAACAAATCAGGCATTTTGTCTCTGTAGTTTTAAGTGATATAAAGCTATGGGTTCCTGTAGTTTGCCAATGTAATGCAATTACCAATGAAAATTAATGAAAAACATTAACAGGTATCTACTTTATTATAAATTTTAAAGTGTGATTCATAAGGCTTCATGCATAGGGCTGACCTTACATAGATAAAATAAGGCTATTGAAGGAGAAGAACTGAAAGAATTGAACTATGATAAACTTACATCTTTGTGAAACTTATGCAAGCATGGCAAATGGCGGATTGTATCGCCCACAGTAGGGGTCTCGAGACAAACAGCGCATGCTTCCTCAGAACCATCGTTCTGTGATTTGATTAAAATGAAACAAAAGCAGTCATGATTACAGAAAGATATTATTGTATCTTAAAAGTTCAATTTGTAAATAATTTCATGCAAAGAAGATTTTGCACCTGGATTACTGATTGAGGCAAGCAGTTGATCTGACGCTCGGAAGCACCAACATGGTGGTGGTTGTTCTCATCAAGAGCCAATAGCAATTCATAGTCACTCCTTAAAAAGAGAAGAAAAAAATTGATGCTCATTTGATGCGTTATACAGCAACCTTTTGAAAAGCATAGCAATTCTATAACTAGTTAATGCTATAGAATATACCTAAAAGGATGAGAAGCTTATAGGCAAAACTTTTTGAAATTTAGTTATATTAGGGTTGTGCTGTTAGTACCGGTGTTATTTTTTACCATAATCGGATATCTTGGGCTTTTGTGTTGTAAGTGGGCACGTGGGAAGTTAAATCACTGTTGTAAAAACTGAATTGGGACTGCCTGGTTTGACCGAGACCAGGTTGCAATCCGGTCCGATCATCAGATAAGTGAAGCATAATAAATTAATCTATTTTTATGATATTTACTGTATGATGATGACAATAACTCAATAGAATTGATAAGTTTGTTATTGTGAACATTTGATACTTAGGTAGACAAAATAATCACTTTTAGTTTTAGAAAATAATGATAAATTATAGGTTTGGCCGACTTTACAACTAGTCTGACTAGTTCAACCAAGAACCAGGTAGTAGGCTAGTACTTGATATGGTCTTATTTTTATAACAATGAGTTAAATATGAAAATGTTACTAGAACTCAAGATATACCCAAGTTACCCTACTAATAATACATTTTCCCCATAATAAAACGATACTATTTTCAAGATGGATCAGTAAAAAATTGCAACAATTCCAACACAGAATTCCACTAATGTAGAATAGTATCTCCATAAATTTAAAATCCTTTTATGAAAAGAATGCTTCCACGTGTATCCCCCAATTATCATTAATCCAGTTGATTCTATAAAGTTTGAATAAGTTGTTACTTGCCTTTCACAGTTTGAACTTGGTCAGTTAGTATTCTGAATAATTGAAACTGAATAACTCTGACTTGATTGCAGCATTAGACAAAAAACTGACGAAGAACGTTAATATATAAGTTAATAAATGGCTATTAATAAGATGAAAATGATCAGCTTGATTAAAAATATCAAAATATCTTAAGTCTTAACATGAACAGGCACAAACTAACAAGAAATTTTTCTTAGAGGCCCCAGATCATGTTTTCTACAAGCTTATTTTGAACTCCTCTCATGCTTTAAGGTTATAATTCCTTCAACTTGTAAATAAAATCAAGGATTTACTACCATCGTTTTCTTCTGTATGTTTTTCTAAAATTTTCAAGAAAGCACAACGATTCAACTTCAAGAAAGTAACATAATATCATCACATGAGATCTTAGAATATCAACTAATAACTGAAATCGCCAAATGTTCCCAAAAAATAAGTACAAGGTTGGAAAATTGAATTTAAATGAACATGAGATTAGTTGAGATATTAGGCCATTAGATCTCAAACACCACAGATTAGAATATGATGTCAAGAAAATTTAACTGACATTTCTAGATATAATAATGAGCATGTCAATGCAAACAACATAAATTTTGTCTCGCATTCACTAAACTCCACTGTGCTTGCGATTATTACCAACTCCTATAATTTCTTTCCTATGAATTGCACAGGCGAGGTACAGTTAATCACAGAAATTCAAGTAGAGAGACTCATCCTACATAATAAATGAAGACAACTAAACTTCTATCATAATGAACCATAACGGAGAGGGCAAAAGAATGCCTTCTAGAGAGCATTCATACTATAAATAATAAACAGTTTCAAATTAACAAGACGAATCTAATTTTCCATGAAAACTACAGGTCAAACAACGAATAACACTGAATAAATAAATTAATTAATTACATATGATAATGAAAGATTGAAATACTCACTCATTGAAATCACGATGAACCCGAAAAAAGCTATCAGGATCTACCCTGTTATTACCATTTTCAATTGCCGCTTCCAGAGCCTCAAGAAAGTCAAGCCTCTAAAAAGTACAAGAGAGGAGTTTCTTCAATGCCACGGAGAAAGAAAGATTGCCATGAATAATATTAACAGGTATTATAAGAATGCTATAAGGCCCCCTAAAGTACAATTATCGAAAAATATGCAACAGATCCTAAAGTAATATTCAGTCAGTAAATAGCATTCATAGGCGTATTCTGAAATGATTTTTGAGTGCTAAAATGATATACATTAAAAAGCATTCATAGGCGTATTTCCTTGATGACAAACTTATTGCAATAGAAGTTCATGATCCTCATGCATTAAGCAAACCCCTTTAATATGGTGGAAATAACAAAATTTACTCAAAGCAAAATATAGAACTTGAATACCCAAACTCCTGGTGTTATTTACATTACAATAAAAGGGAAAAAGTTCCCCTTTTGGTTCGTGACTAAATTGGAGGCTTTTAGCCATGTCTTGATAGTAGTATATAGTGTGAAATAAAAGACTTGTTATACTAGGATTAGTGTAAGATTTGAAACAAAGTTGGTGGTTATATTGAGTAGAATTTGAAATAAAACTAATTCATATTGGAGTTTGTATAGAATTGAAAATAAAATTATTTTTCAATATTGAGAATTAAATGTTGGATTAAACTTTTTTTTGCTTTTTGAGTCCTGATTATTTTATCCATTATGTCAAACAAACCATTAGTAACAAAAATTTCAGAATATAAAAATAAAACCTGACCATACATCTCAAATAAATAAATAAAACCTGACAACACCACCACACCCTTTCTTCATAAGGAGCTGATGGTATTCAAAAAGAGTATGTTAGCACGTGGTGATATGATAACAGAAGATAAATTGTGCTTTGAAAAACAAAAAAGAAAAAAATGTAAAATTGCCCTCAATATTTTATATAACAATAACAGTGAGAAGAATAAAAATTGCAACTTTGCAGAAGAAGATCAAAACTAAAGATGAAGATATAAATCTTCCAACAGAAATGGAAAACATTACCACTTCTAAACTCATCCTGTGCCTGTATGTGCTCCTCCTCAGCTGTGCAATTCGATTTGCTGTTCGAGCACGAGTTGTTGTTCTTGCAGCAGAATGTTGAAATCTTGGCCTTGCTGATAAAACTGGAACCACCGTCTCCCTCTGAGCATAAAAGATAAAGTAGATTAAATTCACAGACAAGATATGCAGCTGCTTAAGACTTCACAAAAGTGAACAGGCAATGGGGATATCTTCCAATTTTCCAAAAACAATTGAGAGATCTTCCACAACTATGCAAGCCTGACAATATGCATATATCATGATGTAATAATTGACATAAAAACTTTATATTTAAGATTCAAAAGAACGTGATTCCAAGGTCGCACTGTTTCTCTTCACTGAACCTAAAGGAATCATTAAGTTTCAAAAAACACCTACAAGAATCATTAGATGGATACACAAACTGGCTGAAACAGGTAGAACTTCGCCTATCTAAATAAAATGGCTTGCAATACATAAATAGGTGAAACATCACACGAGATAGCAAACTGATATGGGTCCTCCAAACAAATCCAAAATTATAAAAATTGAATGAACATGTACCTATGTATAACAGCCAGACACAACAACAACATATCCACAGCATATCAAAATTAACTTAAAAGTAATGCAAGAGAAAGATATAGTTCACCCAATACAACCTAGACAAAAAACAAATGAAACTCCTTTTACTGATATGTTAAAGCTTCTGATATTCTACTGTTATTTCTTTCCGGAGACTGAGTAAATGCCGAAACAGTGAAAAGATTTCATAACTAGAGATGGTGCCTTAAGGAATATAAGTGAATCACCAAAAGATCTACAGATGCCCCTTGTCCCTTCCACTTAACCAACATGTTTAGGAATTGTATCTAATTTGATTTTCCAAAAACAATTAATGGACAAAATGTAATAGTATCTACAGCTGAGCTTAACCAACAATTGACAAACGATAGTTATATAAGTAGCAGAGTAGCAAGTAAAAAGTGTTTCCAACAGATAGATCTGAGTGTGATACACATGGGCATGAAATGCACAGGAAGTATGTATATGAGAAAAACCACCAAAGAACCACATTTATGTAATATCATGTGTAATCAGATCATTTGTAAGTAGGACAAACACATAATTGAATTTGAGGTGCTCTTCACTACAACTATGTGACTGCTAAACTTCCTCCCTTCGTAAAGGGTATCAGGGGACAGTGGGGGGCAGCGGGGCAAGGGGTTGGTTATGGGAGGGTAAGAGGACAATGGGGTGGGGGGTGGAGAGAGAGAGGTCAAAAGAGGCAAATAAGGAGAGAAATGAGAGGCATTTTGGTCACTTTCTCATTTAAAACATTAGATTGCAGATGGAAACATTTAATTGGAAAATCAGGAACGTATGTGAAATAAAAAATTGATGGGAAAAAACATACATGAAGCAATTGGATTGTCCATGCCTAAATGTAATTTAACCTAATTACCTCAACATCTCTTCGATGAGGTTACAACCCCCTCCATCTATCTATTCTCTCCCCTTCCACCCCCAACCAGACTTAGCACCCATGTAAAGCACTGATGGTATTTGTCAAACTAAGGAATAGTAAAATATCCACAGTGGGAACAAGTGCATGTCACTGGTGCATGAGTAGTGAACTGATGTAGATCAGTTAGCGCAATAGTCAATCTGTACACATTATTACAGAATTGGTGTTAATAATTTCTTTAACATAGGTAATGTTGTAGGGGATGTTAAATTGTCTTCATTTACAACTGATAACTTCCTAATTCTTTCCTTTTGTTGATTGGCAATATTTGATATTTTCCTTTACTGTATGTGCAAAAGTCTATACAATTTGCCCTCGAAATCCTCTCATTATCTCCTTTCTTCTTCTTCTTCTTCTTCTTCCTCTTTCTTTAGTTATTTTCCTTTTACCTATCTGCCCTTTCCTTTCTCCTTTCACCTTCTCGTTCTACATCATCAACCGAAGACAAGATAGCATGACCGAATAGAGGCACGACAATGATTTCGTATCTAGCCAACAACAGACCAGCTGCATGCCTATCATTATATGCAAGGAACAGTGCAATCCCTATGTCATCTGGAAAATAAAGCCGCATTATGGTGGGCAATATGCTCTAACACCATCATTTTCTTAGAGGACTGACCATGCACGAAACAACGGGTCATAATTAACATGCTTTGAGGGGTGATATGCACTAATGAATCAAACTTCTTTTACATAAAAAGCTAAAATTTTATACAAAGAAATGCATAAAGATATAAAACTAACAAAGAGCGTATGCCATTTTTACCTAATGAAGTCAGAAAGGTTACCAAGCACAACCACATGGTCCATTTCACTTTCTGTTCCCTCAAACATAAAGTATAGAACCTTAAATCAATAGCTGATGAGTCAAATTGCATATTCCGATGATTTTTCGGAGCGTATGAAATTAGGCACTGACGACAAGTTGAACTAAAAGCAAGGTCACTTCTGAAGTGGCAAAATCAAAGAAAAGCGCAAGCTCAATTATGAGGATTTAAGTTTACTTCTGCAACTTTATTTGACATAAACACATTTGGTCTTTCAGTAATCCTACAGCATTGCTAAGTTTGCATGGGTTGACATACGACCAAGCTTTAAGGTAAAACTCAATAGTCACTTAGATGAAATTAAATTGCATGAAAAGGTCATGTCACCTGAGACTGGTTCAATCTCCTAGTCGAAGTAGGACCATCATTGTCTTCCTGCAAGAAGGACCGGAATATAGCTGAATCATCCTGATCATTGTGTCCAAGGAAAAAATTAGCCATGGAAAGCAGCAACACATGTGCAACTAAAAATTCCTATACTTGTCCAATCTAACAAAACGGAAATCATGGCAACATACTCAAGCCAAAAAAAGGACAACTAAAAAAAATAAGAAGTATTCCATCAAAAGAATTTAAATAAATAAATAACCTCTGTAGCTCCCAAAGGTGGTGATTCTAGATAGAACTGCTCTTGAAGCTGTCGAGCTAATATCTCATCAGACTCAACTTGTCTAGCCCTCACAATAGATTCAATTCCACAATTTTCTCTTGGGTTATTACTTTCCAGTTCATCAACCTCTATAATTGGTGCTAGTGGGACATCATCTCTCACTATTCGATGACTTCTGGTTGATCGTGAATGTGTAGGTTTACCTGATGAAGACTCTTTTGGAATCTTTGGGCTATGAGCAGGTCTGCTTGAACACTCAACAGCATTAGAGTGAGAAGAGCTAATTTTTCTTTTTCCTGTATGGTGTAAAACTTCTGAGTCCACTGCACAACACTGTTGCCTTATATTAGCTCTAGAATGTAGGGTAGAACCTTCATGTTTGTCTTGGATAGATGTAGAACGTCTTCTACTAAAATAAGTTGTTTCATCTCTAGGAACAGATAAATGACTGGTATGATTCTCACTTACAGAAAAATATGAAGAATAAGAGGAAGGAGAAAGAGATAAATTTCCTGTATGCCTGCATGTTGTTACCCATCCATTATCACCAACGCTACCAGTACCATAATCCATGTCAGAAATTACAGTCACTTCCTTGTCAGGCATCAAGCAAGAACTGTGAAGAGCAGAGGTAAAGAATAAAAATAAATCAGAGTTAAGGGAATAAAAAGAGAGAAAAACATAATTGTGTAAACATGTGAAAGAGTCTGTGAACATGTATATGTATGTATGCCCATCTCTGCAGGCAAGGAATGATGCGTTCTTGTGTGGGAAAGTAGGCAAGTGCAGGTGTGGCGCAGCACATTGAGGTCGAACCTTTAAATGGAATATTAAGACATCAATCCTCATCAATCATCATTATCATTATCAGCAATGGCTTGACTATAATGAATCCTCTTTTTCTCCTACCAACCAATCTAACCAGAATTCATCTCTTGGGTCTAGCCTTTAAATGCAACATTACTACATGAGTCATAGTCAATCCACATTAAAATCATAAACTCTTTTTTCCAGCCTTTAAATAAAACATTAGGACATCCACCTTAATCAATCATCATTATCATCATCCACATTCCACAGTAGCTTAGCTATAATGAAACCATTTTTCCTCCCAACAATCCTTCCAAGCGTCCATCCATATCACATCTTAAAACTATTGTTCCACGAAATTCATGTAACATAAATAGAAATCATTAATAAAATGGAGTATGGAATCAGCTCAGATCAGAAGAGTTTTGTAATCTGCACAAAGAATCACACATATAATTCAATGGATGGGTTGTTTAACATGATTAAATCATTTTTGTTAGTTTTCATCGGTAAAATGACATGGAAAAAAACATTTAACATTACTAATAAGTGCAACTACAAAGACAACAGTCATTACTACTAGTATAAAGATCATCTTGCCATTTTTATTCATCTTTTAATGATTAAAGCATGTATGTGTAATCTTCATCATGAATACAAAGAAAATGATACTTAAAATCCCAAAAAGAAAACCTTAAAATCTTCCTAGAAAATTCAGAATATATTAAATTTTGAAATACATACTCCTATAAAGAATGCACCAGTTCAGACATTTATTTTTCACACTAAAATTCTCTTGATTTCTAATCTTTGGAAAGAAGAAAGGTGAAAAAAACATTGTACAAAAGAACCTAGGGGGCAAAAGAAAAGAACTAAAGAACATCGGATAGCTTTAAGGCCATAAAACTCAAAGAACAAATTAAAAGGTCACCAGAAATGCAGCAAAAATTATGACATGATTCTAAAAGAGTTAATAATTTTCGATGCAACAGTCACACTTATGGACAGGAACAAATGTAAAAGAAACACAAACCTTCCAGATATCAACGAGTCATCATCAGGTAATGCCTTTCCTTTTCCTTTGTTAATCATCCTGCCCTCAGAAACAGGACTGTTAATTTGTATTGGCTGAGGTAAGTTACTCATGGACAGTTTACCAGAGGCAGTAATTCCTTCGTCAATCCCTTTGGTCTTCACATTGCTTTTATAGCGTGCAATGTTAGAGGGAGAAATGCATCCATTATGCACTAACCGTCTATGCCCAGCAATTTTCGGGCGCACACCAGATTCAAGAAGAATGTGATTTGTTTGTCTAGATGTAGAAGGTGACTCCTTGCATGGCCCTTCTCCAGTTGCATTATCTTTCTTGCCATTTAAAGAACATGGTTTTGAATTGACAGAATTTTGAGGACCTTGAAAGCAAACTTCAGCTTTGTAGCTGCTGTTGACTCTTGTATCATCAGAGTATGATGTGCAATCATTAACTACAAGATCATTCTGATAATTATCAACTTGTGGAAGGCCAAATTGTGATGGTCCCAATAGCATTGGTTCCTTTCTATTTCGTGAATTCTTTTGCTCAACAAAAATATTCTCATTGCCTTTTGATGCCACCACAACACAGCGCTCAACTTTTCCTGACTCATCTACATTACTAGTAGAAGGAAATGATTTAAAAAGGTTAACTCCATTATTCCTTTCTTTTCCAATGCCCTTGGTAGAAACTGATGCCCTTGAAATATGATGTCCAACATGAAGATTACTTTGGTTTCCTTCATTTTGCTTGCTAGGATGTTTCTCTACCTTGAACCTGGGGCCCCTACATCTTGTAGGATGAGAAATAGGGAATGGGCTTTCCTGGCTCAAGTCAACTGTTTCTTGATTCCTCCCCCTATAATTCAAGACACTGCTTTGCTCAAGCTCAGGAGAACTACATACGTGTGAAGGTTTTGTTCTAGGAGCCTCCGAGATAAGTCGTGCCAATCTTGCTTGTGAAAACAGAAAATCAGTATCCATAGCCTGAGCAGTGTTATCTTTCAAATCACAAAGGTTGAAGTTCCTCGGTGTGTAAGAACATCTGCTAGTTGCTGGCTCCAAATATTGACTAGAAGAAGATGGTGTATCTTCAATGGTATATGTATCCAAAGATGATTCATCAACTGAGCGAACAAATGCTATCCTATCAGGAGTGTCAGGGACTTCCAGCACCATATCAGAGTCCACTCTATTCAGATTACACATGTCCCAATAAATGAACAATGCTACTCATTACCACCCAAATGGGCAATTCTCAGGACCTTTAGATTAAATTTTGGCAAAAGAGAATAACATCAATTTCAAGATTTCAAGGTCGAAAAAAGCAATATCAAACTTGCAAAAGTTCTACAATAATAATAGCAGATATCATCAAGAAATTCACATCTTTCAAGAATTGGGTTGAGATATGGGCTACAAGATAAAGGCAAGGTGTTCACTTCCTTAGAGATCCGAATAATTCATATTAGATGTTGAATCAAGATGAAATTCTTCCTACACGCTACCAGGGGATTGCGATATTGAACAATACTAGAGAAAGATGTTCTCGTTCTGAAGTTCATTCTACATCAGACAGATTAAGAGAACCTTCAGTTTATTTGCTTATCTAGGTTATACCCCATACAGAGGACCTTCCACTTACCGTTTTACCTTAAAGAATGTGGATATCCTTGACAGAAATAATCAAAGTTTCATTTTCCGCAGACAAAAAAAAGATACTTTGATATTATTGGAATTCCACATAAAATATGGACATGCCTTTAGAAAGCTTACTAGTTCAAAGAAAAAAAAAACAATACTAATAATTAACATTTATTCGTATAACATTATGTTAAACAAATATCACATCTCGTTAATCAACACAGTTTATTAATCCCATCTCATGCGTATAAGGCGATGGAATAAGAGCTGTAATTCGTCTCACAGTCCTACGTTGTTCAAGGAAGCACAAATAAAGCAGTTACCAAAGGAGGTGAGATGAAATCGAAGCTACCTCTACGTTCACAGAAGATCTTGGAGACGTCTGCAAGGTTAGAGGTGGAAGGCGCAAGCAGGAGATCGGAGTTTCCTTTTACAGATCCGGCTTGCGGAAAAGACCAGCTAGGGTTCCAGAGGTGGTGGAGAAAAACGATAAAGGAAAACCTGTGATCGGAGGAACCGCCTGCGAGAAAGCCCTAATCTCCAAGAGGACGAAAATTAGGGTTAACGAGTCGAGTGCGAGCGCTGACACAAACTCGAAATTTTTTTATCCGATTTAGCTCAAATTCAACTTAAATTTACAATAATTTTAAATTAAATTAAATCAAAATGGATTCGAATTCAATAATTCATTAATTCATTTTGAGGCAGCTCGAAATGAATTATTTTTTATATTTTTAAATATATATAATACATAATATATATATATATATATTTATTAAATAATTTATTTTGAGTAGATTCGAGTTTATATCAAGCAAGTTAAGCTTAGCTTAAACTCGACTTGAAATGAAATTTAAGCTCGAATCAAGGTTAAATTTGGGCGGGTTATTTTTACAGCCTAGCACCAAAAAAAATTAGGATTAATTACACCTTGATCTCTGATGTTTATAATTCATTTCATATGAGTCTAAACAATTCAAAAAATCTAATTTAAGTTCTTCAATTTTAACGCAGTTGATTGTGGTTTCTATTAACTCTACGTTAATAGGTCTTCAATGTGTTGGGAATCCCTTCTTATAAAATTGTGGAGCAATAAGTATGCTCATTAAAGAGATCATCATCGAACAAAGCTTCGATGATTGATGAAGACAATGATCAAGTCAAGATCTGGCAATCTCGAACTAAAAAGGACAACATATCGAGTTTAAGAAATTGAAGTTCGGCTTCTACCAATATGAAGTAAAATATAATGTTTGCAAATCCCATTTGAAAAATCTTCATAGATTCGAGAAGTTATTTCTAGAATTTAAAAAGTTACTAGTTTGTTTATTCATTGAAAAAACACTTTCTCAAGTAAATTGAATGTATAATCTCACTTGATTATTAAAAAAAAAGCCACATAAATTTATAAACAGTTATAGAGGAAGTGTAAAGTAAATATACAATTGAATTACAAAAAAAAAATATTTTTTTCTAAGTAATTCACACCAAAATTCTATTTTGTCGTCTTTAATTATAAAAGGGGAAATGGTCAGAGTTCGCAATAAGTTGAATTACTTAGAAAAAAACGCTATCGGAGTACAATGAGTAAAAAGTATTACAAAAGAGTTTCATGTGTTGTGGTTCAAGTCTGTTGTTGAAAATTCGAAGATTTTTATTATTTAGCTTATTTTGTTAGACCAGATTTTATCGATGAAGTTTAGTCGTGTTTCTTCCACAGTGGCACAATATATTATTTTATCTCCTGAAATAATAGTATTCTAATATAAGTTTTTGAAATTCATATCAAGTTTGATAATTTTAATTTTTGGGATAATTACCTACATATCACACAATTTAGTTTTATTTATGCCTCACCTATCCATTCTTAATTAATTACGCTATGCACACTAAAAAATCTTATATTCATATATTTTAACTTATTTTTATTATAATGAGTAATCATAATTTTTTAATAACCTAACTATAGTTAGATTATAAAAAATCTGAGTCGTTCATCATATTATTTTAAGAATATTTAAATATATTTTGAGTGAAAATCTTAAAACCTTAATGTTTAGGTGGCGGCAAAGGAAGGAGACATCCGCGACGTGAATTGATTTTAGGACAAATCAGTGCTTTAGTGTGTTATTAAGGAAGAGAAAAATATGTACCATTAAAAGTAAAAATATAATTTTAATGATTTACTAACAGAATATTTTTTTTAAATAGATTTTGATTAAGTTTTAATTCAAATATGTGTACGTAAGATTTTGTGATGTTTTGAGTATGCATAGCGTAATTAACTAAGAATGGATGGGTAAGGCATAAATAAAACTAAATTTTGTGACATATAGGTAATTATTCCTTTAATTTTTCATCTGAAAGATTTATTTTTATTTTAATTTATAATGCCTAACATTGTATTTAGTTATGTTAAAAAATCATTTTCACATTTTATTGTCACCCATAAATGAAACAAAAAGAAGTTAAAAATGATTTAACTGATAATAGGAAAACGACTTTTCATCCAATTTTTGTTCTCTATAATTTCAGGCCTATGCTGGTAAATTACATTCAAGTCCCAAAAGTTAGAAGTGTCTAACTTTTCTTTTTTTGAAAAAGTTGATCTCAATCTTATTTTGATAGCAATTAATCTCAATTTTTAAAAAACATAAATGTAGGTCCTTAAAAGTATTGTCATTTAGTTAATATAATTATTAATTTTTACTAATATGCCTTAAGATTAGTCTCAATTATTAACTTTTTAATATTTTAAAATATAATATTAAAATATTAATATTTATATTTTATAGTTTTTAATTATTAGATTAGAAGAGAGAGAAATTAAATTATAACTATAAACGGCCCTTTTTATACTACTTGGTAAATGTTGTAGAAATGGATTATTGCATTATGATTTAAATCATTTTGATATTCATTCTTGTTTTATTGGCCAATATGATTTTTTACTTGGGATAATTACACCTAAGTCCCAGAGTTTAACGCTTAATAACGCATAAGTCCATATATTTAAAATTCAACATTGGGGTCCTTGAGTTTTAATAAATTATCAAATGGGTCTTTTTTTAATTTTTTATTATTAAATTTTTTTGAAATTACTATTATACTCCTGGGCTTCTCTCTCTTTCCTCCCCGCCTCTATCTCTCTCCTCCCGATCGGAGCCGCCGACGGGTCGTGGGCCGTTGCCCGTGCGCGGGGATCAGGAGGAGAGGAGAGAGAAAGGTGGGGAGGAGAGAGAGAGAGGCCCACAGGCGATGGCCGTGCGACCGGATGGCAGCTGCGTGGCCGCCGGTGGATCTGGCGGCCGGTGGCGTCACTTGTGCATGCTGATCTGGAGGAGAGAGAGAGAAAGGCGGGGAGGAAAGAGAGAGAAGCTCAGGAGTATAGTTGTAATTTTAAAAATTTTAATAATAAAAACTTAAAAAAGACCCATTTGGTAATTTATTAAAATTCAGAAATCTAATGTTATAATTTTAAAAAAATAGACTTGTGCGTTATTAAACATTAAATTTAAAGACTTAGATGTAATTATCCCTTTTTACAATAATGGTGTTAAGATGTAATCAAGATAGTTAACTGCCAATAGAATTTGGTAGCTAAAAAAAATTTTATAAATAAATTGCATTCAGAATATTACAAAATAGGTTCGTCATTTTAAAAACTTCAATTTGGCTATCTGAGGAGAAGAAAATACTATAATTTTGATTCATCTCTCAGAAGTTCACTATTTTTACTTTTTTTTAACTAAAATATAAAATATAATTATTTTTTATTAGTATGAACCATTTATATATTTTAAAAAATTATTAAACTCTTTTATTCTTACATTTTTAAAAAAAGAAATAAAACTCTGATATTTAATTTATCTAATTTCTGGCTTTTTTAATAAATATTTAAAATATTAATATAAATATTAATAATTTAAAATTATATTCTAAAAAACTTTAAAATTAATAAATATAAATAATTTTACAATATATTAGTAAAAAAAATAAATAATTATATTTTAATTGAGACTCAAGATATATAACTTTTGCAACATTAAGAACTTAAATTAAATTTTTTTAAAAATCAGGACCAGTTTGTAACACTCTTTCAACTTCAAGGGACAAACTATAAATTAACCTCTCTAACAAAATTTATTGACATTCAAACATTCAAATTATTGTCGCGGTAAATTTATACCTTGTTAATTTTTATTTAAATTCATTTAATCTTGATATGTTTTTAATGGGATGAGTATTAATTGCAAGACTATAATTATGTCACGTCGGGCACAACATAATTTCATAACCTCTGACTACTATTAGTAAAAAAATAAAAGTAATCCTATCAAAAAATAAAAAAATTAAAAAATAAAAAAAATCAAAATTAAAATAATTTTAAATATATATTATCTCCTCATTTTAACCCAAAATAAATTATTAATTATAAATTTAGATCGGAGAGGAGGCAAGTATGAAATTTATAGAAAGAAAGCAGAGTGGGGTGCTTATGAGTTCTAAAAGAGGTAGGGTGACACATAAGCAATAGTTCAAAGAAAGCAAAATATATTTGAATTTTATTTAGTTTAACTCAAATCTATATTAGGAGTCACAACGTGACATTTTGTTCGAATTTATGAATACTCGTACCCGTCCCGTTATATATTATTCATTGTTCGTACCCATTTCCGTCCCGCCCAGTCTTCACAAACTCATACCCGCCCTACAGTTTCCTCTCTATGAGGCAAGTTCCAACCCAACCTGACTCACCCGAATCTCTCCCCACCCGACCCGACCCGCCCCTGTGTTGTGATTTAATGTAAGATAATATAGGTTATTTAATATTAAAAAATAACATCATATTAGTAAATTAAAATACTACAAAATTTTACATATTAATTCCCTTAATAAGTAAATTAAAATAAAATTTTAATTGCATAATAAATTCAAAATTTATATATAAATTTAACCATTTCTTAATTTTAAATATCAACAAATAAATTTTCTTATACTTAAAAAATAAATATTTTTTAATAATTATAAAATTAAAACATAACTATTATAACTTTAAACATAAATACTTAAAAAAAAATAAACTAAAATCTCATTTGGTTTAAATTTTTTTTGACAAAAGAAAAAAATATTTTATTTTTAAAATTTTATAAAAAAAATATTTTAATATTAAAAATTATAAAAAATATAAAATATTCTCAATTCTAATATTCGTATTTGCGTTGGATGTAAAATAAAATTAATTTTATAGTTAAAATTTATATTAAGTAAAATAATTACCTCAAACAAAATGAGACCTAAAATTACTATAACAAGTGAGATAAAGCAATTTTCATGAAAAATATTATTTGAATATCAAATTTTAAATTTTTTTGAATTGCATAAGGAGCGAGACGAGTATGATTAACCCATACCCAAATCCGCCCCATTTCATAACAAGACAAAGCGAGTTGTAAATCATGGGAGAAATTTAAGCACCCATATCTGTCTCATTAGAGACAAATCATGACAATTTAATCTGATACAGGTACACATTGTCACCCCAATCTATGTCAGTACCATTCCAACTCAGTAGAAAAAATATTTAGTTTAGGAAATCAAAACAGCTCAGTTCGCTGTCCAAACTTAGCACTCTGCATAGGCATATGGGGCTCGCAGCCTCGTTTGGTTCGAGGGGAGTTTTTTACCCAACACAAATTTTAACTATAAAAATTAACTTTATTTCACATCTAATACAAATACGAATATTAGAATTGAAAGTATTTCACATTTTACACACTTTCTAATAGTAAAATAAATTTTTCTCCTATTAAACTTAAAAAATAAAATAATTTTGTTTTCATGTCTAAAAAAAAAGCTCAAACCAAACGAGGTGAAATATTATAAAATTTAATTTTATTTTTATTTTATGTCTTATCCATCCATTCTAAATTAATTATACTATGCATACTTAAAATATTATAAAATCTTATATATACACATTTAAGTTAAAACTTAATCAAAATCTATTTGAAAAAAAATATATTCTATTAGTAAATCATTAAAATTATATTTTTACTTTTAATGGTACATATTTTTTCTCTTCCTCAATATCACACTAAAATATTGATTTATCCTAAAATCAATTCACGTCACGAATATCTCCTTCCTTTACCGCCACCTAAACATTAAGATTTTAAGATTTTCATTTAAAATATATTTAAATATTTTTAAAATAATATGATGAACAGCCCAAATTTTTTATAATCTTAGGTTATTAAAAAATTATGATTACTCATTATAATAAAAATAAGTTAAAATATGTATATGTAAAATTTTATAATATTTTGAGTGTGCATAACGTAATTAACTAAAAATGAATGGATAAGACAAATAAAATTAAATTGTGTGACATGTAAGTAATTATTCCAAAAAAATGCTATTTCACTCCAATTTCTCTTCATTTTATGCAATTTAATTTGTATAAATATTTTTATTTTATCGAATTTTTTAACTTTGTAAAAGTTAAATAATATCTGTAATTACTTACATAAAATACATATTCAATATGACCATGATTATATCTTGTATGATCTTTTCTAGTTTATATGAGAATTCTTTTTTAACTTTATGTGAGAACTTTTTTGTTTTATGAGGATTTTTTTTAAAATTTATATATGCATACAAATCAAGTATAAGACATATAAAATAAAAACTAACCATTTAAAAAATACTCCGAAACGATGAAAAAATAATACAAAATAATTTTTTTTCATTCCCATGCCCCATCTATGCGAAACCGAAAAAATTATGCAAAGGGATAGCCGCACTCAACAATCTCCCCCGACTCACTAGAGATGAAAGCATGCCGACATAACATAGAAAAGGCCCCTCTCTTTTATGTTCTTACCTCCCTCTCCCTCTTTGGTCAGAGAAGGTGGTAAGGCTTAGGAGATCCACAGTATGTGCACGAGACGAAGAAAAGTTAAAAAGAAAAAATCACGACAATGCCCGACAGAAGAAAAGAACAAAAAACTACAGTGATGTCAATAAGAATCACAGTAAAGAATTAATGTATCATAAAATAGAGTACTTATCAAACCGATTTTAAGTGAGTTGAAGGTCAAACTCAGCTCATCTCAAATTCAAACCGATTTAGCCCAGTTTGAATGATTTTGATTCCATGCTTGGCTTGAACCTTAAATCAAGCCAACTCATTATGATAAAAAAAATGAAAAAACTATTTTGCATAGAGGGGAATATGATCTCTAAACTTTGGAAAAAATAACTTTAATCCTCCAAATTACTTATCACATAACATTAGAATAACATTGAATCAAACTCCAACTAGATGTCATCCAATAACAATGAAAAAACTGAACAAAATATCACTTTAGAAGGCGTTTGGTTCACTGTTATTTTGATTTATATTATCTAGATATCCTGACATCTAAATATCATCTTTTAAGAGATAATTCAATAATATTTTACAAAATTATCTACGCATATCAATTTTCTGAAGATAACACAACATCAAAATAATATTGAATCAAACAACTCCTTTAAAGTGATATGTGAATGTCATCCAAAATCGAGTGATATCTAGATATCACCTCCCGTATAATTGACAATTTAATCCATAATAATGAAATTAAATAAAAAACAAAATTACTAGATAAAGCACACAACCAGCTCACATTACACCAAATGCATCCTAAAAGTGATTTCCTATAACCATATTTCACTGATGTTTATAAAAAGATGCAGAACTGAAATTCATAAAGATAACCTCCACAATTTTCATATGCAGTTTCATTCTTCACACTCTTTTACTTACATAACATAAACAATCCATTTTTTGATCAAGATTAAAACTTTGGTAACTCCACTAAAATTCAGGACGGTTTTGATAAACATCTTGATACTAAAAAGAACTATTTTCTAATTTAGAAATCAAAGAGAGATACTGCTAATAATCTTTCATAACTTTTTCCAATTGGCAACTTAACATCCAAAAAACAAAAAAAAGGAGACCAAGTATTTCTTAAAAGAAAAACAAAGAAAAACCAACTATATGCATGAGAAAACATGCAAAA
Organism: Apostasia shenzhenica; assembly: GCA_002786265.1. Taxonomy (NCBI): domain Eukaryota; kingdom Viridiplantae; phylum Streptophyta; class Magnoliopsida; order Asparagales; family Orchidaceae; genus Apostasia; species Apostasia shenzhenica. Next base: position 1,838,524 of record KZ454427.1, read on the forward strand.
AAGAACCAATACACACTAATTTACACAAAATATTGTGCTCAATCGCCTAGCCTTCCTTTCCAGTGACGACCCAGTCAATAATTCTTAATTCTTAAACAAAGAAAAAACACCAACAATAGTAAATATCATACATATAATATAAATATATAAATATAAATAAAATATATATAATCAATTACCTTTTTCCATCTCGGTTGAGGTTCTCCCAGCTGATCTCCTGGGAGCATTTCTCACAGGTAGTGCTCAATCCAGATTTGATGCCTTTGCTTCTCAAAGTCAGTAAATGGTCGAGATTGCTACATTTTCTCTGATGAGCGGCCGATTGCTGTTGACCCTTTGAGCTTGCCTTGCTCTGCTGGGGATGAACAGAAGTCTCCAGTGGAGCGCTTTGGAAGGTAGTAGTAGTTTTTCTCACAGGATCTTCGAGCGAAACTCTTTGAACCTCTTCCCATTCGAGGGATTGTTGGAAATTAGCCCATGCCAATTCTTGTTCTTCCTTTGATAGCCTCTCTTCCTCGTTTTCTTGCAGAAGGGTCTCGTGTTCGTGGAAGTTTGCTATCCAACTGTTAGGAAAGGAATGAAAAGATGCATGACAATGAAGTTTTAGCGCGTCATGTATTTAAAATGCCATGAAACAGATGCTGGAGTTAACAAACATTCAGAATCTCTAAAAGAATCGAAACTATCTTCGCCAGATATACATGTAACCTTCCATTCTTCGATATTATGTAGGCCAACAATTTTTTGAACACCCTATCTGTTTTGTTAACTGTAAAAGAATGAATGGATTTGTGTAATTCGCTCGGGAAGACTGTTATTTTCCAATCTGCAAATGGAGAGAAACCCAATGGAGGTTCGGCTATAAGGAACTTATATGAATATCAAAGAATCTGTAGCTAAGATTTCAAGGCTGCTGGTATGCAACTCATCCATAAAAATTTAAAATTTAGATAAATTGCAGAATGGATTTAAACTAATAGAGTGTAGTGGAAATAAATGATTTATGTAGCCGATTCCAAGTACTAGAATAAAGTCTTTGTTGTTGTTATAATTTAGTGTCTGTGGTTGCCCCTCGTTTGGTTTTGCCACTCAAATGAGCCCAAACATTTTTTTAATATATTTTCTATCCAACAAAATTCTAATATAATAGATCTAATTATTATCCTACATAAATCATAATATTAAAATAACTTTATTTTATATATATATATATATTGTCTCTAACCCAAAAAAACCATCCAATTGTGTTCTAACAGCGAGATTCCCAGAGTGGGTAAGCAATTCCCTAAAGTTTAGGAAAATAGGAGAACGAATAAAAGAGCTAAGGCATTAAACACATAATCATTAGAGATTTCACAAGTGGATATGCAATTCACCCATAAATTTTAAAAATTTTGGGGAACTGGAGAGTGGATTTAGGGTATATGGTTTAAGGATAGCATAATAGATAGTTTGCTTCATTGAATTCTAGGAAGTAGCCTATCACTATACGATGCGTAATGATGCATGTACTGAAAACTGAATCCTATCAAAGAGAGAGAAAGATAACTTGATTCATCGAATAAATCAAGATATACCGTGGCTGATGTCTACTGAGTAAGCTTTCCATGATCTTGTCACAAGGGTGAGGAGGAGCTGGAATAGTCCTTCGCTGGGAAAATCCAGGATTGTCTTGAACAGGCAAGACTATGTTATCTAGGCTACCATCATGCATATCATCGTCTCCGAAGTCAAAAAGATGAAGTATTTCCTCTTTAGACATTGTTCTGTGTATCTGTTGTCTATCCACAACCCTAGCTGCAAGGCTTTCCTTTGTCACCTATTCAAAGCAATAAAATATAAGATAAACAATCGTATAGCTCATGAGCAAGGCTAGCAATTAAGTTCAAAACTCAAAATATGTTATGATGTAAAAACTGGACCGAACAACCTGCTTCGACAAAAGACCAGCTTGCCATCCAGTCCAGTATTATGCCAAAACCAAATTGCATATTAGACCAGATCAAACTATAATAAATTATCCTTTAGAACTTTTATACATAACAATAAATTACTGGTTCGACCAGTTCAACCATGAACCAGATAGTAGTAGACGGTTCTTATTTGTTCCAATTGTTAAAAATTTCAAATTTGATCGAATTTCATCTAGTTCAAAATCAACTCAATTTAATAATTGCTAGAAGTCAACTCGCTCAAAATGAAGCTTGGTCCAACTGGAAATCAACTTGATATATGAAGAAGTATACATATTTAGCTTTACAACATATATATGAGATATGTAACTCGTATATGTCAATTGACTAAAGAAAATGATTTGAGTACGGCATCATAATAAAATTCAAGTCTTAGAATCTCATCCCTTCAACATATAGAGGACAAGGATAATTATAATTTTAGAGAAAAAACTCAAATGGTTTTCAGATTAAATGCATTGATTGTACAGTGTATGAGATTTAAACAAGTTCAATGTATTCTATCATTTGGCATTTCAAGTTGCTACAATTAATTCTGAACCATTAAGATTTTTTTTGAGGATCGAAGTTTACAAAAAAGTAGCGTTAAGGTCTAATTGAATAATCTCGTTGAAGAGTATGCAATCAGTCTTTGTCAAAGAACTCGTGAGAGTGAGAAAGCAAGTGAAAAAATAATAAGGGCAAATTACGCCCAGGTCCCTGAGTTTAACGCTTAATATCGCACAGGTCCACGTTTTTAAAATTATAACATCAGGGTCACTGAGTTTTAATAAAATATCAAATAGGTCCTTTTTTATTTTTTATTATTATTAATTTTCTTAAAATTACCATTTTACCCTTGCCATTCTCTCTCTCCTCCCGATTCGGCGCACGCGCGTGGGCCACACCGCAGCTGGCAATCCGGCTGCCACGCGGCGTGTCCGCCGGCGGCCGCGCAGCCCGTGCTTGTGCGAGGGATCGGGAGGACAGAGAGAGGCAGAATCTCTCTCCTCCCGATCCCGCACGTGCGCTGGCCGCGCGGCAGCCAGCGCGCGCTGGCGACCGCCGACGAGCTTGCCGGCGAGTCGCACAGCCGGCCGCGGCCGCGGCCCGCGTGCGTGCGCCGGATCAGGAGGAGAGAGTGAGGGGCAGGGGTAAAACGGTAATTTTAAAAAATTTTAATAATAACAAAAAAAGGACCCATTTGGTAGTTTATTAACACTCAGAGACCCCGATATTATAATTTTAAAAACGTGGACCTACGCAATATAAGCGTTAAGCTCAGGGACCTGGGCGTAATTTGCCCAAATAATAATAATGAAATAGGATACAGATTTTATCAAAAAAAAAAAGAAATAGGATACAGGTGGACACAAAACACATGCATTCAATAAATAATATTAAACATATGATATTTATAACAGGTATAACACATTTAATTCAAAGATGAAAGTTTGGTAAATCCAGCTTGAATCAACTAGAATTTCAATAATGTATAATCGATTCGAATGAAAATCTACTCAATTGAAATCTTCAAGTACCCACAGACAAACTCAAAATTGACTAGAAGTCAGTGCTAATAGTGGGAGGATGACAACATTTTATAATATAAAAAGCAACCAGAATTCCTTACCTGTCTCTTGTAGATCTTTTCCTCCATGGTTCCATGAGCCAATAACCGGTAAGCATAGACAGGTTTCTTTTGCCCATATCTGTAAATATTACAATATATACTATGAACACAACTAACAAAAATATTTTGGTGTAAATGCATGTTAGAGTGCATGCCTCCAAACACGATAAATAGCCTGCAGATCATAAGTTGGATTCCATGAACCATCAACAACAATAACTCGATTAGCAGCATGAAGGTTTATTCCCAGAGATCCTGCTCGAGTAGATATTAGTGTACACTTCACCCTTGTATTTGTTGGCTCATTAAACCTCTCAACAATTTTTTGTCTCACAGAACTATCAGTACTTCCATCTAACCTGTTCAGTGAGTAACAATCAATAAAAAAGGAGCAAGCAAGTTGGAATAGATGTGCAGACACAAAAAGTAGCTTGAACAACGGCAACAATCTCTATTGTTGTTGTTTTTATTAATAGTTCAATGAGATGAAACAATATAAGAAAATATTTTCATTCTTCCAGTTTAAATTTCATAGACGTTACAATCAAGAAGGCTAAATGAACCATAAATAAGGGTTACCCAAACATAAAGTAAAAGTTGCACACAACCTTTGCAAGGTCAATTACAACCAAAAAGATGAAGATGCAAAATGACATAGATACCATGAAATCACTCGAATTACATGTTTAGCCCTCAAAAGAGATTTTTGCAGCCAGGTCAAAGTTAGATTGTAGTTTGATCTTTGTTTTTTTATTTAAATTTGCGTATGGTGTGAACTAAAGTTACTTAACTCTTAGATTTATGTTAGATATGAAGCCAATTTTAATCCTAAACAAGTAAAACTGAATTTTTCTCATTGGTGCATGATATAAAATAAAGGGTAAAATGCATCGAGTCCTTCAGGTAGGAAAAATTATTAAGTTCTAACGCCTCACTATGTTAGGCGTCTGTCCACCAATAGCGGAGAGTCGCGCAGGTGAGTGAGACCTGCTTCACGTATAATGCCACAAATGACGTTAAGTTGCCGAGCGCCTGAACGGACCGTCCAGTTGGTCGAACGAACAGTCTGATAGCCGATCAAACTGTCCATTCACTTTGACAGGAAAATTTGTTTGGCTACCAGATTAAGTAAGTGTTCGCCCAAGAAAAGTAAGTATAACTTGAAATCAGGTAGGTATTCATCTGGAATAGTAAGTATCGCATGCAGTTACATCTTTTCTAATTGATACCCACCTAATTTTAAATTATACCAACTTTTTTGGATAAATATCAACCTAATACCTACTTATCTGGTCGACAAAAAGGCAGTCCAGTCAGAGCAAACGGTCGATTTGGTCGGCCGACCAAATGGTCTGATCAGTCGACCAGACTGTTCGATCGACCAACTGGACAATTCGTTCGGTCGCTCGACAACTTAACGCCATTTTGCGATGTTATGCATGAAGCTGGACCCGCTTAGCCGCGTGGCTCTCCACTGTTGGTGGACGGATGCCTGACGTGATCAGGCATCCTGACCCAATAATTTTTCTTGAGGTAGAGGAGTACTTCCAAACAACTCCTAACTTTTAAATTTTTCGACTTAGGTCTTTGAGGTTGAATATTATTGGGCTGTTGTTAGGTCCCAGAGTAACAAAATTGTCAAAATTTTTTAAAAAACAATTATCCATATATATTAACCAAAATTTCTCTCTACTCTTAATCTCTATGTTTCTCTCTGTGGCCCATTCTCCCTGAGATGTTCACTCCTAGCAGTGTCGCACATGCAACTGTTGAGAATAGGCACCCTCGTGCAGCCCCTATGCACAACTGCGCAGACAGTCAGTTGCACTGGTGGAGCATTTTCGTCTTATTCATCTTTTTAATTTTCTATTAAAGTTAGAATTTCTCTCAAAAAAGACCAAGTAAAAAGATAAAAGTCTAAGCTCAAGAACCTAACAGTAACACCATACCGCACTAAAGGGGAATAAATTTAAAATTTTAAAAGTCAGAACCAATTTGAAATTACCCCTCTACCTCAAGGATTCGAATACCCTAAAATTAAATTATTATTTATTATCTTGAGATTTATTTTGGATCAGAAGCAAAATGTCGAAGTTAGCCCCGACTTATTCAGAGATATGCCAGACTAACCCAGGCATTGAGCAAGATTGATCCCTAAATTCAACAATAAATTAAGTCATATTTCAAATAGTTTCAAAATAGTTCGAACGTTTTTCTTCTTGTTCTTTAAAAACATAAATCCATCTCAGCTCACTAAATCTTCATTTGGTTTTACATATAAGGGTGAATAAAGCCTTATGTCCAATTTGAATGTGTTCCCAAACTAAAGCTTTTTATTCAAGATACGCATCTTGAAATCTTTTTAAACAACAAATAATGTTGATTAAAGTCTAAAGCCATCTTGAAATCTTTTTAAACAACAAATAATGTTGATTAAAGTCTAAAGCCTCAATTGACTCCACATACCATAATCAAATTAATAAAAGATCATCATCCTCACTCAAACCAATGGCGTATTTATGGAAACAACGACAGCAGCAATATCATACAAAAGATTGTAGTTGAACTTACAAGTTAACATTAAAAACACAAGCACCTCAATATGGTATATCACACAATAACAAATCCAATAAAACTTAAGAAAGAAACACAAAAAATCTATCCCTTAAATAGCAACAACCTAGTATGATTAAAAAACAATTAACTTACCTATACCAATCCTTCCCTTGTTTCCAACGCTTCCCCTCTGAACCTTTACGAGGTAATCTTGATAAAAATAACTCAATCATATCAAGAGTAGTTAAGCTTTGGCTAAAAACCAAAGCCTTATCACCAAACTCTGAGCTCATAGACAGGATATCAAGTAGTAATACCATTTTACCACTGCATTCAACTTCCTTGTACATCTTATCATCAATAAGATCTTTCCACCACTCACTTTCCTGCAAAAGCAGGGAGAAATTAAGAAACGTCATTACATAAAAAGATGAGGGCATGAAGAATAAAAAATCAAACAATCGATAAAATTGAAGTACTATAAAACCTAGAACAGCAGAGCAATTTATTCTTCCAACCAATCCTCCTAAACAATGGGGGCCTAAATACAGAGTACAGGCTTACAATGGATGCCTAGGGCCCTCAACCTCTTGGAGCCACTCCTGTCCCTTCTTCTGCAACTACGCCACATCTCACAGCGCTCCCGCAATGAAATTGAACAGGGCTAATGATTATTGACACCAACTTGAATTAACAAGAGCTACCTCACCATCATGCCACCAAAGAAAATTTACGTTGATCAAAAGAATGATTGAAGAACAAATACACTTTGCGAATACTTTGCTTTTTCAACTTATTTGATCGGGGGTTGCTTATCGTTGAGAGCAAACAAATGAGTTACATCTTTGACAAAGCTTGAATAGACTCTTTGAGCTGTTGCATAAAACAGAGAAGTTCAAACAAGTAACCTCAAGCATAAATCTTGGTAGTTCCCATCAGTTTTCCCCTTTCCATCGATGCTATTCCCTCCACCTCCATAAGCTGTGAAATCAAGCTGTAAAATCTTCAGGATTTCACAGCTTATTAAGGCCACGAAAGGATAGTGGGAGATAAAAATAAAACCACCACCACACAGAATCCGATTCATTTGTCATATTACAACGTTTTAAAAGCTGACACAACCAGGAACTTCACACAAAAATGAAACACCAAACTAGCAACTAATCAATTCGCAAAGAGAAAAAAAACTCAGTAAGTTTCCTTTACCTCAGGATTAAACTTAGACAAGAAGTCATTTTTGGTCCTCAGCTTTTCTGTAAAAAGAAAAAAGTCAATAGCTTACAAGAGGAAAGTTAAGAACCAAAAGACAAAAAAAATCAGTAGCTTACAGGAGTAAAGTTAGGGACCAGAAGAGGCAAAAAACTTAACAAGATAATTTTAATCAATTGCAAAAGTATGTTCTCAAGCTAATAAATGGAAATTTAGTGAGCTTAAATGTATTTGATGCCTTAGACTACCAAATGAAAGTACGAATAAGTGAAAGACACTCTCCTATAATCCAAAACAATAAAGAAAATCACTGAAAAAATGAAATACTATCGTATGCATTGGTATAACTCATTGTGTTTATTTTGCCAGGTAAAATATAATCTAGTTTAAAATTTAAATTTAACCTTATAGGTCACATCATATAACAATTTCAACATTAAAATAACTATATTTCAAATCATAAACAAATTTCAATATTAAAACCAACTTTATTTCTCATCCTACATAAAATTTCAAATAAAAAGGTAACTTTACATCAAAGGCGACCATCTAGTAGGACGTCACAAAACTCAACTGGGAGGCACAGAACCTCATCCCAATGGACATCCACAAAAGAAACAAAAGAAGCTATATAATCAGCCACCATGTTAGCGGATAAATAAAAAGTACCTTTATTTCATATCCCACGTACATCCCAAAATAAAACAAACTTTATTTAAAACCTTTAACAAATTTCAAATAAAAATATCTCGTCTAAAATTAACTTTAACTTAGTTAAAATTAACTTGGCTAACCAAATGCACAAAAAAGGAATACAAATCGTAAAATCTACCAAAAAGGTACTGAACAGGTGCTATACCATCCACGGTCAATGAAATAATTAACCTTTTCTAGAGTCATTTCTATGGTGTAGATATGCTACATAAATCATAAAGAAAAAAGATTGTATCATTGTATGGATCCATGCTTAGCTACACACGTTGGGACAAGTTTTATCTCAAAGGCAGCATTAGATGCATTAGGTCATTACAATAGGTTATAAAATCATAATAATAGAGATGAAAAAAAAAGCTCCATGATAAAGCTATGAAAAATGCTGTTATAAAACTAGGGTAATACCTCCGTTTATCATGTCATTCAATTCCATATTATCATCACTAGAAGTATCATCAAAAAAATTTTCAACTGCATCCTCCCTTCGCATGCTACCTTTCTGCTCTTTGGCCAATTGTAGAAGTCCAGGATGATTCCATATCTTGATTGAAATAGTATACCGCTGAATGTTAACTCACATTTACAAAACCGAACATAATAAAGCTACCTCTAAGGCAGGTCTCATACCTGGGCTAGCGCCTGATAACCAGCAAAGAAACAACTGCGCCTTGAAACCTTATCACTAGCAAAGACATGCAAATCTAAGAATCTCCTGTACAACTTCCTCTGCAACGGAGAAAGCTTTACAGTTATAACAAAAACTGTCTTAGGGGGCAGGTCTTTCTTAACCACATTCATGTCCATCCGTTGGACAAATCCTTTGAGCTGCTCATATAAAATGTGTGATCTCTGATTCATAATTTTTACATCTTCAGCAGTAGAATTTGTATGCTGCCCATTCTCGATTGGGTTCTGGAAACTGCAAACAAGATTGTTGCCAGAGAATATAAATGAACAACAAATATAAAACCAAAAAATATAAGACAATTATACTTCAGGCGTATCCTACCGGTTTCGAAATTCATGACTACTCCCTAGAAATCCTTCTCTTACAAAATCAACCATCTGCTCCACCAAAAAATGACGCAACAAATTAAATGGTGAAAAAAAAGTCTTAATATCAAGGAATGGAAAGAAAACGGACAGATAAAATATCACAAGGCCAAAAGGGATAATAAACATTTTACTTAAACTAAGATAAAGAACTCACAAAACCAACATAAGTTAAGAAAAATTCAAAAAACCAACGCCAAAATAGTTGGAATAAAGATAACAAAATGTCAGTTGCAGGGGAGTTCTTACGCAGTAGTACTCCATCAGATTATTCTGCAGGGGAGAACCAGTAAGTGCAATTCTTCTCTGTGTCTGAACTTGTTTCAAAGCGTATGTTATATCTGCCCTTGTATTCTTGATCATATGGGCCTCATCACAAACTAAGATATCAGGTCCATACTGGGAAGAAACATAATCAGTTCCAATCCATTTAAACAAATATGTAGAGCAGCAGATTACCCATAACCTAAATCAAGAAGAATCAAAATTTCACAAGTTTATGTTCATTAAGCACATGACCTTACATACTTAGTGCTAAACGAGGCATTATTTGATAGAGTGTAATGAAAACAAAGGATTTATGTAGTCGACCCCACCTAGTGGGATTAAGGCTTGATTGTTGTTGATATATTCTGAAAGTTGCATTATTAAGCGTGTATACTTGCATGCAACTGGTAGCAATGGCCAACTTGCAGCTACTTAGAACTGCACTGGTACTTGAATTTGCATTAGGGATCATGTGGGTCCTTTTATTTGGCACGTTTTGGGTGGCATGTCATAATGCAGCTTGTCTTTGTAGGTACTCAGGCCTTATTTCATATGATAAACAAGGCTCATTACTCTTTGGAATATAGAAAGAAGTCATGTATGGACTGTATGCAGCAGCACCCTAGATAGTTGAGATGTATTTTCTAGATTAAAAGATAAATAAGGCCATTAGGCAACATGAGAGTCTTGACAGGTCTCACCTCCACATCAATAGGCAATTTTGTAAAAGGAATAAGAAAAGCATGCAAGATGTAACTTGGTTACAAGTTATAAAGCACAATTGAGACAATCAAACACCGCAGATTGCATTAAAGGAAAGGTGGCAAAAACAAATTTACAGAAGTGATCGTTAAATATTTAAAATAAGGCTATTTTACAGCTTTTGAAGTATGTTCTCATGACCCAATATATCACATAAATATGACATAATATTTACTCAAATCTTCACTTCATAAATATACACCATAGCCCACTGCTGCCTTGCAAGTTGCAAATTTGCAATAACGGCAAGCATTACCAACGCTATTGTATTATGAGGACTGCAACAGCAATAATTGCTGCTATTATGATCCAAAACCTCATAATGAAATATCAACTTGAGCAAAGAAGTAATGCTATACAATTTATCAGCCCACAGTTGCACAAAACCACCACAGAAACAATATAGAACTCTCATAAATTTAAACTGGCAAGTATTGCATCTAAAATAAGATAACCAACCTGCAAAGCATTGCAAATCTCACTAGCAATGTTCTTATCCTTAATATGCTTTCCAAGAGATAAATTTCGGAAGGCAGCATATCCTATCAGAAGGACGCCACCCTTAGTTCTCCACTTTGTGAGCAGATGTGCTCTCCTCTCTCTTAGAAACAAAGGCAAGGAGTGTCAGCCAAGAGGACTAGATATCTTGACAACTCCTATACATTATCTACATATTCTGCACCAGCACATGACTAGAAAATGATAATTACCTCACAACATCCTCCAACATCAACACACGAAGAGGCTTTAACTCTGTTGGTTTCCATTTTGAAAATTCATGTCGCCAATTGTGAAGAACATTTACAGGAGTGACTATGAGAGCCGTTCTTAACCCCAAATCAACACTTCTCATGGCTGTGTACAAAAAGGCTATCACCTACAAACAAATGAAGGAGAAAAGAAATTCAGACCCATCCCAAAAATTTGCAGCAAATGAAAGCAATGCAATACATTATCAATTTATCAAGTTGAAGGAATAGCCGATAAAATATCCAAATCTGTGTCAAAATACTACGGTTTGAAAAACAAGAAGAAAGATTTCACTATAATTGGGTCATCATGCACATAATATTAAAGTCTAAGTTTTCAATTACTGATATTCATTTGCTGCAAATTTCTTGAGTATAAAGTTCTTCCGATGGGCCTAAATGAAACCCTTCTTAGTTTTGATCCCTATAATGGTGGCATTCGGAAGTTGCCTGAATCCAAGCCAATTTTCTCGTGTCATGTCACTGTCAAAATCATCGTAAAAATCATCGATCGAGAGAACTTAGATCTAAAATTGTGGCTCTTAATCAAACAAGCAATATGAAGTATTTCAGACAACATCATTGTGACCCAAGATGTTTTCCACACTGAGGAAAATATCAAATGATAGGAAATACAAGGGTATCAAGGTCATTTAAGATTATGACAAGATAAGTTGTGAGTTCATCAAAGAAACTTTGGTGCTAGCTGGTGAGAATGCATTACTTCCTTGTCAATTGATATCTTCTGTAATGAAAATTGCACTAGCCCCCTTCAACCCTTCCAGAGATATTCAAGAAGGAGATCCACTCTCCCCTTGCATCTTTGTTCTTTATGTTGAGAGATTGACTTGTATTATTAACGGTGAAATGAACTTAGATGCTTGGAGACCTTTCACATTTGCAAGCAAAGGCTTGTGTATATCGCACCTTACATTTGCAATGATGTTGTTCCATGCATGGGAGCATCCATGGACAAAAAACACACGATTTGCACCTATCTAGAGAGATTCTACGATGCATCAGGAGAGAGAATCAGCGCGTAGAAAACAAATATATCTTCTAAAAGGAAATGTAGCAGGGAGAATAAGCAGTTTCAATGGTTTCACTCCAACATCTAACATAGTCAATTATCCGAAATATTACATTTTGGGAGGGAGGGCCTCAAACAATTATGCCTTTAGTATTGATAAAGTAGAAAAGCTAAAAAGGTGGGAAGCTTTAACCTTTTCCTTTGACAAAATCACCTCTTTTGAGCTTTCCAAGCCTATGTAACACTGTTCCAACTTACCTTAAAAGGCATTAAAATAATTAAAAAGAGTGTGCAGAGACTTTATTTGGGCATGGAAACAATGGGAAGGAAAAGGCCAAGTTAGTAAGCTGCAAACCAAAGGACAAAGGGCGGCTGGGTTTCAGGAGTCTTCTTATGAAGCTTGCTTGGGAAGTTCTCAAGAACAAGGGTTAAAGGAAAAAGTTTTGAGAGATAAAATTAAGGAATGTTTGGCCATAATGATTGGCAGGGTAAGAGCTCTAACTCTAAATTTTGGACTCACGTTAGTAACACATGCTAATAATTCTGGAAATGGATAATTGTTTAAGGAACAAAAGTAAAGTTTTGGAAAGCTTATTGGTTGAACATTAGAGTGATGCATGACAAATATGGAACTAATATGTAAAATTTTCAATAAGCAAATTTCAAATAACAGATTATTAGAATTAAGTGTAAACATATTTTCTAAAGTATAATATTGTGACAAATAAGATTTTTAATCCAAAAAATTAAATATTTTACAATTTAAATTAAGTTGCATTATTGATAAACAATAATTTATCAATTAAATTAGAGTTTGCCCATTGAAAGTCAAAAAGATCAAATCTGAGGTTCAGAGATTTTCTTTAACTGAGTTCAATAGTAATTTCTCTCAATCATATGTTAGGTCTCCCATTTAAAAGGCATAAGTGCAATTGTGTGGGCAACTCACGCGCAAGTATGGCAACACCAACGAGCCTCTGGCTCGTGCAGGAAAATTGCACACCGTGTAGGTAAGGGGTTCGACCAAATGACACGTGCATTAGGCAAGTCGTTAGTTCCCAATACATGAGGAGGCGACTGCCAACACTAGGCGACATGGAAGAGCAGTATGGTTTGAGCACCGTGGGGACAAGGTTGACAGAATAACTAAGCTAATTTATTGATTTTCACCTAAAGATAACCCTACCCTTTTCCTTCACCGAAAAGGTAAAATATCAACCCATTAACCTAGATCTAGGCTCTGACAAAGCTCAAATTTTATTTCATTAATCATATTGACTATTACAATAGTTAGCGAACCCTTTATATAGAGATCTCATGACATAAAAAGAAATTACAAAAATAAATGCAGACAATACAATACCAAATATTCCATAAAGTAAACATGGATTAATTAAACACTATTAAATAAATATGGCAGCTCTCCATCTCTCCCAAATCAACTCTGCATCTTCATTAAATCTAATCAATCTATATGCAGCTAATATGAAAATCTCAAGTTAGTCTTTGATCAATTTCAATTTGAATATTAATTCAACAACTTGATCACATCCTAGCCACCAAATGCAAAACTTACTTGATATGGCATGGTGAATAGTGTCCCCACCAAAGAGGCACTCTTCTTTCCAATGAAAGACGCCAACAAGTTGGTAAGAAGGTTTGTGACAAGAGATGGTTAGTGGAAGAAGACTTGGCGAACAGCTTTCTCCTAGAGATATTTGTAACCAGATTCTCATGAAGCTAGTACCTATGGTTGATAATTGATAATTCTCAAGATGACATTAACCGGAAAGGCGCAGAGGATGGAAAGTATCTAAAGCTTCTGCCTGCTAGTAGCTATCAGACAACAATCAAGGATTCATGAAGTGGGTCTGGGGAGGAACCTAGAATGCAAAATGTTCCAGAAAGGACTATAATGTCTAACTAGCTTGTTATGCATGAAAATCTTCTCACAGAAACTCTGATGCAAGATGGAGTGCTGGGAAGGATTCATAGCATTGTTTGTGCAAGCTAAGAACGCTAATTTCACTGCCTTTGAGACTGTGTGAAAGCTATCAAACTAAAGATCTCTCGCCTTTCCTGTCGATCCCCACTTCGCAATCAGGGATGGTTTGAAATGGATTAAGACCAACATCAAGGAGGCCTTTCATAGTTCTAAAGGAGTAAGATTGGCTCCTCAACAATTTAAATCTAACCCTAGGAAGACAACATATGTTTAACAAAAATTGGAAGATGTACTCTATGAATACTATCCACATTTTTTTTGAAGATGGACATGGAGGAATGAGGAAATTCATGAAGTAGGACCCAAAAACCCATTCGATGAAAAATATGATTTTGGATAGTTGGGGGCAGACCTCTTGTATCCTACACATCACTGAAATAGAGAACAAATGAACATATGGATGGAGTAAACCATAGGAGAGATGGATCAAAGTCAATATGAATGATGTGGTTTGTCAGCACTTGGAGGGGGGGGGGGGGGGGGTTAATGCATCATTCAAGAAGCAAGTATTTGGTCAAAAACTGACAGAAACTTCCTAGAGGCTAAATGGTTGTGTTATAGTCGGGCAACAAATCAACAATCTCTTTGTTGGAAAACAGAAGGACCTCTCTTCCCTTAGCAAAAGCGGTGGAAAATTTCAGGTAACAAGAAGTTGGTTGGTTCGGGTTCAACAAGTATACTGAGAAGAGAATGAGAGTGCTGCCAAGATGGCCAAATGGCCCCTTATACACAGATCTTAGCATGATATACTACTGAATTCCTCTTCTTGAAATGTCCACACAAATGGAGAGGGATCTAGAATTCTATGGCTATCCATTTCACCAAAATAATAATAATAATAATAACAATAAGAATAGAATAGTAACAACAACAATGAAAGAAGACGCCCCATTGTATTCTCAACACTCAAACGACAAAAAAATGATAATGCTTGTTGTATCCAATACGACAGCAAACCTGAAAAGTTTTTCCAAGGCCCATAGTATGAGCTAAAATGCATCCAAGGCCTTTATCTCCAGATTCAACCTTTCTTATAGATTGAATGATATTCTCCCACATAAACCGTATTCCTTCAACCTGAAACCAATATAGAGTGGTCAATATAAAAAGCACGGGCCACTGAAAATTAACAAAACTGGAAATTGCCATATTTTCAAACACAAAGATGAAAAAGAAAAGTTTAAACATATAAAAAAATGATAACAGGGCAGTGAAAAATGGAATAGGACAATATGGTCAAGCACCTGATGCAATTTCAACTTCATAGATATACTGGGCACGATTCTAACTGGTTCCTCATCCTCCTCCCTAGCAGCATTAACCACATATCCTTCTGCTGGATCATCAAGAATTCTCAGAGTAGCAATTTCAGATGTATTCCTTCTGACGCCTGCTATACTTGTTACATATGATTTCTTGGCAGACTGTACTTGCATTGATTTCAGATGTTCTTGCCGGGCCTAAACAAAAATTTGGAAATGGTATGAGAAATAAAGGGAAAAATAATACCCAAACAAATGATTATAACAATGAAAAAAAAAACCTTCTCCATTGCAATTTTTTCCTTAGTTGCATCGCCAAGTTCTGCGTCATCAAGAATTCTCCTGATCCTTTTCTTCCGTCTCCTGCTGGTACTGAAAAAAACAAAGCATAAACTAAGCATTCATATTCAAAAGCTAGAAAGAGTTTCAGTCAAAAGGTCGAAATGATTGGAACAAAATGATCATCTAAAGTGGCTGAGGAAAGGTTTGTAGTTGTAAGCATAATAGCTTCACATTAGTTACAGAGAACTAAATATATGTACGCACATCAAAAAAAGAAACCAAGTTCCCAGATTTTCGAACAGAGTCTCAATCTGGGCCCTAAAACTCAGTTCGACAGTTCAACTCCACTTCTAGATGCCTCAAGCTACAGATAGCACTTAATACAAGCAATCATAAAAATTTTACACATCAGGAATGGTCTGCGATGAAGTACATAATCAAGAGGCCAAATATTTTGTCAACAGAAGGTAAATGTAAATATCTGAAGGAGCAAATAATAGAAAAACTAATAATATACTGAAAGCTGAAATCTACTAGCACAAAAAAAACCAAAATTCTGGAATAGAATGGTAAAATTCTTGAAAATGAAGCATAGAAACTTCTAATAAGGTCTCGTGGAGGTGTTGAATACATGTTGGACACCGACACGCTAAGGACACTCCTGGACATGTGTCGGACAAGCCAAAATCCATATCCAAACTTATATCATATAAAAGGCGTTTTGGATACATCTGAACACACGAAGTACACTTCAAAGGAATGCTTTATTGAGTTTATTATTTTTCAATTTTCTTTGTTTATAAATAATTTACTTTGTATATTTAGTTATTCTATTTTTTTTATAATTCATTTGTACACTTAAGCATGTATGTTTACAGGCATCATTATATAAACATGAAGATATATCTTCTATTCATTTTTTTCTTACCTCAACTTTAGTATTCAAGTGATCACTTATATATATTTTTTCATAATATTTTTAATTTAATTCATAACATAATTTTTGAAACTTATAAATTGCCTACTTATCTACAGCTTTGTATTTGAATAATGTTAGTAGAAAATTTTTAAACAAATTGGTCAATCTTTTTAAAATGCATTTAATTATTTACTGTTGTTACTTGATTAAGTTAATAATTATCTATATCAATGCATTTAAATTGACTTGTCAATCAATCTTTTAGGTGTTTATAAAGTATAAGAAGAAACAATTACTGAAAAGAGAGATGAATATTACATATATTTAATCAATTTTATGATTTCTCTATTTTTATTCAAAATTTAATAATAATTATATTTATTTAACGTGTCTAAAAAGTGTGATATCCTATTTTTTGAAAGGTTATCGTATCCTCATGTCTGTGTCTATGGTTTCAGCAATCCAGAAGCATCCATACCTTGTCAATACATTCATGTCAGCATCTGAAAACTCAGAATCAGTCTCAGAGCCAGATGAATGCATGCTCCCTAATACCTTATCGCAGTCTGTTATAAACCGGTGCAACAAGACAGGTGAACAACAGTAACAACGCCAACCAGTAGCCCTAGCTTCTGATAAATGTTCTTCACCAAAATTCCTTGATATGCATGTTGCACAGAAACGCATCTTACAAGAACAACAATTTTGCAGGTCACCACATCTTCCACACCATGCACAAAATTCACCTGAAACAAAATTCTGCAATAATATGATACATTAAAAATATTCAAAATGATGGAATGTTGGCCAATCATATTCCAAAAGCGGTAAATGAAATGCCAATTCTCAATAAATAAACATATATGAAAGCACAAAAGGCCACGTGCTCTTTTCTTCTTCACCCAGTTTTAAAGTCCCATCCATTATACTCCCCTCATAGCTTGAGGCAAGTATGCATACAGGTACTCTCAAACAACATAACAATGTGGTCTTCAAAAAACAACATGCCTATGTGGTAGTAACTACAAAAAACAGCACAAACACAAAAGGCATATTCAATCAAAGGCTATGTCAGACATTATCAATGCAATAGTCCAAACTTCTCCACAAATACTTCCCTTCCAACGCAATGTTTCCTGTAGAATGCAAGTCTTACCTTCAATATTTTATCTACAACTATTTCCTTTCGAAGAAATAATCTACCTTCTCCATTTAAAGATTCACAAAATATGAAGGCATTATTACCAAAGTTCTGAAGAAGATATTATCACATGAAATATTTAGAAAAGTTCACCCTGATTCATTAAAGTTCCAAGAATTGCAACAAATCATTGGTCCTTGTATTTCAGATTAAAAACAATTAAAAGAAATGCACTTACAATAAGCTATGATTCCGAGACAGATAACAGTGAGATGCAAGGAAATTACACAAATTAGAATATACTCACCTTGACTTGCATCTTTTGTTCAATGATAAATTTGCAATGCCTACACACAATAACTTGCAAAAGCGGATGCCTGTGCACTTGCACAGCCTTAAGGGTATCATAACAAGCTGTACAAAGTAACTCTTTTCCAGAAGAATTTCCATTGCTTGGACTCGGTGATGGAAGAATGTCAACATCAATAACATCAATGACTTGTTTATCCTGCTTAGGTGATTGTGTTTCAGTCAGGAATGAGTCGGGAGCATTGCAAGTACTTCTATCCTCCAACACTTGAACTTCATCATCACTATCTGCTAATACAGTCTTGCACCTCTTGTTTCTTTCAAATTCGTCCACTTCAGATGGACGTTTGCAACTAAGACTTAAGTTTATGTTTGCATTTTCAGTGGTGTTAGTAATATTATCTGCACCCATGCTATTGGTAGATATATCACCATCATTACAACCAACAAAACCATTTCTCAAATGGCCATGCAATACAGAATCAATTTGAGTAACATCATTCAATAATACTCCAGTGTGGGAATCATCACCAATTTGCTCCTGTTATGGAAGTTTTTCAAATAAGACAACGTAAAATGTAAAAAAAGGTCTCTTAAAAGTTAATCATGGAAAAAAAAAACAAAGTAAATACTCAAACATGAAATTTGAGGCCTGTTTGGTAAAATGAACTTTTTGGAAAAATTTTAGGGGGGTTTGGTTCAATATTATTTTCATTTATATCATGTAATCTAAATGTCATGGCTTCTAGATGTCACCTTTTGAGTGATAATTCCACAATTTTTAAGAAAGTTATCTATACCAAGAGAAACCAAACACCCACTTAGCTGTTTGTGGGATAGAGAAAAAAATAAAGTTATTTTAATACTATGACGTGAAATGATGTTATTTTAATATTGAGATTTATATTGAATGTAAAATAAAATTAATTTTTTTATTAAGATATGTGTAAAATATGAAATTGACTTTTAAGATTGAAATTTATGTTGAATGTAAAAAATTAAATTGATTATTATTATTATTATTATTATTATTTGTATATGATGTAAAACAAATATAAAAAAATTAGTTGGATATTTTTAAATGAGATTTTGGATAAATTCAGTCACATACCAAACAGGGCCTGTGAAAATATTCACAAGTAGACCTTTAATATGAAAAATCTTAATTCAAAATTCTCATACCTCGAATTTCTTGCCTTTTCTTCTCCGTCGCTTCAAACGTTGTTGCAATTTCCTCGTAAGATTGACATCATCCTCTTCCCTCACCTAGTAAAAAGGAATTTTATATTTATATTATACTACTTAGAACTGTATGAAAACTAGTTGACACTTTCATACTGTTATACACACACAACATCCATCAATTTTCATTGTTTCAAGTCAAATATATTTAGTATTCTGAAATAATAGAAAAACATATTGCCAAATTCTAACTTAATTTAAGCCTTTGTCCAAGGTCACCCAGGAAGTGAGTCAGCCAAGGTGAGCTCTACAGCATGATCATGTAACTATGTAAGCAAGTCTCTGACTGAAAGACATTTCCTGTAACATGTATCCTCAAAATACAAGAAATGCAAAAAGCAAAACAGAGGAATTCCTAATATAGCCAAGGTTTATCCTTATAGAGGTGCCAATTAAAGCCAAAGCCAAGGTACCAATAAATTAAAGTTGAAACCTATACACAGGCTAAAATTAGCCTTTCCAAATTTTCCCTTAGATTTCTGCTATAAGCAAGTTAGTATTAAGATGTTTAACTCTGATATTTTCTTTTTCGCACTTGACTCTTATGCTATATTACACAATTTGCTGAATATTAAATATATATTGCATGCTAATTTCTATAATCTCCCTCCCTCGCTTCATACCCATGGCCTACGATCAGTCATCAAGGGCTTTAACCCAACAAGATAAAAAAAAAACCATTGGTAAAAGCTACCCCAATTAAAGAATTGGCTCTTCTTTGCTTCCACCGCATATACTGCCACCTCTTTAGCAATCTGTCCCCCTCACTTGTGCACTTCCTCTCTCTTGTGACTCACATACCTTCTCCTTGCACAACACTCCTCATGCACAAAACTCTCGTCGCATCTTCGAAACTCTCCCTCGAGCTCGCTGATGTCGCCGCTCCCTCACCCCTCTCTATCGAATTGCACAACGCCTTCTCCTCGAGCGATCTTTCTTACACATACAACTTTCCTCGTGCCAACCTTATATATCTTCATGGCACTTAGTACAACCAACCTCGACCGACCGCCATCCTCGAGAATCAAGCCTCCACTCAAACGTAACAACACTCCCTTATGTAGCGTTGTCTCCACGAAACCCTCTCTTAAGGTTGCTACTCCTCTTGCACAACTTTGTCCCTACACTAAGATCTTGCATCATATCGCTCCTCTCAATTCGCCTCCACAAACACACCTTTGTGTGGTTTCACTTGAAGTACTCTCTTTACCTAAACTTGCAAGCTAAATATAACTGATATCCATTCTCTAGCTTAAGAGTGTTGGAGAATATTCCAGAAACCTCAAGAATCTTCTAAAATGTTTGAAAAGAACAAATGCCTTAATATTATGATGCCTTATTATGTCCTCTCATAACATAAAGGAGGATTTTGTCTTATTTTATACTTTGTCGGATTCCATATTGTATGTTTATTATCTCAGCCCCGTTTGTCTAGGAGTTTAAAATTAACCTGGTTTAATTTTAACCAGGCATATCACATCACACATAAAATTTAATATTAAAAATTAAATTTATTTCACATCCTACACATATTACTAAAATAATAAATAACTTATATCACATCCCTCACATATTCCAACATAATAACTAATTTTATTTCACATCATTCACAATTTTCAATAAAAAAATATCTCTATCCAAATTTAATTTTAACCTTCTTAAATTTAACCTTACAAACAAACACACCCGAGTGATAGAATAAATACATTAATCAAATTATTTTCAACTTTAATAATATATTTTATTTACTTCATAGTTTCATTAATTATTTTATTATTTATTTAATTCATATATTATTTCTACTAATAGGACATTTATTAATATTTTCTCATTTTAATTAAGAATAATCCAGTAATTACATCCGAGCCCCTAAGGTCCTATTCCATGCAAATCCATAAAACTAAAAAATTTCTATCTAGGTCCTCTCATCTAGAAATTATTTCATGTAGTGGTCCTTTTTGATAGTTAGGTAATGCGTAAACACATATTTTTACCATAAAATATTACAACTTAAAAAGAATTAACAAACTTGGCCAAAAAGGACCAAAGTGGATCAATTTCCGAGCAGGAGAGACCAAGAAGAAAAGTTTTCGATTTGGTGGACCTGTGTGGAATAGGATGTCCACCTTAGCGACTCCAACATAATAAATTATTTTATTATTTATTTTATTATTCATATGGTTTATTCCAATGGTTTACTATGAGTTATTGAAATTTGATATTTTATAACTAAAATTTAGCATTTTAAATTTTCGCTTTCCTCATATTACTAATATATAAAAAATCTTACTTTCAAATAACCTAACTGCTTATGTTGTACGAAGTTAAGATAATGAGCCCCACAGGCAATTGAAGTTTGATATTTTTATTTTTATGCTTCATCATATAATTAATATTGAATATAAATTTAATATATAAATTAAAAATTATTTTTGAAAATTTAAATATATAATGAAATGTATAACTAAAAATTTAAATATTATAGTATAAATAATAAAAAATATTATTAATAAGTCATACTTTGAAATTTTGAAAGGATGATCAAACATACATCGTAATACTAGGATATTACAGAATTAATTTGATTTTATGTCAAGCAAATCTAGTATGAAAGTTATACAATTGTTGAGAGATTTAATAGAAAAGTTTAAAGAGAGAAAACAATATAAACATTTAGTCTTTATTAATTTAGAAAAAAATTTATGCTAAAGTTTGAAGAAAAGTACTCTGAAAAACTTTAGAAAAAAAGTGTCTACACTATTTATATTCAGGCTATTAAAGATATATATAAAAAAACTCCTACTTGTGTCTGAACACAAGAGAGCATGACTAAGAATTTTTTTATTATAATTGGATTACACCAAGGATCAACTTTAAGTTCACATCTCTTTGTATTAATTATAGAAGTCCTGGCTGGACACATTCAAAATGAGGTGTCTCGATATATGCTATTCGCAAATGATACTCCTTATGGATATGATTAAAAAGGGCAAAGGCAAAATTTAAGTTATGGAGAAATACTGTAAAGTTTAAAAATTTTCATCTTAGTAAATCAAAAATTAAATTTATGAAGTGCACATTTAGCCAAGAAAGAAGCATTTATATTGGCGTCATGACAACTAGTGATCAAATTATCAGAAAAAATGAGTGCTTTAGATAGCATAGATCAACCAAACAAAATGATGAAATAGATACTAATGTTATTAGTAAGATCCAAGAAAGATGGATAAAGTAGGGGAACTATCTGTTATACTATGCGAGAAAAATTTTACTCAAACTTAAAGATAATTTTATAAAATAGTTGGAAGACTAACAATGTTATATAGTGTCGAATGCTGGCTTAAAAAGTAGAATCACACAAATAAAATAGTATTATAAAAATAAAAATGCGAAAATAAATAAGTAGGTATACACGAAAAAATAACATGAGAAATAAGTATATCTATGAGAAGATTGAAGTAACCTCAATTAAAGATAAGTTCAAAGAAAGATCGTAGGACAATAAAAACACTAGTAAAAAATATTAGATTATTAGATCTTGCCTATGTAAAAAGAGAAAGAGAAATAACAAAAAAGACATAGCAAGAAACTATAAAGAATGGCCATACATACTTAGAGCTAAATAATAATTTATTATTTAACAGAGTGTAACAAAAACAAAAGATTCGTGTAGCCGACCCCGCTTAATCGAATAAAAGTTTGGTGGTGGCTATTGTTATTGTACAATACAAATAGATACATTATTTTAAATATACAAATTTTGGGTTATTTACATCTTAATTTCATGCAGTATACTACACGAGCACTTGCTAGTCATTAAGTAAAAGATAAATATAAGATGTTTCTTTCTTTTAGAGACATTGATTAAAATTCTTCTAAAATAACATGCTTGCTGTAGATTTTTCTTAAAAAGGAAAAGAACAAAATGAAGACAAGGCACAATTATTCCTGACCATCAATGGTCCAACCATTTTGCACAAGTATTGACATTCACTTCTATATAGAAACAGGAATGGCAACAGCAGGTTGGGGCCACATTTAATAAAACTCATACCTACCCCACTTTCTTTTCAACATAACCCATACCCGCTTTCACCACGTCCTTCCCCATTTTACGCAAAACCCATACCTGCCCTGCAACCAACCCCGCCAGGTTCAACTTCATTTCTACAATTCGTGCCAACCCCATTATGGCTCTCCTATTCCGCTCTACCCCAAATCTATTACTAAAATGATTTATTTAAAAAAAATAAAAAAATAATACTTAATTTTTTTAATTTTTAAACTTATGTAATAATATTTAATTACTAGCAGGATACGAGTTGAGATCCGTATGATTTAGTCATACCCGAACACACACCATTTCATAACAGAGAGGGACACAGAGTGGGTCGGGAGATATCCCATTAGCGGTTAGTCGGAGCAGGTTAACCAAGTATAAGTATAAATATAAATTGTCACCC
Organism: Apostasia shenzhenica; assembly: GCA_002786265.1. Taxonomy (NCBI): domain Eukaryota; kingdom Viridiplantae; phylum Streptophyta; class Magnoliopsida; order Asparagales; family Orchidaceae; genus Apostasia; species Apostasia shenzhenica. The sequence goes on from KZ454427.1 coordinate 1,862,072, forward strand.
CTAAAAAACTTATGCATAACCTTTTTTTTAAAAAACAAAAAAATTTATAGATACTTGATGCCATAAAAAAAATTTATAGATACTTGATGCCATCAAGTACCTTATCAATGTGTAAGAGATCTACCTGTTACCGTTGATACCTTTCCTATTCCTTCATTCTATTCCAGTTAGACACATGTTTGGTGAACTCCACAAACAAATATCATATATGTACTCATTATCTACTGCTTGACATGTCAGAAAATAAAAAGCACACTACACTGTCTTGAATAATCCCAAATTTGCACAACAGAATACATGTAGAGATATCAAATAAAGAATACTTGCACAATCACGCCCATCAGTCCTAAAAATAACTAAACATTTAGTAGGTATGACTAATCAAAACTGCCAACTTAAGCTGCTGATAAAATTTCCATTTGGATAGAAATGATTTCTTTATCCAAAAATTAATAACACAAACCTTCCTGAAGTTTTTCTTTTGCTCTTCAGTAAGATCAATTTCCTTTTCATTAGCAATTGCATCAGAATAGAATGGATCTCTCGAATCAAACTCAATTTCCCCAATTTCTTCTACCTACATAGTACAAAAATTAAGCATGGCCTAAAATAAGTAACCAAAATGAGCGAAAAGTTAAATATATACCGAGAGAGTATCGCTAATTTAACACAAAATCATGAAGAGCAAGAAAATTGATTTGCACATGTACAACAACAAACACAATAACAGAATCTTAATCTAAATTTCCCAGGGTTGGCAATTGAGTGTGTCACAAAAGGGTAGAAATTTCTTTTTTTTTTATTATAGCCCCCCGTTCGCATCTCAATTGTCAATCTTATATAAACTTTCAGACAAAAAAGGACATTTACATAAAAAAGAAAACCAAATTTACCACAGTAAAGAAAATTATTTGCTAAAATGTGCAGTCCCTAAGAAAATAGTTAACTAATGAAATCAAAGGGAAATGGAAATTATACACAAATATTATTAGTTCTTCCTATTAAAAAAATTAGGTAAATTATGTGTTGCACATTACCGCTGAACTGGATGCATGTTAGCTGTAGGAAGCATGGTTACAAAAGTGACTTTGGTTCGCCAGTTCAGGCGTAATTCATCGCTACATGTTAGCGGACCAACAAATCAGAAAGGACAGAGCACTCTTTCTATGTGGGACAATGCTAGAACATCATTCATATTTCAAACAAATCTAATGTTCAAATAGTAAAACCCTACATATTACATCAAGTGAGCCCAAGCTCAAGAACCCTTATAACAAAAATTAATTTGCAATCACTACATGATGTAGTTTCTATCTTATCCAAAACACATTAAAGATGATAATACATATGAAAACCAACATGCAGGACTTTTTTTAGATAAAGACTAATGTAATGTGCATGGTTAACAAGAAGAGACATCCAGTCAAATCCAAATATGTTTAGAGCTGCATGTATACTTTAAAGATTACTAATCCAAGGTTCAAACAATGGTGAAATGAAAGTAGAAATTACTCTAATATCCAGCATATTAATAAAGTTGAAGCTTGGAAGGTTTTAAAAAAGATGATGTGTAGAAAAATATCAGGACAAATGATATTTCAATAGATTTTTGAAAATGAATGCTGAGATGAAAAGTACCTTAGCTCATTTATTTAATATAATTTTAAAACCTAAAAAGATGTCAAATAAATTAAAAAAAATACATTAGTACATATTTACAAGAATAAAATCAATGTATAAAATTGTGTGTGCTATAAAAAAATGAAATTAATAAGTTATACTTTAGAATTTTGAAAGCGACTAATCAAGCATAGACTACGTCGTGATACCAGAATATCACAAAACCAATTCAGTTTTATGCTAGATAGATTTACTTTGGAAGCTATTCATTTGTTATTGAGAAATTCATAGAAAAAAGAACATATGTATTGGTTTTCATAAATTTAGAAAAAATTTATGATAAAGTCCAATAGAATTATTTTTGAGAGTTTTAGAAAAAAAATATTTGCATTGCTTACATTCACATTAATAAAAATACTATTAAAAATATCTATAAAAGAATTATTACTTGTGTTTAGACACAAAAGGGGCTGACTAAGGCTCTGTTTGGCAACTGGCTAAAAAAAATAACTTATTTTAATCATGACTAAAATCTTAAATTTATTTTAAAAAAAAATTTAAAAATTATTCTATATCTCATTCTATATAAATTTCAACATTAAACAATCACTTTATTTCACATCTAACACAATTTTTAATATAACTAACTCACTTTATTTCATATCATATACATTTTTCTAAAACTTTTTATAAAAATTTTTCAAATCATCTTTTTTTCCTTCAACCAAACAGAGCCTAAGGATTACTCTTCTTGTACAATTGGAATGCACCAAGGCTTCGTTTAAAGTTCAAAAAAAGGTTCATAATTTTTTATACTGGATATGCAGATCCTGACTGGATATATTTAAAAATAGGTATCTTGGTGTATGATTTTCATAAATGATATTATTTCTGTTAATAAACCAAAGAATAGGGCTAACAAGAACCTTCAATCATAAAGAAATACATTAAATATAATAATTTTTATTTTAGTATATCAAACTGAATATATGAAATGTAAATTTAGTCACGATATAAGCACTTATACTGAGAATGCGATAATTAGCAATCAAATCATCAAAAGGTGTAAGCAATTTAGATATTTTGAATCAATCACATAAAATGACGATGAAATAGATTATGATGTTATTAATAAGATCTAAGCAAAATAGAATAAGTGAACGAATACATTTGTTCTGTTCTGTGATAGAAAAATCTCACTTAAACTTAAAATAAATTTTATAAGATGAACACCAAAGATTGGAGTACATCCATCAAAAAGATTGGAGTAGCCTCAATTTAAGTATAAACTAAAAAATGTCCACTTAGATAATTTAAATATATAAATCATACGATGATAGAAGCTCTAATAAGAAGCGTTATATTAGATAATGTACATGTAAAAAAAGAAAAGCAAAATAAAAAAAATACGGTTAGATATTATAAGGAAATATCTTTCATACTTGGAGCTAAATGAGAAATTATAATTTAATAAAATCCAATAAAAACAAAGAATTCAGGTTATTAATAGGTTAGACAGTGTCATTAGCAAAATGCTAAATTCAATCTCATTATTTTGAAATGCATATGTACAAGAATATCATCCTTTAACCATGTCTCAACCCAGTTCCATGCACTAGGCACAGTAGGTTCCTAATCATCATAAAAATAGCACATTAAATAAAACCTCTAAACTAATGAACATAAATAGTAAGAATACTATGGCTCTGTTAGGCATCGCCATACTCCATAAAAAAAAGTAATACCACATAGCTATACAAAAAAGTATTGTATTTTTTAAAATGTTGTTTAAAGCGACTTTCAAAAGCTGAGTTGTTTGATAGAAATTATTGTGTTATATAAAAAATTTGTCTTTGGTCATATTAGACACCACATATAAATAGGGTCATTTTTTATTACATTTACTTTGTTGATAAATAATATATATAAATTGCTATATACTTTAATATATGCATATTATTATTAATTATAATATTTAAATATATTATTGATAAATTTTTGAAATATACAATAATAACAACCAAGCCTTAATCCCACTAGATGAGATCAGCTGCAAAAATCCCTTATTTTCATTACGCTCTATCAATTAAAAAATCTTTATCTAAGTCTAAGTGAGTAAGATTACAATTTATAATTTCTTGTCATGTCTTCTTTGGTCATCCTCATTTGTTTAGTACACGAGAAAAATCTAATAACTTGATTTTTCTAACTGAAATTTTTTTGAAAAGTGAACTGGAGTTTTAATTGCCTCCAATTTACATGTCCAAATCATCTAAACTGATTTTCTCTAAGTTTATCCTCAATTGACGCAACTCTAACTTTTTCGCGGATATATTCATTTTTTATTTTATTATTTCATGTATACCCACCCATTCACCTTAACATCCTCATTTCTGTAATACTTATTTTATTTATTTATTTTCATATATTCAATTTTTGTTCTATTAAGACGAAAACCTTTAAATTGTAAAGTATTCCTTTAAAGCTCGAGCTTCGCTTTACCTCTTTAGTTTTATCAATAAAGATAATATCATCTGTGAAGAGCATACACCAAGGCATCTCATCTTCAATATGTCTAGTTAGGACTTCCATAACCAAAGCAAAAATATATAAACTTAAAACTGAGCTTTAGTGTAATCCAACTATAATAGGAAAATCCTTAGTTAAATCTTCTCGTGTGTTACGCTAGCTGTCGACTGCCTAACGCAACCCTCAACATTCTCATCCGAGACTTGCGACCCTGCAACGACATGTTCGAGATTTTTGAAATATATGTTCAGTAATTAGTAACTACATAGCATACTTATAATAATTATTATTTTTAATTATATATAATGAAATTATATAATAATTATTATAATTATTTTAAATTATGTCAAGAATAATTATAATTATATTATTTTCGATATTACGAGATATTATATAAAATATATGAAAGTAAATTTGTCTTGAGTTAGTAAAAGCAATTGTCTTTAAAAAAAGTCATTTATTTAACTTTCTAACACAAATGCTTCTTAGCTACTTAAAAGCTGAAGTTTCTTTCATAGCTAATTTACCAAATACAGCTTTTAGTCTTTAGCTTTAGTTGTATAAAAGAGTGCCTTTTTTCCAAAAAACATTATGCCAAATGCATGTATGTTATCAACATTTACATTATGATTTTCAATATTCTAGTCAAAAGGCAAATGGTTAAAATATATAAAACAAACAAAAAAGTTATAAAACAACGAAGAAATTCACGAAGCAAAAAAAAAATATTATGTGATTCATCTATAGCTGTAAATGAAATGAGCTTTCAATGAGTTTCTCAATTCTCGGCTCAATAGAGGCTAATTTGTGTCCGTTCATTGATCTTAACGAATAAGTTTGAACACATTTTTAAAAGTTGGACTTGTAAATAAGTGATTATTATTGTTTCAGCTCATTTATGTTTATAAGAAACAATACATTTAAAAAACACGACCATGTTCATTTAAAGTTTAAATAATATTGCCTTTAGTAGTGTTATGTAGTTTTTAATCATAGTGATTCATAATATGGTGTCCTAGTCAATAAGAACATACTATTCATTTTGTTAGTTTATTTTTCCTTTCATGAATGAGATAAATTCATGATTAATGAATTGTTTATGAACAAACTTGATTAGATTCAATTAGCTAGCTCAATGACAGGCTTGATGTGAACCTCAACTGCCAAGCTCAGTAGTAGGCTAGATCAAAGGATCAGTTGCTAATTCATGAACTTGAGCTCAACCTTCATAAATGGATTTAGCTTGAACATAGCTATCAAAGCTTGGCTTGCTGACAACCTGATCTTGAATGACAAAATGTTAAATGAGCTTGAACATGAATATATCTAAGCTCAGCAAAGCTAGGTTCATTTACAACCCTATTGACACATATATAATAGCACCAAAATGATAAGAGCAATAAATACTTATACCTAAAAGAAATGTGCCATATGCACATACTAGAGATGAGATTATATAATTTATGAACTTGGGTATAGGGGTATGTAAGTTAAGAAAAGGTTACGAACGATGAAGATAACAACTGAAAATGTACCAAGAAGGTGAGAAAAAAGAAAAAATAAAGATAAATAAAAGGCTGACGACATCTCAGCTGAAGCTTCTAAATATCACAATATAATTAGGAAAACACGCAGAAGTACATTTGAAATGCAACGCAAAAGAAACCTCCGCCAAAAAGATAAATAAAAGGCCGAATATGTGTTATCTAAAAGTTTCAAACAATTACGAAAAAGTATAAAACTGCATAAAAATGCAAAGAAAATAACTAAGGCTCTTCTCCAAATAGTAAGAATAAGACTGATGACGTTTATAGTGTTTATCACAGGTTTAATACAATTAATTGATCATCAAAACCACAAGAAGCCAATAATAATCATATTAAGCTAACGATATGAATGATAAGGATCATATAGGAAAGAGTACAATGAAATATAAAGTTTTTTTTTTTTGGATTGTGCAATGAAATATAAAGTTAAAGAACAGATTGTGTATCCTATAAGCCTGTAATAAACACCAGCACAAGTGAACATAGAAGAAGATCCACAAAATAAACTAATACATGAAATTGATCAAGACCAATTGTAGCCACTATTCAATAGAAACAATCAATCCGAGTAAAGGTCAACCCATTATCTATTTTATCTTATATTTTGAGTCGAGTGTATGTATTTGGAATTTAATTGAGTCAATTACGAGTCAGACATTATATTTTATGCTGGTACGAATGCCCACTTTGGTGTCCTGTATTTAGTTTTAGTGCATTTTAGTTAATTTGAGCCGAATGGATCCAAATTAAATTATTTTTATTCAACTTGGGTCAAATCGAACTCAAATTAAGCAAATTAGATTGGAATTAATTCAATTCAACTCAGTTATATTGAAATGGGTTCAACTGAGATTAATTGGATCTCATTTGAATTCAATTTAGGTTGAATTGAACTCAAAATAGTTATCTTGGGTTGATTTATAATGGATCAACAAATGGGAGGACTACAGTGCAAGTCAACCATTAGAATTGACTAAGCGCTAATTTCATTTGCATCAAGCCTTGCTGCTTTTGCCTCTCGCCGGTTCATCCAAGCAATGAAAGCGCTTCCGGAGATCTCACTGATGCCCATCCATGGCAGCAACCGTCCCCACGTCGTCCCACATCATACAGCATTTCTTGCGCACGTCTCCACAAGTTTGGCCATGTCGCAAAGAGGTTCCACCCCTTCCTTTCTTCACCGTTTTTCTGCAAAAAGAACTATATGGGCTGCTGAGGTGATGGCTGCTGAGTTTTAAGTACTGAGTTGAGATTTTTTTTGCAATTCGCATAGGTAGTGTTAAGTCGAATCTTGAGATGGAGTAGTGGGCTGCGGTTTGGCTGGGAGTTCTGGTAGGGGGCTGCGATTTCCACTATTGGCTTGAGGTTTATCTACATTTGGGCTTTTTTCCTTATCGTGTTTTCTTCATTTTCTTATTTTTAGCTAAGCTCTTAAAACTCTAATTTGTGCAAATCTGAATTCGCTTGGTTCGTTTGCTCTTTCATTTGTGGTTTCTCTGTTATCACTTTGAAAATCCAAGTTGATCTGGATAATTCTGCTGTCTCTGTGTTCTGTTGAGGAAACACTAATTGAAAATATCAACTTGCTATTCTAGAGTTTTAGGTAGTTTTGCATGTTCTCTGCTGAAGTTTGCAATCTTCCCCTTATTTCTGAACCTGAATGTCATTTGCTTGAAATTATTCATATATCTGTACTAGTTGAGATGAACAAGGATTATATTCTACTGGTTTCTTGATTAAATCTCAGCACATTTAATCCGAAGTTCATGTACATAAGCTTAATGAAACTAGATTGATTCCTTGATTGTTTCATATGCTGATGGTATTTAAGTTTCATGCAGACTAGTTGATCTCCCTCGCTACCTTGATAATTGATCTTAATTGCAAAGATTTCTGGATTTTCACAGGGCGTTACTAATTTATATAGGAATTTCATGAAATCTTATGACCATTTGCAATTAGCATAATTTAGGAAAGTTTAGTTTAATCTCCTATAGCATCACAGCTCATAATACTATATTAGTTCTATGTTAATTAGAGCATGGTATGACAAATTCATTAGCGCATATATATATATATATATATATATATATCATCTATGCTCAAATCCTAACTTTAGTAGCAATAGAATCACTTATGTGACCCGCCCTACATCAAAAAGTGATTTAACATACAGATGAAAAGAGATAGTAATGAATGTGAAAAGTAAATAAAAAAAGGAAAAAAAAAAAAATTGTTCCGGAAACCAGATTTGCTTGATAATACTACCTCATCAACACCAGGAAAATTGAGCCCCAGTTTAGCAGCTTGTTGTGGTGTATTTGCAAGGTACACAGAAGCCCATTTCTGGCTACCAAATGAAGTACCTTCAGCAGATTTCTGAGACTGAATAAGCTCATTGAATGAAGTCCAGTCTTGATCCCTGCTTTCTGTCTTGTCATTCTTCTCATCAACAGATAACTTCCTTCCAAGAAATCCACTAGCGCCAACCTCTAATAGTCTGCCGTGTTGCCTGGTCAAGCAATAGGTAAAGCAGATTAAAAACAACATCAAAATATACAACAATAATAATCAAGCTTTTATCCAACTAGATGAGGTCAACTACATGAATCCTTTGTTACAACCTTTCAATTACACTCTATCGGATAAGTTAATTCATCCTGCTTGGATTCTACTAATAATATTACAATTTATTTCACTGTCATTTTATATGATTGATCTGAGATATTTAAACCACTCTCATCTTAATAATTTAATCATTAATTGTCACCTCCCAAAATAAGTATTTTATCTTAACTAAATTTGTACTCCATATATTTTGTTTTAGATCTCCTAAGACGGAAACCTTTAGGGGCCGTTTGGATAGGTGGGTTAGCTGGGTTAACTCCAAACGTGTTATAACGCGTAATCGTTACCCCTGGGTTAACAAACCCAGCGGGCTTCCCTTACCCCGCCTACCCCCGGGTTTAGCTACCCCAGCCGACATGCTGGGGTAAGGGCGGAGATGGCGGATCTGCACTCTCTGTCGCGGGCGAATCCTGCGCGAGCGGTTGGGTTTTTTCGCGCTACCTAGCTGCCGGATGATGGCTGTGGACTCTCGTGGGTAAAACTACACTCAAAGGGAATAAAAAGCTATTGCTTAACTAGGTATTACTGTTGTGTCCTGATAACCAATAGATCTAAAATATTGAAAGTATCAACTATTCCCATGATCAAATAATAATATTCAAACTTATTCAGTTGACCCAATTTAATAAAAATTTTAAAATAAATTAATTTAGAGATTTAATTATCTTAAAGTATCATAATAAAATATTTTTTAGAAAATTTTTCTACACTTAATTATAATAGCTCACCATTAATTTTTACTGATTTCATTTATTTTATAATATATAAATAAAGAAACCAATACATGCAATGCACTAAAACAAAATGCAAATACAAATACTGACTAGACTCAATCCTACATTATGAAAAAAAAATTAAATGTATGCAGACTTGATTGATGACCCTACTAGTGCCTACTGAATAATTAATTCTGATTATAGGCATGTGGAGAATAGGTTAGAGTCACGAGAGATACGGTTCCTAATAGGTGCCATAACGTTCGCCAGAAATATCTGGCGAATTATATAGCACACCAATTAGATGCTCGCGTAGCCAACCATCCAGTTTCATGCACCATCTGCCTACATTGGTCTATAGGTGTCGAGCCTTTACTAAATCGAGGATATGCATGGGTATACTCGACTAAATCAAACCTATTGACCTCAGAACGACCATGACATATAATCATTTCAATATGATCGATAGTGTTATCACCACAATAAGATGATTTAGTAGCCTCTATCAAATCTATGATCTACTCTTCTTTATGACTCAGCTCTATGACTGCTTTCTCAACTTGACTTTCAACTTCTATCCTATAGCTATCTTCCTCGTGCATCTCATCCTCGTACTCTTCGGCTAAACTAGGATCTGTTATATAAATGGATATAGGTAAGGAATCAAGTTCCAATGCTTCAGGAAGAATGAAGATCTCCGTGGAGAACACATTCAAAACTCCTTTCACGAAGAAACTAGATTGGTCACCTATAGTCTTAATAGGTCTGGCAATGAGAGTAGGAATTGGAGCAATTGGTACTAATCTAGGCTCATGTTGTTTATTAGGTGTGGATATGCGGTCAAATCTTGCGATAAGCTCGGTCAACATAGCTTCTAATTTGGGATCCATGGGAATAGGGAAGCTAGACCTAGTGGGCATATGCAAACAGAAATAAATATGCCTAAATGCACCCTATTCCAACCATGCTCAGATACCAAGTTGATGCGGGACGGAAAAAGATGCCAATGATAATTTATATTTATATTCAGCAAAATTGATTAGCAAATTATTTTAATTAAGAGAAAAATATTTTCTAAATAAATTATATGATAAATAAGATTTTGAATCCCGTAAATTAAAATAATTTAAAATTAAATTAAATTAGATCGTATGATAAATAAGAATTTATCAATTTAGATTAGGGCGTCAATTTAAATTCAATAAATCAGATCCGAAGTTCAGGAATTTAGGACAGACGTCTCACAGTTAAGTCCAACAGTAATTGTCAGGCAAAGAAATATCGGGTCGCACAGTTAGAACCAAATAAATAATTCAAGTCAAGCGAATAATTTATGTTGAAATCAAATAATCAGCTTAATGAGATTCGAGAAAGAATTTACCATCACGAGCGATCGCAGACAGGCGCGGGGCAGGAGAAACAAGCCCAAAGAATAACTCGAGAAAGGATTCTGGATCTCGAAACGGAGGCGCTGTAACTCGCGGATAGCCTGTGTATCTGCAGCACGAAGGAGTTTGGCAAAACGCGAAAGCTGATGAGCTTGCTAGCCGGCGGTGAAGGCGGGACCGAACCAGTGACGACTTGCGCGGGCGTCGCGCGTACGGTCGGTGTTGTACGTCGTGTACGATACCACCAACATGATTTTGGATATGCTAATAATGACAAGCTTCTTGCACTAGTACGTCGTGTACGATACCATTTGAGTAGTTTTCATAATCGTTCACAACGAAGATATGAGTCTCCTCAAGAGTTGTACAATCATCGGCACGCACAACTGAGAAATATTGTTGAACGCACGTTTGGTATATTAAAAAAATGGTTTAAAGTATTAACTGATATGAAACCATTTTCCTTTAATATACAAGCGGATATTGTACTTGCATGCTGTATTTTGCACAATTATATTGGTAGATATCATAGTCATGATACCTACTTCAACATGCGAGAGGCTGATCTAGAGCAAGAGGAGAGTTTGGAGGAACAAGCTGAAGATGAAGACCAAACAACTTATGTATTTGCAACTGAACAACGATGGGGGAAAATTATCCGGACAGCAATTATTGAACAGATGTGGATGGGCCAGGTTAACTTGTACTAAAATGTTGAAGTGATTGACCTACTAATACTATTCATTGTATCATATTTAATTATACTTTGTTTGTTGTAGAGGGTAATGAATCGATGAAGATCATGGTGCTCAACTGTACGAGTATGTTGATGTTGACGAATATATGCAATTTCATATTTTTTTATTGTTTATGATGATTGTATTATTTTTGTGTTGAATGGATTAGTAACAATTTTCTTTTTATTTCATCTTTTTTTATTTACTATCCTGGGTTAACTTATTTATTTGTCAAACTGAATTCAAAGTTATCCTAAGTTAACCCGGGTTAGCATCCAAACGTCATATTGCAATTAATAACTTACCCCAGCTAGGATAAGTTATTAATGAGGTTAAGCTAACCCGGGTTAGCTTAACCTACCCCCTATCCAAACGGCCCCTTAGGCTCTACAATATTCCTCCGAAGCTCAAGTCTCACCATATCCTTGTCTCTAGTATTTTCAACAATAAGAATATTATTTGTAAAAAGCATACACTAAGGCACTTTCTTTTGAACGTGTCAAATCAAGACTTTCATAACTAATATAAAGAGATAAAACTTAAAGCTGAGCCTTGATGTAATCCAACTATAATAGAAAAATCCTTAACCAAACTCTATGTATTAGAACACAAATAATAGCCTTCTTATTTGTGTCTTTAAGAACTTGAATATAAGTAGTGCAAACTATTTTCTTTTTTAAAACTCTCTAAAATGCTTTCTTCGAAACTTTATTATAAGTCTTTTCTAAATCGATAAAAATTAAATATAAACCTTTTTTTCCATGAACTTCTTCATTAAATCTATAAATAAGTAAATTGCTTCTATAGTATGTCTACCTAACATAAAACTGAATTGATTCTATGATACCAAACATCACGACGTAATCTATGTCCGATCACCCTCTTCTATGGTTTTAAAATATGACTGATTAATTTAATTCATCTATAATTAGCACAATTTTACACATTACCTTTTATTCGTTAAATAGGTACTAATGTACTCTTTCTTTATTTATTTGACATATTTTGTATTAAATTATATTAAATAACTTAGTGAGCCAAGAAACTCTATCTCCTTAGTGTTTTCAAATAGTTATTTGAATGTCATCCGATCCTGCTAATTTTTTACAATACATCTTTAAATTATCTTAAAATTCAACTTTACTAATAAGCCAAATATAAGAGCAATTTTTATTTCCCATTAAATACTAAGTTCACTTAAATCAATTGATTTATCACAACCTTTATTAAATATTATTTTCCTATCTCTGTCCTTAATGCATTTTACTTGAGTTAAATTTTTTATTTTCCTATCTTTTATGTTAGCAAACATGTATATGTGTTTTTTCTCTTTTAGTATCTAATTTCATATAAAAATAATATAATCAAAAAAGTTCATACAAGATTCTTAAAGGCTATATTCTTTGCAATACAAACTACTTTCTTGAATTTTTGTCAAGAAATGATATATTTCTCTCAATTCTCTTTATTCTTATTTAAATTAGTCTTTATAAAAATTCTTTTTCTCTTTGATCTTCTTATGTACATCTTGTTTCTACCATCAAGCATCGTTATTCTTTAGAGTCTTTTCTTTAGATTCTCCTAATATATTTTTTTCTACCTTTTGAAAACCATTAGTAATTATCATTCATATAAGATTAATTTTAACCTCAAAATCCCATTGCTCAAGTTTTAAAACTCCTATTTTAAAGATATCTCTATCCTTATTCTATAGATTCCATCATTGAATTTGAGGAAACTATTTTAACTTACTATTCTCACTTCTGCTCTTTATCTAAAAGTCTAGAGCCATTAGTCAATGCTGAGTAGTTAATTTTTCACTTAAAATGACCTTACAATCTACAATCCAAGCAATCTCATTTTATTACAAGAAAATAATCAATCTATGTTCTTAAAAGCTATTCTTATAAGTAAATCGATGTTCACCTCTTTTCCTAAACTAGATATTATCAATCATAAAGTTATAGGCCAAGAAAAACTATAAAATTATTTTATTTTCCTAATTGATATCCTCAAAATTATACTAACTATGATTGCTATTCAATTCCTCAGCAATACTTTCAGCATGACTATTTAAATTCCTTACGATGAAAATCCTTTCCTCTTGAAATATCCCTTAAATCAATTCTTCCAAAATCATTCTAAAATTTTTCTTTTATACTCGCATCCAAACTTATTTGGGGTGCAAGCAAACTTACAATGTTAATAGTCACTTCACCGATTATAATTTTTAAAACTATAATTTTATCTTCACTCCTTTCAGCTTTCACTACGTAATCCTTCAAACTCCTATTCAAAATCATACTCACTTCATTTCTAATATTATTCTCATTTGAATGCCAAAGCTTGAAACTTAATCTATCAATTTCTTTAGCTTTTTCCCCATCTCATTTTGTTTCTTGAAAACATAAAATATTAATCCCACTACGAATCATGATATTCATTAACTCCATTATTTCGCCTATTAAAACACCTATATTTCAAGTTCCTAATCTCATCTTATTGTCTTGGACTAGTTTTTTAACCAGTATTCATCTATGACGTGAGAATGTTTACTCATTTATTACTACACTTGAGCACTAATGTAGCAGCTTTTGCACTTTTTTTACTGCATTCAAACAATACAATGCGTCACTTTCAAGAAACACTTTAATTTTTGCATAATTTCTTAAAGAATTCATGTCATGGTTGTTTGATAAATTTTACGCCGGCATCAAAATATGTAAAAAAGAAATCCATATTGAAAACAATAAGGACATACCTCCTAATAGGCCTACACGATTGAAGGTATTCTTCAGCTTCCTTAACAGACAGATCAAGTTCACTAGAAACTTGGGAACCTACCCAATGATTCCTCTTCTTCCAAGCTTCAGTGCAACAAACATTAGGGGCTTGACTTTCAATCCATCTGTACAAAGCTGGAAGCTCAATGCCAGTACCATCAAGTTGCTCCTGCAAGATGTCGCATCATTTAAGAGGCAATTCACAATGAAAAGAATACAGGGATCTACAATTCACAATAATTAAGGACCAACATAAGCTAAAAGTCATAAACATGGCCTTGCCCGATAGCTAAATGAAAGCTAGCCTACAGCAGCTTTCATGCTGCCTAACAACTCGAGCATGCATGCTCATCATGCAATATAATCAAACAAAGTCTCATACATATATAACCCAGTAGTATCATACATATTAACAAAAATCATGAGCTGAAGCAGCAGTGACACACATACCAACAACAAAGCACTCTTAGTCTCAATGTCATCAAGCACAGCCATCCATTCTTCTCTAAATGTTTGCATTTCAGTTGATACAGCAATTTCAAGCTACAGAAGAAAATGGAAAGCCTAACCACTGAATACTTATAATATATATAACTAATGCAAGAAAAAGTTTAGGAAAAAGATATAACTGCATCTCCATGAAGACTTTGAGACAGCTCTCCTCTTACTTCACTTTCCACTTGAGCAAGAGACTCCTTCTCAAGTGATTCTTGAGCCTCTGCAGCCTAGACATTTGGATGAGTAGAAACGAGGAGGAGAAACATATAATAAGAAAACAAAAGCAATCAAGAAGTAAGATAACGCAAAGTACCTTGCCCTCATTTTCCAGAAACTCTGCGACCAATTCTTCAATCTCAGCATCTGTTAAAGGTGCCTGAGGACAGATTGTAAGATGCCTAATAAACCAAATCCAAGATACATACACATATACTGCCCAGATGGCAAAGCAAACTGACATAAAATCCTCAACTAGCGAATTCTAGTTGTGAAGCTAAAAATCAGATATGCATAAGATTGAAAATTCTGCAACAAAATGACAACCAAGGTTTAAGTTCCAGAAACATCAAACATTCTGTTAACAGCGAATAAAGATTACCACAGTTTAAAATCAGATGGGTATAGAATTCATTTCAATGGCTAGATGTCGTGAAACATAACTTAATGTAGACCAAAATTAATACCACAAGCAGTGCAAAATAACAATGAAAGCGTGTAGAATTTTTTTTTTAAAAAGGTAAAGCACAATTTAACAAAACCAAGGCTTGATCTTCAGTCAAAACAAATCAGTCCGAATATTGATTAATCTTCAATCAGCCCAAAAAACCCAAAATCTTCAATGAAGTCAAATATCATCCAATTTTCCCGGAAATCATCAATCATTCAAATCAATACAACACTATAGATCTCAACAATCAATGATAAAACAAGCTAGAAATGACATGCCTGCCTGATAAACTGGTGCCCCAAGTCTTTTAGATGGGAAGAACTTGACCCAGTCAAGCATGGGTCAACTTAACCATGTCTCTCTAAGAGATCAAATCATCTATTGCAGCTCCTTCTCATAGTCCACAAATCATCACAAAGAGGTAAACCAAATATCACTAGCAATCAACGCCTCATAGTCCATGAATCAACAAAAAGTAGTAGAACCAAATAACACTAGAAATCAATATGGATATGTTCGATTGACTCTATAAATAAAGTGTAGTAGGCCGGTGGACACTCATGAGTAGGACCCTGCCTTAAAAAGCAGAAGAAGGCTCAAATCTCTCTAGGCATTATTGCTAGTCCAAAAAAGCCACTAGATCTAAAATATTGAAAATTTGGCAAATCTCATAACACTGATAAATTCAAATTTTACATACTACCCAATAAAACTACACATTTTTAGAAAGCGCAACTCACAAAATTAGTCATAGTCATCTAAATTATCCCATAATTGTCCCAAAAAATTCTTACAACATTTTGCTATTAATGCTGCTAAGTTTTTCTTCATTGACAAAAATAAAATGTAAAAGCCAATCTAGCTTGCCCAACAAGCATCACATTCTCGAAGTACCATCTAGCTTGTCCAACAAGCTTCAATGTCCCAAACCTAACTACCTTAGATTCTGTCACATTATACAACACAAAGTAGTGATCCATGTCAGTTTCCCAACATAAATATATATCGAGGTCCAATCTATCATCGAAATGTGACCTTAGATTTCTCTGTTTCAAAATATTGCCTAAGATATTCTCCCCCTAATTCAACAATATCAAATTCCCTCAAACAAGTAATTTGCATGGTTTTGGATGCCACAATCTGGTCTTCATGATTTAACTTGACAAGACATCAACCAAAGCAGCTCTTAACTAGCTATCCATCTCAAATGCAAACGAAATTTCCCCTAGACAAGAAACTCAATTTTAAGTGTGCCATAATTTGGTCTATATGATCAAACTTAGACATGACATCAGCCAAAAACTAACATATTCATGAATAGTTTGTTGGTGTAATATCCAGGGAGGCCTTTATACAAAGATCTCATTATAATGGACTTTAAAAAACAATAAAAGTAAAAAAATAAAAATCAAATGTTCCTAACAAAAATATAGAAAGATGCCAAATACACAATAAAATAGGCTTTTTACACACGACACATAAATTGTCATATCTACATATTAAACACTTAAAACATTAATATTATGCAATGCACACCCTAATTACGTAAATATTACAACAACCCCTAGCTTAAATGCCATGAGAATATCCATTAAAACATAATATTTGGTAAGAACAGATGTTTAGTGCATATTATTAATATTTTTAGAATGTGTATGCGTAAAATGTATAGGTTTAGAGTGTGCAACACATAATATAAGAATCTAGGAGAAAATGTCCTGTGCAATATTTATAAATTTAAGATGTGAGTATATAACATTTATAGTTTTAAAGTGTGCAACACATCATATCAATAATAAATGTTTTGAATATAATGGATTCAAGCGAAAATGTGCAATAACATTTATTTGTTTATGATATGCACCACGTGATGTTAAAGTTTTGAGTGTCTAATATATAAAAAAAAGTATTATAAATCCCCAATAACTTACCAAAAAATTAACCAATTATGCTTTCGGGTTTAATTCACTGTATTATCGAGTGTATAAAAACTTAATCTATTGAATAATCCAATAAATTAAAATCATAAATCATAATTGGTCAATTTATTGGTCACTGGTCAACAAATGGGATTGTGCAGCAAAATTGCGTCATGTGTATAAAAACCCCAAATAAAATAAGATCGGCCAAATATATGGTGAGGCTTCAATCTTTCAAATTAACCCAAATCATTGCAATTTCAAAAGAAAAACTCAAATCATTAATCTTCAACTATGTCAATCAAATCAAATCTTCAACTAATATCTTAAAAAAATCAAAGACCAGCTCGCAACATTAAATCAAATCAGAATGATGTGATGGTTATATTCACCCTCTACACCGAGTCTAGCAATCATAATCTCTTTTGCTTAAGCAAGTCAAAAGATTTCTACCAACAAAAATATGATAACTTGAGTTGATCTTCAATCAGCCAAAAATAACTGAGAATCTTCAATCAAATTCAATCAGCATCCAATTAGCCCGGAAATCATCAATCGACCAAATCAAAACTACATGCTTTGATAACCATTAATGATAGAACATGCTAAAACAAAAAGCCTGTCTAATGCATTAGAATCCCCACCTACTTCAAATTGTGATGATGAAATAAGGATATCCAATCAATTTCCAAATTAACTACTATCTCTAATAAAACTAGTAAATAGGATCATAGTTAATAAACACCACTAATTAGTAACCTAATGTTGCAATACAACCATAATGATGACTTCAAAAGAGGAAGACTTGTTTAAGTTGGAAGCAGCAAGATGGAAAATACATGCACTAATGTTACATACTTCCTGATAAACATATTTTATGATAATACTGGCAGATTTTGAATCAAACAACAAACAGTAACACAAACATGACTATTAAGAGTTATTAAGACCATATGTGGTGGGGACACAGATCAGCATCGAATCGGATGGTTAGGATGACGTCATGTGCTGAATCAAAATTCAAATTCAAATTAATTAAAGCTATTAAAGATTTCCATATTAGCTTTATTTAAATTTGATTTGATTTTATTCAGAGCATATCTGGAAGATTTGAAGACTCACCACATTTGGAGCGGATTTTATTTTATTGTAACAGAATTAGTTCCAGATTTGCTTTATTTGATATTTTATTTCCTGCATTTAATATTGTATTTTCAAATTTTACATGGGATCTCTCTATATAAAGAGGTCGCCTTGCATTGTAAAAATAGAGTATTGTGATGAATAAAATTATGTTTGAGTTTTCTCAGAGCCTAGATCCGGGTTAAGGGGTCGATATTCCGGTGAAGGAAATGGTAGGGTTAGCCTTTCGTGAGAATCCTCAAATTAGCCTAGTTATCCACTTTTCAAAAAAAAAAAATCTTTTCCTTAGTTTAGCTCAACCAAAATCCAAGCCCCTTGACGTAATTTCCCAGCCCACTTTCCCTTTCCCTTTCCCATTCCTCTGCCGTTCGGGAAGCCGCAGCGTGTCGCCCGTCCGCCGCTCCGCCCGCCGGCGCCCAACCGCTTTGCCGCGGCGCCACGTACCTGCGCGCTACGCCATGCAGGCGCTCGATCGGATCCCCGCGCATGCCCCGCGCGCCCACCGGCGTTGCCGCCCGCGTTCGCTGAGGTGCGCCGCCGCGTTCGCCCGAGCCGCCCGCGCGTCGTGCCGCCGGGCACTCGCACCGCCAGCGCGCCCCGTCGTCGCTCGCAGAATACGGACGCGCGCACTGCCGGGCTCGCCGCCCGCAGCCCGCCCGCGCTCGCGCGCGCGGGCACGTGCCGGCGCCGCGCCGACCGCCTGCCTTGCGGCCGGGGCCTACTTCCGTCGGTCTGTACGCCCTTGGTCTGCGCGAACCGCTCCGTCGGCCCTTATCGCCCTCCGGTCTTGCGCGGGCGCCGCCCGCTCGCGTGTGATTGCCCGCGCGGCCTTGCCCGGCCGCGTGCCCCGCGTCGCCTGCACCGCCCGCGTGCGCCTGCCCCGCACTGCCGGCGCCGGGCGCCTGTTCACATCGCCTGCCTGTGCTCGTGTCCCTTCTGCGCTTTGTCCGCGCCATTCGCCATTACTCGATCAGTCGATTCTTCTTTCGATCAAAACTCGTTGGTAACTTCTTTCCGAACTCAATTAAGCCGATTGTTTGATTTCTACACTAAATTATTGCTTGACTTGAATTATTTATTTTGACTCTAATTGTGTTGATCCGATAATTTCTCGTGTGTTAATTACTGTTTGATTTAACGGTGAGACGTCTGTCCTAAAATTCTGAACCTCAGATCTGATTTATTGAATTTAAATTGACGACCCACCAATTCTAAATTGATAAATTCTTATTTATCATACGATCCAATTAATTTTAATTTTAAAATATCTTAATTTGCGGGATTCAAAAATCTTATTTATCGTATAATTTATTTAGAAAATTTTTTTCTTCTTAATTAAAATAACTTGCCAATTAATTTTGCTAAATATAATTAATATAAAATATTATTTGCATTTTCGTTTTCCGTCCCGCATCAATATGATTTCTATCCCAAATTACAATACAATCAACAACCTAGACTTAATTGCAAAATTGAATGAAATAATAATGAAATAGAGTCCACCCATCTTACCTCAGAAATGCTTTCATCATCACTGTCTCCAGATGATGATGTATCTTCATTGTCAGAAGCATCATCAAATGTGTCATGAGAATCAGCCTCAGATTCCACCGAAATTTCAAATGACCCTTCTAAATTTATATTTTTGCCATCAATTTCAGAATCTTTTGTCTCCTCGTCACTATCTTCAAAACTGTCAGCCCCTTGTTCACTCTTTAAACCTCGTTGTTCCTCCATCTGTGAAACTTGTTCATTAATTTGGCACTTCAAACTTAAAACATTCTTGTGTTCCGTTACTTCTTGATCCAATAGTCCATCTTTCTTCACATCTTCCTCGGCCTCTTTCATGTCAATGGTAACCTTCTCTTTCCACACGCATGTAAAACCCTCATTCATCGTACCTTTTTCCTATAAACATGCTGGTATGACATCTGAAACATAAAATATTTAAAATTCAGAATTCCTTCTCAAATCAGTCATGTGGCATGTTTTCAATTCATAAAAAGGAACTTAAAGTTAACAAAATCAAATTACCGTATTTTAGTAAGCTTTCTGTTGTTTAAAAAATTTCTTAGATGAAAACACACTCCTTTATGGCACCTTGTCTTTTACAATAAGAAACCGCATATTAATATGTTACTTCAGTATGCCATTTTTTACAAGTAATTTAATGTTATTTACATATTAAAAAAAACTTAAATTACAAGGGAAAACACTATAAATCCCAATACATCATACATTATAGAGCTTATTAAGCTTGCTAATCTTTCAAAAATATAACAAACTACAAATCTATGTGACTAGCATGTAGATTTCGCAATATCAAAAAGGAAAAGGCAAGCACATTTTAGATATATCATAAGGCAAAAAAACTAAGCCCCTTCATGCATGGAAGAGAATAAACTATCACCCCATGAGCTCCTTATCACTTCAAATTTTTAATATAATAATCGGATATATTAGACCAATATCAAACATAGGCCGGCAAATGAATTGAGCTTTCAATGAGACTCTTGATACTCGGTTAGGTAAGAGCTCATTCATATGTTTGTTCATCAAGCTTAACTAACAAACTTGAACGTAATTGAAAAAGCTCAAGCCCTAAATGAATAAGTCTGAACATCTTAATGTAAGGCTCATTTATGTACATGAATAGTACATAAAAAGATTGCGAATATGCTCGTTTAAAACACGATTATAGGCTCGATTAAAGACTCATTAATGGGCTTTGTAATGTAAGTTATTTTAGTATATTATAATCATATGACTAATTTGTCAATCTACAAAGAACATAACGTTCAACTTTTAGTTATTTTTCCCTTTTAGGGATAATTCAATTTAGCAGTTGATAAATTGTTCATAAGCAAGCTTGATGTGAGCTCATTTAAATAGCTCAATAATATGCGGCATGTGAAACTCAACTGCTAAGCTTGATTGTTGGCTCAGGAGCTCAATTGCTAGTTGTGAACAAGCTTGAATCGAGCTCGAGCTCATTCATTTGTAAATAACAGAGCTTAAACATAGTAGTCAAAATTTTGGCCTGATAACGAACAAGCCTGCACAATGAAATCTGAAGCAAGCTTGAATATGAACATACCCAAACTCGACTCAGCTCAGTTCTTTTTACAGCCATAATCAAACGGAAATCAGAAATGCTAAGTTGACAATTACGGCAGGCTTTAATTATTATAATATCGTTCTATACAGGGCTGCATTATGCGTTTTAAAGGTTAAAAGCATTGTATGCACTTACAATCCCATTCAAAGTGACAGTATAGGTCATTTAATGCAATTAAAGCTAACTTTAACCAAAGGCATGTCATACAGATTTTCAGTAAAGCCACATATGCAGCCTTCTGTTAGCATACAAAAAATATGTCTCGCATTAGTGAATCCGGTTCAAAATACATCATATCAACTCCCCCATCTTTCCTCAAAATTACTCGTACAACTAAGTTCAAAGTTTTCAAATAACCAGAGGCCAGTATAAAAGGAAGGAAAATTTACAAGTGAGCCTGAAAACTAAATGAGAAAGGAAACAAAACTATCAATAGTAAAAGTAAATCAACCTCAAATGCCCTAGTTACCAAGAAAATCCACTATTTTACACAAAAAAAGGCCGGAACGGAGCAAAGCCCTTGCTATCTCGATCACAGCAAACTGATTTAACAAAAAACGACTCCCATTGCCCGTAAACCACCCTGGAAAAGCCAACAAGCAACAGAGAGCGGTGTTTCAAGAGCTCTTTCGATTTTCAAACTAGGGCACGGGAATTACAGTTACCTAGATGGGGCTAGGCTTCGAAACCGGGGGGAGGGGGCTCGCAGTCTCTCATCGGCGAGAGGCTCTTCCACCGCCCGATATTCTTCGCCGATTACGGGGCGAGAACGCAGCGACGGTGACGACATTCGAGGGCGAGCATCTTATATAGCTCCGGGACCCGGGAAGACGACGATCCGCATTCCACCGGGTCTTGCGAACCCGGTTCGGCAGACCGAGTCGAGATTGCCGCTTAACAGTCCCTTTCGTGCGGCAAATATTACTGGTAGGTGTCTGAACTCTGAACGTCATTCTATTTTGCTCCAAATAGTTTGCACCAATTCAGTTATTTCATATCGGTCCTTTTATATTATTTGTTAAGAAGTATCATGAATTTATGCTTCCACTAAAATTTACATGTGGTAGATTTAATCAATGTTATAAAAAATGAACCATTAATTTAACTAGAAAATCACTCGATTCACAATTAGATCGGTCTAATCAGTTAGTCCAATTGCTGATATCAGTCTAATAAAAAAAATAAAAATATATATAATTTTAATATTAAAAATATAATATATATATATATATATATGTAAAAATAAAAAATATATAATACATAAATGCAAAATTAAATAACTAATATCCTAATAAAGATTGAAATATATATATATATATATGATATTTAATATGATTAATAAAACTCAAGCAGCATATATAATATATATTCAATATGAAATTAACTAATCCATATCCACATTAAAATATAAAAAATTAATCATAAATATCAAATCCAACATAAACTTTGTATCTAAATTTTTTTTAACTTGCCTACAAATATTAACTAATGTAGATATAAAATATAAATATAGAAATAAAATATAAATTTTTCTGTTGAATTAACATTTATTCGATTCAGTAAATTCACCCGGCTTGGCCAGTACAATTCAGTTTAAATTAGTTTAATGCCTTCTTCTATTTTAACAAAGAATCAGACCAGAATGAAGACTAGTTCGCGATCAGATCGGTCAAACCAACTGGTATTTTTATAACATTGGATTTCATGAAAAAAAAAAAAAAAGACAAAATCTACGTGCCTTTGTGAAATGAAAATCAGTAGGAAAGAACTAAAAGCGAATGATTCCAAATTTAAAGACTACTATGAAAAAAAATGAGATAATAAGGATCTCTAACTAATTTACCCTAAAAATAATATTAATTATGGGATTTAGTTAAATATTATATTGATGTTTGTGTTATATAGAAGTCTATGTTATTTAAATATTAATATTATTTTTAAATTATTATTTATTAATTTAATATTATTATTATTATATTAGAAAAAGGATTGCTCAATATATTTAGAGAAATGGCCTATTTGCAATTTAATTGTTGAATTGTTTTCTACGTTCAATTTTTTCTCTATAAATCAACTAATATAAGATAAATATTAATGTTTATCACTAAAACTAGAGTATGAAACAATTTATTTAATCATTTAAACTCAATTCAAATATTATTGTGAAGCCATCATTAATATTTTAATAAAACGAACAACAAATAAAAGCTCCTCGGATCATAATTATTTAATATGAAGTATATTAAATAATATTTTAATATTTAAAATAATTGTGCATACTCATTATAATTTAAAGTATTAAGTTTAATAATATTCATTTTCCCTTCGAATACATTTCAAATTTTAAATTGGAAATTTTTTATCAAAAAAAAAATTTAAAATTGGAAATCTTAGCATATTTTTATGATTTAATTTCACACCTTATTTGATTAGTATTCCATTAAATAATCTAATTACCTTTATGTGTCAAATAAGATTTCTTTTTTATTGAAGTGCCAAATAAGTTTTCTATCCACATGCTTTAGGCAGGAAGAGGTGACACAATAAATCTTAAATCAAATTATTTTTTATTTTTAATATATGTAAAATCATTCAAATAATTTTTATAATTAATACTAAATAATTTATTAAATATCAAACTAGAATTCAATAAACAACATTTTTAATTAAAATGAGTAGCATTTTACTTATTTAATTCAAATACAATATTTTAAAACAAACTAACTCAAATATTCTATAATATTTTATTGAATATTTTTAATAAGAATTCAGTTTTTTCTATTTTATTTAAGTGTAAAAAAATAAATCATAGTGTGTTGTAGTATTAATTAATTTTTTTGCTTATTTATTTATTATTTCACTTAAATAAAAAAAATTGTAATATCTTGAGAATGAGTGCACATAATAAAGAGATATAGTAAGATGAACACTTAAAATAATTTAAAGTTTTTTTTTTTAAGTTGATTTCTTTGTCATTAGCATATCATTAATTTTGAGTTTATTTTCATCAAATACTATTGACGATCAAAGCTGTAGGGCCTAACAATTATTGTGTGATAATAATTTTATTTTTTAAAAATATGTCATCTACATATGTTATTCTAATTATAGCTATTAAAATTTATATGTGACATCCACTCAACCAATTCTGCTATTTTTGTTAGTTTTTTATGTCATTCAAATTTTTAAAAAGATAATTAACTACATGCCACATAATTTAATTTTATTTATGTCTTACACATCCATTCTTAGTTAATTACGCTATGCACACTCAAAATATTATAAAATCTTACATACACATATTTTAACTTATTTCTATTATAATAAGTAATCATAATTTTTCAATAACCTAACTATAGTTAGATTACAAAAAATCTGAGCCTTTCATTATATTATTTTAAAGATATTTATATATATTTTGAAATGAAAATCCTAAAACGTTAATATTGAGGTGGCAGCAAAGGAATGAGACATCTGCGACGTGAATTAATTTTAGGATAAATCAGCGCTTTAGTGTGGTATTAAAGAAAAAAAAAATGTATCATTAATGGTAAAAATATAATTTTATTGATTTAGTAACAGAATTTTTTTTTTCAAATAGATTTTAATTAAGTTTTAACTCAAGTGTGTGTATGTAAAATTTTGTAGTATTTTGAGTGTGCATAGCGTAATTAATTAAGAATGGATGGATAAGGCATAAATAAAATTAAATGGTATGACATGTACGTAATTATCCTATTTTTAAAATAAAACCTATAATTATCTTCTCATTTTGATCAAATGATTTATATCATCTATATTTGACTCAAATTTAGTTTATAATGCTAAAATAATTAATTCAAATGACATCACTTAAACTTGACTCAAAGTTAGGTAATACAATTAGTGGGGATTTAAATATAGGACCCTGGATTTTATCAATATTTCACTCAAATTTCTCAAAAATTACACATGTTACACCCAAATACCTTTAATGATATATTTATGTTTTCTGAAGAAAGATTAAAATTAATCATATTAATTATATTTTACATTATATTGAAATTTAAATATTAAAAATTAATTTTATTTTATATACTACATAAATTTTAATATTAAAAATTAATTTCATTTCACATCTCACGCATATTCTAATAAATAAAAATAATAATTTTATTTCACAATAAATACGAACTTTAATAATAAAATAATTTTATTTTATATTTTAATATTTTCAAAACATACTTTAACAAAAGCAGCATTTGTGATACACTGCACAAACTTAGATAAAGCAATCAAATCGTGAGATACAGTTGTACTTCACATATTATTGTCCTCCAAATAAATAACCAAAGAAACTGATCATATTATTTTATAATAAAAATGATAAAATATTACATGAGCATTAAAATTTCGAAAAAATAATATTTCATTCATTGAAAATACAGAGAAATAGCACTTTATTTGTTGATCATGAAGAAAGCAATAATAGAAAGATCTAATAGCACCGATTTTCTCTACCAGAACGCATCCTCCAATCATGCACAGCCGGTTCAGGAGTGGGTGATCCGAGCGTTGCTATGAGGATCCACTGCATCTCCTCTTTCGAAAACAGCAGCTGCTCCCATGCCGGACCCTGCATGTAGTTCGATAATCGATCATGTTAACAACGGATTCGATGAATTATCTCCACGACAAGTGATTGAGATAATCCCAGCTGAATCCGAACAAGGACGGCTTCCATTCTTTCAGTTCCTCAATTCATCTAAGTTTTCGACTAGCCTGCCTGAAGGCACATTTTTGATCTTGTACTTGTATTTCTCCAATGCAAGTAGTATATTTAAAACCTTCGGGTTTTCCCCCATTCTAAAATTTCAAACTAAAAAGTTACTCCTACTGAGGCCCTTTTTGCATGGGCCTTCATCACACCCTCAACTCATCTTAACCAATATGATTCACAAATTTTAATATTACAAATAAACTTTATTTCACATTCTACGTAAATTTTAATTTTAAAAATGAAATTTATTTCGCATCCAATACATATTTCAATAAAACAAACAATTCTATTTCAAATCCAATACGAATATCTATCAAAAAAATATTATTTCACGTCATAACATTAACCTTTTTTTCTCTCTATCCTAAAACAGCTAAAACCTTCCAAAAACTTTCCTACCAAACAGCCCCTCCCTTTAAGTTATTTTTGGGGCTGAACCAGACCAGTTTTTGACCAACTAATTAAGAACTGGATGGTTTAGTCCGATTGACAACCAATTCTGGATCCCGTAACATGAGCCGATCCCAATCGTCCAACCCAGAACCAATTACTATTATTATTTTTTCATTTTTTACGACTGAACTGCAGTTAACCATTTCATGGGAGCTGGTTTGGCCTGGTTTCTTAAATTGGAATCGGTCAGAACCGGTTTGATGTTCCCAATTCTAGAAGCATTTCTAATATATATGCATGAATGTATATAGGAGTGTTTGCTCACTGTATAACATTGTTATGTTATGAATATATATATATATATATATATACAGAGAGAAAGAGAGAGAGAGAGAGATGTAGAGAGAGAGGGGGGTACCAATGCACATAGAAATAATTCCAAATCGAGAATCCTTGCCCCTGCGCTTCATTTCATTTAACAAAGTGCTAACACAGCGGGCGCCTGCAGGGCATCAGAACGTTTTGCATAATGCTTGAGCAAACTAGAATCATTGTTACTGAATAAAGCTGGGATTTTAAATTATATCATGTAGGTAAAGATTAGGTAAAGAAACACATATTTTTGCACATTATCTTGAGTACAGATAATTAGAGCCATATTCTGGAGATATGGGAGTTTATCAGAGATTTAGAATCATGTAATCATGCTCGCCAACTGGAATACGGAAATAGGTCATCCAGTTCAAGGTTATAGCGAAGTTTTTGTGCGCAATTACAGTTATTTATCCCTAGTAGAAACACCTACTTGATCACATTACTTTATTTAGAGTTAAGATAATTACAGCCATGCATTCTAGATAAGGCAAGTTCTACAGATAATCCTATAGTTCAATGTTATTATGATATACTCATGAAAATAATTATTTGATGTGTAGAAATTTGAAAATAAATACAAAATTATTATTTTAAGATGACATTTAGATCATCCAAAATTGTAATAGAAAGATAAGGTTGGATTGATTTTGTAGGAGGCAAGAGAGAGGGGTTGGAGAATAAGAGTTAGTTAACCTTGGGATATCAAGAGTTAGTTAATCTTGAGATAACAAAATTAAGTTAATAATATTATCGTCTTTTTAATATAATGATATTAAACTAAGCAAACAACAATTAAAAAGTAACATAAACATCAAGATAATATTAACATTTAAATAATGCAAATATCTAGATTACATTAAACTAAATGGCCCTTAATCATATTCAGCAACAAAATTATGGAAACGGTTTTATCTTTAAATTTCACAAAACAAAAGAAAAGAGCTCATGATCAGATGTGAATTAAATGACTACTTATGTTTATTTCTCATCATTATACATGAGTCATTTTTAACAAGTCATTGGTCTATATTTAATGAGAAAGGATAGAGGAGCAAAATTTGGAAAACAAATAAAGAGATCCTAGATGCACACTTGAAAAGCATGCATCCTAGATGGGTTGAAACATTAAGAAGCCATTCACACATGTGGGACTCGTCCATAATTTATCTTATGGATTAAATTTGCAGAACTTGAACAATAAACTTTTATTTAATGGAAGAGTTGGGTTTTATGACTTCTTTGATGAGACTTCAGGTACCCAGATAAGGTTGACTAGTTAAGTTGATCCCCAATTCTTACAATACTTTATTTTGATCCCACATACCCAAAATAATAATAATAATAATAGTACAAAACAACTATTATGGCAGAGCAACAATGCCATGCTCATGTTTCCACGGTTCTACCCATATGTTACATATATTTATATATATGTATACATGACATATACATAAAAGTGGGATTTATTTATATATATATATAAGAGGGAGTAACTTAAATCACAGAGATGATGAAGATGATGGAAGCAACTTTAGTTATCTCTACAATGGAAGAACACTTATGCCAAACCAATTTCTTTTCACCCCACACTGGTAGGATATTTTGATAGGTTTTGTACAGCTTCATTTTACATTTTTTTTGCTAGTTTCGAAACCTTGAAAGGAAAGAAGAATAAACCGTACCAGTTGCTCCCAATGGATGACCAAGAGCAATGGCACCACCATTAACATTAACTTTTTTCGGATCGAGCCCCAAACGTTTGATGCAGTATACATACTGAGATGCAAAAGCCTGCATCAAAGTGCAACAATAGTAGCAGTTTTTTTTTTATACTGAAACTAAATAGCAGTAGTTTCTGGGCAATATACATAGAAGAAAGCTTATACGAATAACTCCATAATTATTACCTCATTTATTTCATAAACGTCAATATCTTCCATGCCAAGACCAGCAGCTTTCACAGCAGCAGGTATGGCAACAGCTGGACCAATTCCCATCACAGCAGGATCAACTCCAACTGCGACAAAACTCCTAAAAGTGGTATATGATACGTAAAATTTACAGAAAAAGAAACAAGAAATTGTAAAATTTACAGTAAAAGAAATTAAGAACAATGATATGTGCCATATGCCACAAAATTTTGTGTAGAAGGGCAGGTGTTAGGGAAGTCATGCATTAAGGAAACCAAGCAGAAGTTAATACAAAAGTGATGTACACCCTCCAATCGGAAAGTCTAGCTCAATGAGTAAAGGCCACACTGTTAGGGGAGTAATACCTTGAGGGACCCTTTATCCAAAAGAAACAACAAATACCTTGAAAAACCAAATTGAGACTAATACACAACTATGGACACCTTACCAACACACCTAGGTCAATGGACAAAGGCCAACACTTCTATATTATTAACTCAACTTATCAATTTTCTAATGTGAGATAATTCTCATGTGTATTTCAAAAATTCTCCCCCTTACATAGAATCCGGTCACATTGAATCCACCCATCAAGTGCATGCTACCAAGCGTCCACTCATGACTCAACCAACCACCATCCACTATTGCGACCAAGAGCTCTTGTGACAACCTAAGGTCGAAGAGGATGAAGGGTGATCACCTGGGTGATATCCAAAAGATTGAACTGGAATCATCCGAATAAAGTGTAGCTTCGGTTAGGCTTCTAAATGGAGGGACACAGGAATAAGTCGTCAAGGAAGGGAATTCTTGAACTCTATAAGTAAATGATGTGATCTCAAATAAAAGAGGTGTCTTTTGGAAAAAAAATCATAAAGCTAATGATGAAAAACTCCGTAGTTAAGCATATTTGAGTTGGAATAATACTGGGACGGATGACTTATTAGGAAGTACTTAAGTTACGTAATTCCCTAAAGTCAAAGCGGACAATATCTTTATATTTGGATCACGAAATGTTACAGCCCTACTCCATTCTGGGTATAGAATTACCTTCACTAGGAATCAATAAGGTAGAAGTAAAAATAGACCATAGGAGCACCTTATATGAACTACTTAATCCCAACCTATGAAGCACCGATACTTTATGAAGCCCAACGTATCCATATCGCATCTGTATCAGATACCAATACTCCACTGATACGTATTTGATACGTCACATGGCGTATCAATTTTTATTTTTATTTTTTAAAATCTGATACTTATCCAATACTTTCTTGATACTTATCAGATACTTCCAGATACTTTTAATTAGAGAAAAAAATATTAAAAAAAATAAAAAAAATATATTGGGCTATATTTGGACTAAAAAAAATAAAAATATATTGGGCTATATTTGGACTAAAAATATATTGAGCTATATTTGGACTAAAAATATATTGGGCTAAAAAAAATAATACTTTCCCGATACTTATCCGTACACAATAAAAAATAAAAAAATATTTCATACATAAAACACAATTTATGCATATATTTAGACATTAAAATTTAGAGATATATTGAGCTACGCAATTATACACATGCTAGTATTTGCAAGCAGCTGCACTATTTACTTTAACTAATTTTTTTTTATGATCATACAGATACTAATGACGTTTCTACTTTTTCTACCTTAACTGATATTATCTTTGCTACTTTTGAACATCGATCACATTTTTGTACCTTAACCAAATTCATATTGCGAAAAAAGATAAAGCTTTGATCTTTTTATTTTATCTATTTATTTAGTCAAAAATTTGAAAAGAGAGAATATATATACTTTAATTAGGTCAATATATCTTGGTCTATGTCACAGCATCTATATTATTAATTATATCATGTTTGTATCAAGCTAATCAATTTCAATTAAATTTAAATTGAAAATATAATTAATCTACTGATATATATATTTAAACTCTATTTCATGTAAATAATCTGATAGGTTGGGAAGTAATTAAAAAAAATTTATGATATTATTTAAAATTTAAAATTTTTTGAAATTCAATAATTGAAAGATGTTTTATTTTTTCAAATTAAATTATTCATAATATTATTTTAAGTGATATAAAAACTATTTGAAAAATATAGTTAATTTGAACAAAATATATCCGTATCGGCATATCGTACTCGTGCTTCATAGATCCCAACTGAACCATCAATTCTGATATCATTTGCTGGGCAGTAATATCTTGAAGAACCAAGTTGAAGTTAATATACAAGTGTGGAAACCTTCTTATTCAAAAGTCTAAGCCAAAAGGACAACACTTCTATATTAACACCTTAACTTGTTGATTATCA
Organism: Apostasia shenzhenica; assembly: GCA_002786265.1. Taxonomy (NCBI): domain Eukaryota; kingdom Viridiplantae; phylum Streptophyta; class Magnoliopsida; order Asparagales; family Orchidaceae; genus Apostasia; species Apostasia shenzhenica. Next base: position 1,893,133 of record KZ454427.1, read on the forward strand.
AACATGGGATAATTCTCATGTGCATCCTAACATGCAATTTGTATATCAACACATGTTGATAATCCAATGAGAAAAATGTTTCATGCATATCTCAACAAATCTATATAAGCATCTATCCACATTGATTTCACTTTCCCTCTAATGGGACATTAACTCATCCAAGTGAAAGTCACGAAAAGCCCATTCAACCACCCGCGGGCACAAGTGAGAGTCCTTACTCTTGAAATTTGTCAAAGAATATTATGCAGTAATGTGGCTCGAATCTGAGACCCCCTTAAAATCTTATGAAAATCTTTATAATCATTAAAATATTAATTAAAATAAATTCTCTAATATTATATTACTTTATTGTAGTCTCTTAAATATATAAAGGATGATTTTATCTTATATTTTTATTTTATTAGTTTTCATATTGTAATCACCTCATATATTCTAAATAGAAGGATATTCTATTATTGTGCAAGAAAAATTAATCCTATTAGTCATATATCTTCGAAGTTGATGTCAGAACTGGTTTTCTCCCACTCTGCACGACCTGTTCTCTACCTTTGGTGGAGGCGATAGGCAATTAAACTATCTCTCTCCTTCTTTCTTTGGTAAGTCCTTCCTCTGCATGGTACTATCTCACTCGCACTCCTCCTTATTACACTATACTCCTCCAACTCTCCTCCGTAGTACTCCCATTACATAGGCCTTTCTCGATCGCATTCCTCCACCACTAAGCGGTACTCCTCTTGCAACACACCGCTTGTCAGCTCACAGGACTACTCCTCAGTGCACACATGCACTCTCCCCAGCATGCCACTCAAGCTTCCTTCTCAATGCCATTGGCTTTCTGTCTCCGCTGCTCTACCTTGGGCTTGTTGACGCCACTGCTCTCCCACGCATCTCTTCTCTCTCTTGCGGCTCTCCTCAAGCACAAATTCTCTCCACGCGTCTCCACAGCTCACTGCGCAGCTCTCCCCAAGTGGCCTCAAAGAACTGGACCTATCTCGCGGATGCTGCTCATCTCGCATAATTTTGTATTTCTCTGTCATTTCCATGCACAAGCTCCTGCACCAGCCTCAATCTACCTACACCAACACATCTACGTGGCTTCATTTGAACTGCTCTTTTCATTTGAACTTGTAAGTTAGATTTGATTAACACTATGCTCTAGCTTGAGAAGGAGCACTGAAGAATATTATGAAAATATCAAGAATCATCAACATATTAATTAGAATAAATTCTTTAATATTACATTGCCATATTGTAACCTCCTAAATATACAAAGGAGGGTTTTATCTTGTTTCATGCTTTACTAGTTTTCATATTTTACTCACCTCCTATAATATAAATAAGATGATATTCTACAATTATGCACGAAGAATTAAACCTATTAATCGTTTTTTTTCTAACTAATTTTTCCTAAATCATGGTGGACCAAAGAACACTCATATAAGGCTTAACCTGCATGAACCACTTAACCCAACCAAAAAATCGGAACTGATACCACTTGTTGAGGAGTTATACTTCGAAAGAACAAAGTTGATTTCAACACACAAGTGAACACCATCTAACCCGAAAGCCTTAGGTTGATGGGTGACGACCACATATTGTATATTAACATCTTAACTTGTTAGTTATTCAATGTGAGAGAACTCCCATTGTATTCCAACAACAAGAACTCCTTAAGCCTAAAATAGTAATCTATCTAAAAGTAGGCAAAATATGTGACAGAAATCGAGACAAAAAGAATGGATTACAGCAAGTAGAAAAGAAAATAAATATCAAGATATGGATGAAACCATACAAGGCATGCTAGGTTAAATTGCCCATTTTGCATTAAACATTTACATTATGTTTATTTGCAATTATTAATTTTAATAATGTTAAAATAAAACTTAAATAAGAATATTTTTTTATTGAAAATAGCGTATGATGTGAAATAATATTAATTATTACATTAGATGTGTGAGGGATGTAATATAAGTTAATTATTATTTGACATGCATAGAATGTGAAATAAAATTATTTTTTATTTTAAAATATGTGTATGATACAAAATATAGTTAAATCTTAATATTAAAATTATGTACGTGACATGCTATGTTGAAGTTAATGATTAATTTTGGCCTAGCTAAAGGGTTTAGATAATTTTTCGGAGTATAACTGCTAATTGAATCGAATTAGGATAAAGATTCGTAAGGTGAAGAGATTGAAATGGTGATTTTTCTTCCGAGTTATTAAGTAAAATCACATTATTACATGTCCTTTTAGTAATAAGCCTCAGGAAAACTTTAATCAGGGACCGTTGTAATTCAGGAAATCAAAGTTTTAAGCCTTGCTTTAGATGCACAATGTACAATATCACCTACTGCACATGATAGGCCAAAAAAAAATAGAAAGGCTGGTGATTCAAGTTCATTGCTAAACGGGGCTAAATTTTTTTAAATATATTAACAATCTTAAATATACAATTATAAGAATAATATTTAGAATAAATCGTATTTCACAGTTTCACTTAATGAATACATCACAACTGATAGCAAACATGTATACTTAACATAATGTTCTAAAATTATATTTATACACTGAATGCCACAAAATTTTTTTAAAAATTGAGTACTTCGAAGGTTTTCCATCTAATGGAATTCTTTCCACGTTCAAAACTTTACAAAGTTCCCCCAGTAAAAAGCAATTTCCCTTAACAAAATACTATGATTTATGTTGACTCAGTTACTCCTCTAGTACCTCTAGTATTTAAACTTTTCAAGTAGTAATTCTAGACTCAAAACATAAATAGTATTATAGGATGCAGCATTCATAAGTTGCTGCATCTAAGCACAAAACCAAACTCTATTCAACGCTTTCTAGAAACCCCTCTTTTGCATCAAATTTCCACTGAATGAACAGATAATTTACAAAGAAATAGACATTGCCAAAATAATGAAGTAAATACAGGAATATTAAGGAAAAGAAATGCACAGATTCATTTAGAAGGAAACAGTAAAACCTGAATACACCGAGAATGGGAAGACCCTTTCTCGAAGCTACATCTCTCCTCATAAGAAGGACTGCCCCAGCGCCATCACTAACTTGGCTAGCATTGCCTGCAAAAATTAAATATCGTTAAGTTTAATACTTATATGCAAACTGTCGGTAATGAAAATTACTAAAGAAAGACAAATCCAGAACCTGCAGTTGTGCTTCCACCCCTCTTGAACGCTGGCTTGAGTTTTGCTAGAACTGCCATTGAAGTATCTGCACGAACACCCTCGTCAACAGAAACTGTAATCACCCTCTCCGCTCCAGTTTTTGGATCAACAATCTTCACAAGAAATATGAAACTCAAATTTTTCACAGCATAACTTTTTTCGAAGGCATGAAAATTAGTATGTTTGAAACATGACGATCCCCATTATATCGCTCCTGATTACATGTTTCTAAAGAGCATCAAGTGGGACAAGGTTGAAACAGAATACAATTTAAAAAAAATCTACAGAAGTGGTTGAGCATTAGCAGTTTCAATAGGTTTTTATCAAAGATAATTTGTTTCGCTTTAACTCAACTTAAAAAATACTTGCTAAATTTCAGTGCAATTTGAAGAACAAAAGAAAAACGGTAAACACGGGAGAGAATCCTGTTTCATTATACAATCCTAACATTATAAACCCTCCACAAAGTGAATGAAACAAGAGTTGCGCTAGATTCTGCCTGAGAATAGTACAAATTCAATTTGATACAAAATCACTTAATAGGATATAACTTCTTCTGCTTGATAAATATCGCAGGCAAATGTTTTAATCAAAAACAAAATCAATTCAATACATGTATGACACCATCTGTATAAACCCTCCAAGAATCTCTCATTGCAAAGTATCATAAACTCGATCAACATTAAAATTTGATTGTTTAATATTTACACTTTTTGGACAGTACTCTTAAACTTCTCCAATTAGCAATGAGTTATAGAATATTTCAAGGAAGGATACAAGAATGTAGCATTTAATTCACCTTAGTTGTCACAGGCACAATTTCATCCTTGAATTTTCCAGAAGCGATTGCAGCAGCTGCCCGCTTGTGGGATACAACCTGTTCAATAAGTAGGGAGAGTCAGGAAAGAATTTGGGGCTGAAGCCACAATCTTAAACCAACTGGATCCATATTCATTCTTTTGTATGGTATGATCTACATTGTGAGAAAACGTGCATGACACTCACCGCAGCCAGATCTTGCTCCTCCCTCGTTACTCCATACCGTTCTGCAACATTTTCCGAAGTAGCACCCATGGGCAGATAACAATCTTGGACTTGCTTAAATTTTCCTGCCTAGAATTTATCAAGTTTATGATACGTAAGTAGAGGCCTAACAACCAAAGTTCAGTGTTATTGGAATAACAATGCAGTTTACAAACTGCAGTCAACAAATATATGTAAATAATGTATTCAAACCTTTGGATTGGGTGGCCCTTCCCATCCAATTTTGTTCACAGTCATGGATTCCAGACCAGCTCCGATACCTTTATAAGAAGAAAATAAGTAACACAAATAACAAAATCTTATCAAGATCTGAAATAAACCACATCCCAGAACTTACCGATATCATAGTATCTTGCCTTTATAGCAGCCACAACATCTGCAACTGCCTGAAGACCGGAAGAGCATTGCCGGTTTACAGTCCTGAGAGGAACAGTATCTGATATATTGGACGAGAAAGCCCCAAGAATCTGTCAGAATAAATTATAATACGTAACAAGGCGATAAAGAAGAAAAACCTTAAAAATACCAGGGAAACCAGCATAGAAAGCTGCCATCCTGCACTCAATAGCCCTTTGAGAACCAGGAGCCAGAACAGTACCGACAACAATATCACCAACTTCATTTGGATTAATCTTCGTCTTGTCCAACAATGCCTGAGGGAGAAAGGCATCAAAAAAGTGCTCCCAAAGATCATCTATATCAAGCAGTTTGTCAAAGTTATATTAATTGTGTTTATATGAATTGATCTGTCAGCAAACCTTAAGAAGAGGTGCTAGAAGATCCTCTGCATGTGCATCCTTGAAACTTCCTTTATTAGCCTTGCAAATGGCAGTTCGACAAGCACTGCATGAAGGTCAACAGACAGAGTACTATAGAATAACAATGAAACAGTAGCATCTTAAAAAAGAGACAAATAGGTCAATTTTTAAACGATATCCCAGAAGCATAGAAATATAGTTGATCAAACATACTCAAATAATAATCTGAAATTGCAAAAACAACTGATATCAGATCAAACCAAATAAAGTTGTGTTTTAAAAAAAAATCTAAGAAAATCAATTTCAACTGTTTTGCTGTTAGATAGTTTAATCTTTTGTGTTCCTATTTCATTTCTAACCAAGCTTGAAATCCAATTAATTTTAAAGGTTATTTAAATTTTAATTGCCAGATGTATTTGATTCCTTTTAAAAACTTAAAAGGTATTTTAAAAACATCAGCAATTATAAATAACTTTCGTACTAAATTGTAATTACAATACATATTGGAATGTGATCCGTTTATGGCAGTATTAGACAAGACAAAGTAGGTAAACATCCTGAATGTTCTGAAGAGCATACTGAATAAAGCACCAAAAGGTTCCTAGTGGTACAAAAAGCAATTTTGTTTGTTTAAAACAAACTATGATGAGACCAGTACGTCATGTGGTCAACACAGATTGTGTGAAAAGTTCGGTACATAACTTTTAGCGTCAGGTGAGAATTTTAGAATAGCCAACCTTTTTTTTTCAAAAGATTCCTTTTCCTTTTCCACTCACAATTCCTCATCCACTCCTCAACGATCAAACACCCTTTCTGATCAAGCAATCTGCCCCTCATCTGCCAAAGAACACCATTGCTTTGCAGCCACGTCCTCCTCACTGCCGCGACCCCATAGCCACCTTTGTTATCCACAAACCCATAGCAACGTTCATCATCTTCTCCTACACATCTTCCTTTGGCGCATTACTTCCGCCATCCCCACCCATGGGCTCTACCACTGAAATACGACCGCCAACATGGTGATTTCACACCAACTTCTTTTGCCGCACTGCTCGACCAGCCTGTTTGCACACCACCTGATCTAGCGTCAGTGAATATTTACCTGCATCATCACCGCCCAGTCTCGCATCGCCTTTGCTCTAGAAGACTAGTTCCACGCCATATCAAAACACGAGCTTGTCTGTTTGGTAACCTGCTCCAAGCCAAGCTTGCCTTCGTTAATGCAATAGCCAGCAAAGCAGGCACGCATCTCTTGTTTATCACGTGGCCAGTGAGCCCGCCTAGCCTACAAAAGGGGTTGACCTATATTCAAACCCATACAGTATTAGAGATATTAAAAGATAATTTCCTTCTTTAGATTATTTAGATGTGTATAGCTAAGAATTTACAATTTCTTAGAATAGAGATTGTTTCCTGATTCGGTTTGTAACCTTCCTTAGAATAGAGATTGTCTCCTGATTATGTTTGTAACCTATTTATACCCCACCCCTTTCAATCAATGGAATGCATGGGAAAATATTTTCTTAATTCTAAATTCTCATATACAGTACCAGAAGTAACTAATAAAGCAGTGCCATCTTATGTTGGGCCTGACCAAGCTTAGGCTCAAATTAACTAATCAAGGCATAGTTTCTATATGAATCTAGCTTGTTATTCATTACTCCAATCTAATGCAAATTATTTGCTCGATCTAACTGGTTGGTTTGCTCTATCATTTAAGTAAACTGAATTTTAATTTGAGATTATGATTAATGCTCCCGATAATTGTAAGAATATTCGTATTAATTCTAAACTCGAATCTAATATTTTGAACTAAATTGAAGCACTAATCAAGTGATAAATTCTCATTTATCAATGATCCAATTTAAATGTTATAATAATTTAATGGGTAAATTGCATCCAAGTTCCTGCAATAGATGGGCTCGTGCAAACTAATCTCATAGCATATTAATCAAATCTTCTTTCTATGCCCTTCTATTTGTTTCCCATCTCTCTGTCCCTCATAGCACACTCCCAGCGACAACACACAACCACTGCTTAGCCGTGAATAGTTAGTTGCTATTGCAGGATAGAAAAAAGATGTCAATGATATTTTATATTTTTATTTAGCAAAACTAATTAGTAAATTATTTTAATTAAGAGAAATTATTTTCTAGATAAATTATACGATAAATAAGATTTTTGAATCCCGCAAATTAAGATATTTTAAAATTAAAATTAAATTGGATCGTATGAAAAATAAGAATTTATCAATTTAGATTAGGGCGTCAGATTAAATTCAATAAATCAGATCCGAGGTTCAGAAATTTAGGACAGACGTCTCACCGTTAAATCCAACAGTAATTAACACACGAGAAATTATCGGGTCACACAATTAGAACCAAATAAATAATTCAAGTCAAGCGAATAATTTATATAGAAATCAAATAATCAGCTTAATTGAGTTCGAAAAGAATTTACCAGTGATTTGAGT